>MU105650.1:132884-360310 GCA_012274485.2 Sinapis alba | reverse complement strand
ATATATATATATATATATATATATATATATATATATATATATATATATATATATATATATATATATATATATATATTCAAATTGTAGTGAGTTTATTTTTTTATCATGCCAAATTACTATTGAGGATAAAATAGTAACTTAATGTTTGAGTTTAGAAAATTATTGAAAGTTTTGATTACAACATGGTGTGTACTTATTTTTTATAATTATTTATACTAAAAATAATAGATAAAGTTAATTATATATAAAAAACTTAGGAAAGATGATTAGTAAAAATTTGTTTCGATCTAAATTGTGTTTAATTATTTAATTAAATTTGTTTTTTGGTTGAATCTAAATATAGTAATTTAACTAAATTTAGGTGAACATGAAGTTGATTTAATTGAATATAGTTGGTCTTGAATAGTTTTCTAATAAATCAAATGTAATTAGTCCCGTAAATGACAAACCTACCTTCCAAACTAATAATTTCAAACGGATAGAAAGTTATAAATTTGTCATCAACTATCATGGAGGTATTAGAAAGTTCGATTTGTTAAACAATTCGAACTTAATTAATATTTTTTTATCACCTCTCTAATTGAAGTGGCGGATCCAACCCAGTATTTAACTGGGGTCATATATATACAATTAAAAAAAAATGAAAAGGTGTCAAAGGGGAATTGATCTCTGCTTTTTAGGGTGTCAGTGGGAAGAGAGCAAAAAATTTTGCTAGAAATTCTTTAGCGAAACCTACACAATTTAACTTATTTGATCATTTTAAGGGTGTCATGTGACCCCCCTAAAGGTTTAGTCGATTTACCTATGCTGCAAAGTATTCTGATTCCTCATAATCACTTGACTAATTAAGTCAAGAACTTGTTACAACTGCAGTATGTGTTGGTTAGTGTAAGTTAGAGTGACTTTTTGGGGGTGTGATATTGAGTTATATTTGTGGTGATTGTTATTTGTATGTTTCTTTTATTGTTTTTCTAATTGATAGCGATTAACCTCTATATCTCTCTCAAAGGTTTGGTGAGACCTTAGATATACCATTGCAAGGTACGTTTTTGTAGAATGGATCAAGTGGACCTATTAAATGAATTGTAAATAAGGTCCATTGAAAAATACGGGATTTACAAACAATACCGACCATGAGGGGAAACATGGAAGTTAAAGCTTAGAATTTGAGTCATTACTTGTTGGTCCCGCATTAATCCAACACGGAACGGATGCGGGTTGATCGATTCAAAATTTTTGATATACAGGTGCATTTGCGGGTTGAATCGATTTTAAGCAGAACGGGTGTGAGTCGGAAAAAATTGAGTCGCATATACCCATCAAACCGCAAAAACTGTAAAGTGAAATACATTGTAAAAGCATATAAAATAATTTTAAATATTACTTTAATTATTTTTATATAAAATATTTAATATATAATAAAATAATTATTTTATTAAATTTAATATTATATGCGTGTCTTGCGGCTTATCCATAAGTTTAGTGGGGCGGGTGCATATTTAATACTTTTTGTTAGTGGATTAGGCGAGTCAGAATTTTGAACAAAAAAAAGAATCGATATGCGGGTTGGCGGGTCAAGATTGACCCGCAATCCCAACTATAATGGATGCATATGTTTCCGGTCTCGTAAAGAATAAATAAAATTTCGACCGTCCATTTTACAAAATCTCTTGTAGCTCAGTTGGTTATGTCAATCAAATAAGCACTGAAGGTGCATGGTTCGACTCTTAAAGCATGCAAATAATTATTTTTACAAAAAGATATTGTGTGGGACCCACCATATACTGACGTGGCAGCCTCAGGAGAGAGCACAACTCTCTCATTATATAATAGATGCTTATAGTTGTACAAATGTATTAAAATCATTAGTTATTATTTTGTCTAATATAAACTTAAATTATGAGAATTCTTTGTGATAATTGAAAATTGCAAATGTATTTTACATTTAAATTGTATATGTGTACACCTAATTTTTATATTGTACATCAAAGTGATTGTGTACATATTTCACGACACAACCTGTAAATCAATATACCTGGCTAGTATCAATAATTTGAAATTCCTCATATATTTGACGACACAACGTCACAACCTATGAAGTCAACGTAATTTTGGATTTGGATGTTTATGCCCCTTTCATGTTTTTGTTTGTTTGCTTGTGTACATAAATGTTTTCATTTTATTTCCTATGTTTCATTTATTATTATACACGACACATGTATTATTATTGTACATGACACATATATGCTTCTATGTTTTGTAAACATGGAATTTGAGTTTTATGAGTAATTATTGTATTAAAAAATTTAAACAAAGTTAATAGCATTTCAGAAACTCAATTTTCTGAATTTTTAATATTTGTACATACGTACACTATAACTTTCATGTACATATAGATATTGTATACGGTGTATATATGTACAAGTTTTCAATGTGTACACAAGTCCACTCTTGTATACATCAGAACCACATGCACAATATTCCACTTTGTATTCATCAAATCAATTACAAACCAAAATCCAATTTATGGGTCATTCTTAATAACTAATAGGGACTGGAGTACACAATTTTAAATTTGGTGTAAATTGAAAGGTTAAGCGTGCACATTTGAAAACTTCGAGGTCAAAATCAAATACATGTAAATATGAAGGACTATATGTGAAAAGAAGGAAATTGGCTAGTGGATATGTTGATCCCAGATACCGCGACCGGTTAATCTGAGTGAAACCTTGCACTCGATCTCGAGCATGACGACTACAATGAAAGAATTGCGATAATATGAGCACGTTTCCACAGAGAGGAGGAGATCATGGACATGAAGAAGATAAGTTACAGAGCACAAAGTGGTGGAGGAAGCTTGGCAATATGATTTTTGTGGAGAATGAAGAAAACAAAGATGTGGAGGAGGAAAAGCTCAAAGACGTTGACGGTGTCGCAACATGCCATGGATATCTGCATGTTATAGCTTTTTACAATGAATTGATGCAGATGGGACAACTCCGTTTTGATTACTCGTACGTCACTGTATCTTCTCCGGTCATATTCTTTTGGGTTTGGTTATCATTTTTGTCCTTATTTCTTCATCTTTGATTGGAATTAAAATATGTATCTTTTTTTATCTTTCGTCGAAACTGATTTGAAGAAGAAGAACAATATTTTTCTAAAAATGGAATAATTGATTGTTTTTGACTGAAAAATATGAAATATGAAATATTTTCTGCCTAAAGTTAAGGCAAGTTGTTATATTATAAAATTACTTTACTTTTTGCTTCGAGTCCACCGATCCAAAATTATTCAAATTTTAAAATTGTAACTAAAAGTCAAAACTAACGAAACATCTTATTCATGGTTACACTTCCTTTTAGAAAAGTAGATAGAAAACTACCCAAGTAGCAACATGTGATCTAACATGTAATTAAAAGTGAGAAACTAACCTAGAATGTAAATCACTAAATATATTATATTATTACTTTCTCAGTTCTCACAGTAAACCAAATCTAGAGGTTGAACTCAGAGATACCGCCCACTATGCACCACTTCTTAAACATGCAAAATACTGATGGCAAGAGCTATTAAGAAAAACACACAACGCAATGGAAGTATAACCAATCATGGATGTTTGAATCTGGCAACCATAAATTGATTTTTGAAGATCTAAACTCTAAACATAAACCTTAAAACTCTTATATTTTTATATGCTAACTTCAAATCTTAAATTTAAACTCCAAATTGAATATTTTTGAAATCTAATCTCAAACAATATATTTTAAACCATAAACTCTAAACCTAAACCCTATATCTATATCATAAATCTAAACACTAAACCATATATCGTAAACTCAAAACCTAATCTCAACAACTCTAAACTTAAATTTTCAAAACTTATAATTTTAAAATAAATCCAAAATCTCAGCTTATACTTCAAACCCTATATCATAAAAAAATTACCTTAAACCTTAATAAATAGTAAAGTTATTTTTTTGAAGTTTATAAATTTAAATTTCAAATATTTATCATAAACTTTAAATTCACCTACAATAATCTATACAATTTATTTTTAATATCTAGATCCCAAAATTTAATATAAAACATTATAAATATAAATATCAACAATAATAAGAATGTAAATTAAATAAAATTTATAGAAAATCTTGGTATATAATTTATTATAAGAAAAGTATAACAAAGAAACAAGTAGATGAGATTAATAATTTGGTATTTCCTATTGGTTGATACCAATTGGTGAGGATAACCAATCTTCTAATCTCAATCCTTGATTATGCTAAATCCAATGGTTTATATCTCTCTTATCTATCTTTTCATTTCCACGAGGTGCCAAACATTATCTGTTCAATGAAAACTAACAACTTAAAAATATAATAATTATGATCAATACCTCTTATTTAATTTACAAGAAAACCTCTTCATCATTGGTGACACAATTTTAGTTTGACAACACAAGACAAACCATCAAAGATTTCAGAAGCATGATAAGAGTCAAGTTTAAAACATGAGCTCGAGCAAAAAAGAATGCCAATACCGCTCAGGGGATGATCTCTAAGAAAATCCAACCAAAAACAACATTTTAATATCTTCCAAACTGTCTATATATTTTGAACTCAGTCTTGGTATTTGGAAATTTATAAAATACAATCTTATTGCAATTTAAAAAATGCCAAAATAAAACTGCATGCAACATTTAAACCATAAAATTCAGTGCATGTCATCTATCCCTCTTATAATATATGTTCGAAGGTTAAGAGTTTGTAAAATTGTAAAATTTAAAAACCAATTATCCGCCGTGTAGTGCAGAAGACGACCTGATTTTTCTAATAGTGACAATTAGATATATTTAATTTATTAAGTGTACTTCTGTAATTAACTGTTATTTTCTCAAATAATTTTATAAAGATATTTATGTTCATATTTAAACAAGAGTTTATCCTGCTTCATTGGATTAAAATTTTCTTTTGGTACTAATAGTATGTTGTACTGCTTTTAACCAATAGAATATCTCCTTGTTTAATTTATTCTCAGACAACAGTAATAACAATAATAATTTAAGAAGCTTTATAAGATGATGTGGTTTATTCAACGGGCTTGATTGTGTATGAAATTAGGAGCACGAACGTGCATGGCTGCTCTTTGGGTAGTCTCTGTGAGAATACAACATTCCATCCTCATTCAACATCAAGATGTCAAATTGAAAGAGCCTGCCCCAACTTCTTCTCTTTAGGTTTGAGTTTCTTGACATCTTTTATTGATCAGGTTGGTCAAAGTTTTGATTTTTTTTCAGGTTTATTAGAGATTATATGATCATACTTGACTTGATGGGTTTCTGGTAAAGTTCAATACTTATGTGCTCTGCTCAGATCATACATTTCTAGTTCTGAAAATGATTCACGTTCATAGTTTTGCAAGTATCTCCCCACCGTTTGCATTCTCTAGCTGTCCATCTAATTTGACTTTGGAATGTTTGATCAGTACTCATAATAACTTGTCCAGATTTGAATTTTGAGAGGTTTAATTATGAGTAATATCAAATCATCTTCTTGATCTATGCACTCTCTGTTCGAAATCAAGATCTTGTCAAAAGCTTTGCATTCTTTATTGACCAATGTGATAACAATTTCTCTTTAATGTTCCTCGGTTGCCTCACAAACCAAAAAGAATCTTGATTTGATTTCAGTTGTGATGTTGTTCTGACTTATCTCCCAAATGGCTTTGAGACACAGATAAGCGTCGACTAGAACAGTTGCAGAACATCTTGCACAGGTCTGACCCTGACGTTTTAGAGGCTCCAAGCAGCTTTTGAAAAGGCTTTTTTTTTATTCAGAAATAAATGGACTTCTTTTTCAAAAATTCGTATGTGGAACCCAAACCGGTGCTTCCTGTGAGAACCGGCTCTAATCATGCGTCGCCTTCTCAATCCTTGACCGTTGCGGTAGCTATTAGTGGTAGTACCAAAAGCAAGAATGTACTTAAATGGGCGCTCAAGAAGTTTGCTTCCGAGAAAAATATCGTTTTCAAGCTGATTCACATCCATCCAAAGCTTACTTCTATACCTACACCTTGTAAGTTCCAAATATTTCTTCTCCACCTGAGACCACTTTATGTGCGCACTTAAGAGTCCTGATACTGGTTTTTGTATCCTTCCTAAGCCGGAAACATAGTCTCTATCACTGAGGCACCAGAGGATGTGGCGGCTACTTATAGACGACAAGTTATGGAGGAGACTAAAGATACTCTTCTGAAACCTTACAAGAAGATGTGCGAGCGTAAAAAGGTTTTCTTTCTTTGTCTTCCTTTAATCAGATATCTTATAGTTAAATGTGTATGAAACAAACTCACACGTTTTGAATCTTGTTAACCAAAAGGTTATAGTGGAACTTCTAGTGGTAGAATCAAATAGTGTTGCAGTGGCAATAACCAGAGATGTCAATCAGCATTCGATCAGCAGGCTTGTTATTGGACGCTCCTGTAATGTTGGCTTATACGGGTAAGGCTTAGCTTTTATGGTTTAATGTTTATGGTTTCATAGCGTTTTCTCCATGATATATATATGTGTTGAAACAAAATTACAGGAATAATGATATTACCGCGAAAATATCACACTATGTGTCAAATCTATGCACAGTCTATGTTGTCTCAAAAGGAGTCTATATTCTTTCGAAAGAGAGATTGGCTTCAACTTCAGACACAGAGAGGAATGAAATTTTAAGAGATACTGGTAGTGAGAGAAGCTCCAGCTGTTCTTCTGGTTCAGGGACTATCTCAGGTTTGGGGAGCTTTTTTAAGCAGAGAAACTCATGTATGCATGATTGTAAATATTGTATTCGATTTTCTTTTCTTTTCTTTTTTTTTTTGTAGATGCAATGTCTTCAACGAATGCACTCAAATCTAAGTCTCTTGCTCTGTCCAATAAGAGATTGCAACATCTTCCGACAATAGTAAGAGGGGTTTCTGGTCGTGTGGAAACTGACTCAGATGAAACAGGAAGTGTGTGTTCGGATACTGCAGAGGAAGTAGGCAAGAGAGAAACATCCTATACCGATTTCGATGAGAGAAAAGACGGTATCAGTCATATCTCTAGCAACCCTGAATATGAAAATGTTACTGATCAAGGTGAAGATTATTTCACAGATGACCAGGTTGGTTTAAATTTCCATATTTTAACCTCTCCTTGTGAAAATCATGGAACGCATTTGGAATTGAGAGGTGTTTCCGTTGATTTCAGGACACACTCGAAGAAATTACAAAGTTGAGAGATGAACTTAGACAAGCTCAGGAAATGTATGCAGTGGCTCAAGTAGAGACCTTGGATGCTTCTCGCAAGGTCCACCTATTTCCTGAAGCTTCAAAGAAGATTTGTGTTTGTGTGTCTAATAAAAAATCTTTCTTCTTATGGTTTCAGCTAAATAAGCTAAAGTTGGATGAGATAACACTAAAAGAGCAAGGAACAAAGGGGTTAGCAGAAAAGGTAACACAGCAGAAGAGAATGGAAGAGAAAGAGACCGCACAGAGAAGAGAAGCAGAGATGAAAGTAGCCCGTGAAGCCAAAGAGAAGGAGAAGCTTGTAGAAAGCTCCCTTGTGGCTCCTAAGGTAGCTCCTAAGGTGCAATACCAAGAGTTCACATGGGAAGAAATCAGTACCGCAACTTCATCATTCTCTGAGGGTCTTAAGATCGGAGAAGGAGCTTACGGGTCTGTTTACAAATGCAGTCTTCATCATACAGTCGCCGCTGTCAAAGTTTTGCATTCCCCTGAAAGTAATCTATCCAAGCAATTCGATCAAGAGGTACGTACGTATACACACTCCTAACGTTTTCTCCTTTCCTTGAAACAAAACTGACGTTTTCATTCTCTGTTAGATCGAGATCTTGAGCAAGATCAGGCATCCACACTTGGTTCTCCTATTAGGAGCATGCCCTGAACGTGGAGCTCTAGTCTATGAATACATGGAGAATGGTAGCTTGGAAGATAGACTGTTCCAAGTCAACAACAGCCAACCACTCCCATGGTTCGTACGCTTAAGAATCGCTTGGGAAGTCGCATCAGCGCTAGTTTTCCTCCACAAGTCAAAACCGACACCAATCATCCATCGTGATCTTAAACCAGCCAACATCCTTCTTAATCGTAACTTCGTCAGCAAAGTAGGAGATGTGGGTCTCTCCACAATGATCCAAACCGACCTATTATCAACCAAGTTCACAATGTACAAACAGACAAGTCCAGTGGGAACATTATGTTACATCGATCCTGAATATCAACGAACTGGTATGTTATCTCCAAAGTCAGACGTCTATGCCTTGGGGATGATTATTCTCCAGCTTCTTACCGCTCAGCCGGCTATAGCACTGACGTATACAGTAGAAATAGCCATGGAGAACAACGATGACGACGAGCTGATACAGATTCTTGATAAAAAAGCAGGTGACTGGCCAATCGAAGAAACCCGGAAACTGGCTGCATTAGCCATACATTGTACAGAGATCCGAGCTAAAGACAGGCCAGACCTGGAAAAGCAGATTCTTCCAGCATTGGAGACATTGAAGAAGGTTGCTGAAAAAGCAAGAAAAATGATTGTCTCTGCGCCAAAGCAACCTCCAAGCCATTTCATCTGCCCATTACTTAAGGTAATATAATTTGTTCATCACGTCATCTGTTTTGCTTGCTAAAGAAGTCTCAGGTTGGTTTAGAGAAGAATGTTGTTATGACGTTTGCAGGATGTGATGAAGGATCCATGTATTGCGGCTGACGGATACACTTATGACCGGAAAGCCATAGAGAAGTGGATGGAGGACCACCGTAGCTCGCCGGTGACTGATTCGCTCTTAGAAAACATGACCCTTTTGCCCAATCACACTCTTCATGCAGCCATTGTCGAGTGGAGACGTAGAAATCAGTAAGGCAAACAAAAGCGGGCGTCCGTGATGAATGATGTTATTGAAGAATGATTGAAGCACTTATGAAATTGTTGTGATTATATATCTCCTTATTTTATGATATATATTATTAACATGAGATTGACCATGACTTAAGTTTTATAAATCATATGTATATTCTCAACTGCTATGCTATTTTTTGAATGTTGTCACATTTTAAACATGTGATTCTAGTTTCTTTTGGATTGATTTGCAAACCACATGATAGAAATTACAGAATATTCTAATACAATCTGGTTAAAATAAATAACTAATTGTAAAATTGATGCTACTTGAATCGATAAATGCAGTATCTGTGGTTTAGAGTAAAGTCTTAAAGATTAAATAGGTATTAAATCTTTTAGATTATGTGTGTATGACAAAAAACTCTCAGCTCTACATGCTGGGATAGAAGATTTACTCTATGATAACTTCATGCATGAGAAACACGAGGATAATTTCAATTCGGTTCGAGACGAACTGTTCGGATCTAGTGGATATGACTGTGAACTCGATGAACTGGCCAACATTCACATCGAAAATTGATATATTCTAGAAACTACATGAAGTTTTTAAAGATGTGAACATGATTCACATTCCAAGGAGCAAAAATGATCGAGCGGACTCACTAGTGAAGGAGGCAAAGACCAGAAAATTTATTTTTCCTATATAAATCAGATATGGATAGACAGAGATACTCTTCAAAAAATTGGTTCGTTTAACCAGAACTTGGTCTAAATAGATGGGTAACTGACAAAAAAAAAAACTGACTAGTCCGAAAGAAAAATTAAACTGACTATTATTTTATAAATTAGTTATTTAGAAAACATTGGTAGATTAACGGAGTTTTATTTTTTACTTAGTCGATAAAAATGGAAGCAAAAGGTAAAAGTAATAATTATAATTTTGTACGTCTTAATGCTTTTGAACCTTTTTACCACATATAAGGTCATTAATCTATTAAAATTAGTTATCTAATAATATTTTATTATTATTGGGTGGAAGTCTATGTATGTAAAATGTTTTGATCATTTGACTATTCTCCCATTAAACTATCCGTTTCTTATACTTTAAAACACTTCCAATAGAGAGTTCTTCCCTTGATGTTCTAAAAAAAAGAAATATATATATATATATATATATATATAAATTATGAGTATCTAAAGTTTACGAGAAACTTATAGATACTTTCGATTAGATTTTTCATAAACTTTAGATATTCACAATTAAATAAAACACATATATGTAATTTGAAAATTTCAAGGGATCAATTTGTTGAGGTCATAATCAGTCATGGCAAAATTAATGATTAAAATCCTCTGAGAAATTGTGTTTTAAAAAAATATGAGCCGAAAATGTGAAGAAATTATATGGTATAAGCCAAACCTATTTGCATAATGATAGAGAAAAAATTTCGTATATTTCATCCCAGACAAGGAATAAAAGAATTTATATCCAAACATGAACTAATAGGAAAAACGTTCTTACATAAGGTTTTTACAAAAAAATGATGAGTTTTACGAAACAATCTTCTGTAAAACAAAATTCGGAAAGTTTCCACGGAAAAACCTTATAGGAAAATTTAGGAGATAATCTTCTGCAAAACAGCTTTTGGAAATTTTTTACCGAAAAACTTGCGTAAAACAAATGAAATAGTTCTGAAAGTATACAAAGAAATCAACAGACGCAATGAGAACAGAAGAAAGGCCTCACGACCCTTCATGCATCCAATGTCGCCCAGCTCCTCTCTCTATCTTTCTCTCTCTCTTCCATGTCCCCAAACACACTCGCTCTCTCTTCCATGTCGTCAAACACTCTCTATCTCTCTTCCATGTCGCTAAACACACTCTATCTCTCTCTTCCAAGTCGCCAAACATCCTATCTCTCTTCTATGTCGCCAACACCCTCTCTCCTTCGTCAACATCGCCCAACGCCATCTCTCATCAAGACAATGTTGCCCAACTCTTCACCAGTTCAGTGTCGCCCTTCATACTCCCTCATCGCCCAATGAGGCTCTCATCATATTCTCTTTTGAATCTCGATCGAAATATCTTTTGTTTCGTCGCAATCAGAGTTGATGTTGAGATATTATAAAGAAAACAAGCAAAACGTTGTTTTCTCGTAAAAGTTGAAGTCAAACGTCTAAACGATACTGGTTAACTTAACACTATTGTATCTTCGACTAAATGAATTTATTTTTATCATTTTGTAAGACCAACGGAAAAACCGTACATCAGATAAATCGATAATTTCTCCGAGAAAAGTCGTATACACTAATAAGTCGTAAAATGGTCCGAAACTATCTAAAATACTATGAAAGCCCACTTATGACTTGGATCAAGAACCAGCCCATAGCAATGTTTGTTTACTTGTCATGGAGAAGAATAAGGAAAAATGAGGATAAATGGAAGATTCGAAGGATAAACTCAAATCTCGAGCAGATAAAGAAAAATCTTCGGAGAGAATAAACACAAATCATGGCAGATGAGAAAAGACGGCCGTCTCTGGAAGCAAATCCGGGGCATAGAAGAGAGAAAAAAGAGATTAGGCACTTAGAACTCTCTGCACTTAGAAACCTTAAGCATTATTTTCGACATGCTTAGTTTTCTATGTCTTGCACTCGATTAGTAGACGAACTCGCAAATGCAGTTCGATCTCGTGTTCAAACTTTGTAAAATGAACTACATTTGGCTTGATCCTCAAAAAGGGTACATATACAACTTTTTATAATCCAGTCCAGAATCAATAAAAACCTTTTTCAATTTTTTTTTGTCTTTTGTTATATGAACTGCAACTTACATATTACATATGTGATTACGCTAGCGAACTTAGTTAGGTTTTACTGGTTATGTTATTTGATTCTATTGTGATCTCGCTTCTGGACAAACTTCATACATGTTTTGGCTATAGACGTTTATACGCGAATTCAAAATAAAGTTATATTTTCTTAATTCGTTTTATTGTCGATTTTTTATTTTCTGCATTTGTTTAATAATTTATAATTGATCTTCGCAGAGAATTCAAACTTTGAAAAAACTACGGTTTCTTCCACTAACAAATTTGACAATGCAAATTATAATTCCCATAGAATTTTCCATTGAGGTTGCTCCTACAATATGTACTAATCGATATTAAATGATTGAATGAGTCTCCAATACTCCAATCAAATTAAACAATAAAAACATGTATATTATTTAGTTTGGCCAATAGTGTAAACAAGTTTTGTTCATAACGGGGACTTACAATATTTAATTAACAATTAATTTACAATAATTAAATATCAAACTATTTAATTAGCAATGAATATATATTAACACTGTATTCACGCGTAACTATGCGTGCATGCAAGTATCCGTTTTCAGTGCTCTATTTATATTTTATAAGGAAAAAAATTTTCAGTCAAAAAAATACTAACATTGTTCCATTAGATTAATTTCACTTACTAATTGTTTTGTTGGGTTAATTATTTTTAAAATGCGAATAATATCCTTAGAAAATCAATTATAAATTCGAAATTATAATGGTTAAATAATTATAATATATATAGATATTATAATAAAAACTAATTATAATTAAAATAAACAATAACAATAAAAAATATAGAAATAAAATATTTTTTAATGTCCCATGATTTTTTGACTTTTTGTGCAAAAATTTATTTTTCAAATATGGAAACAAAATATTTTTAAATATTTTATTTCCATATTTTCAAAACTGTTCAAACTTATTTGTAGAATCTGCATTCTACTATATGTAGAATACAATAACATATTTGAACTCAACTTCTACCGATATTAGATTTCGAGTAATGTGTAGATTATGTGTTTTAGATGTTTTAGATCGATAAGTTAAGCGCACAATGTGTATTCTAAATATTTTAGATTAATTTTTTTTACGTATATGATGTATTCTAATTTTAGTAGATTTAATGAAAAACATGGATTTTATTTTCCACTTTGTAGAATGTCAATTATACTGTCCGTAGAACAAAATCTGAAATTTTGATTTAAACATTTTTAGAACAAATAAAATACTTCTAATTTGATATATGTATTTTATCAGTAGTTCTTACTTTTCCAAAATCTTTTTGTTTGTATAACTATTTATTTGATTTATTTTTAAAAATAAAAAGGACATTATAGTCAAAAATGATATAAAAAATTAAGATTAACTCAATGAAACAATGTTAATGTTTTTTGGGCCTAATTGTTTTTCCCTTTCTTATATAGCGTCTTCAAATGAAACTTTATAATTTAAATATGAAGTTTTTTCCTCTCTAAAAAGCTTAAAACTTCATTTTTAAAATTTTGAAGTTTCATATTTTATTTGCATTTTAGTTCTTCCAATTACATATTATATTTATGGTTCTGAAATATTTTATCATTTATTTTATTTAATCTTTAAAATTTTATATCTCATAATTATTTAAAATTTATTTTTATAGATTTAAATTTACACAGAAAATTAAAGAAAAACTTTAAAATAAGATTTAAAATATTGTAAAATTAGATTTATAGAACAATAATATTACAAAATAAATTTAACAAATTGATCAAATATGGAACTATTACGAAAATAGTTTTCTTGAGTAATGTGATATTTTACATTTAATTGAACATTTAATTATGTATTTCTATGTAAAAAATATTTTTAATGAAATATTTTATTAACTAATATCTAATATTTTTATATATGTGGTATCTATTAATAAAGTTGTATGGATTTAATTATGTTAAATAGAAAGATTATAGTATAAACTATCAATACTTTTGAAGTTAAGTTTAAAATTTGTTTGTGGAGAAGACTAACTTTAAAATTCAAATAAAAATTTTGCAAATTTTAAAATATATTCTTTTTGGAAAATGCTCTTATTTAAAGATTTTTGATTTAAGATTTTAAATCTGTCAAAAACATAGTAATATGATAGAATAAAATATAGTTATGAATAACTATAAGAAATTTCAGATGAGCAATTCTTATTTTATACAACTCACACATACCAAAAAATACGATTCAAAATTTCAAACATTGCCAAAAGAATGAGTAAAATAGTTAATTACTCTTTATTATTTAAATATAACACCATTTGTAAGGAATGTTTTTTCTCTAGTGTTCCTTCTTATTCCTTTCAATTTAAGAAATTATAAACAAAATTATTCCTTATTAAATCCGGAAAAGAACATAAGAAACACTTATTCCTATTATTTTATTCCTCTTCATTTCTTTTCTCTTTATTCATATTGTTACTGGTCACCAGTTAGAGCCCTAGAATTTAAGAGGAATATATAACAAATTTGTTCAAACAGTAGAATTTCAGTTATTTCTTAAATTTTATGTGTTTGAAATTTTGAATTGTATTTTTTGTGGTATGTGTGAGTTGTATAAAATAATATATTTTTTATTATTCCTAATTTATTTTACCATTTATAAGAAATAGTTTTTACTTTTAATTTCTTATCATTTCTTTTATTCTAGAGAAATATAGAATAAATTTGTTTCTTACCAAAACTGATAAAAAATAATTTTCTTCTTTATTCTTATAGTTATGTTCTTCTATGCTTTTTCCTTACTCATTCATAATGTTCTTACGATGTCACCAGTTAAATCCGTACACTAATCAGTATACAAACTTTTGTAATTAGGCATTAACCAAATAGGAGACATAAAAGGACCAGTTGAGGACCCCACAGAACATCTAAGAATATTCGGATCGACCCAATTGGATCTCATCTTGAGATCCGAACCCATAAAACGAACAGACACTTTTGAAATTGACTTCACCGGCCACACCTGTCTTTAGCAGTCCGATTAAATTATTTTCATTTCTCCATTGAAATTAAAAAACGAGCTTTCTTCTTCCTTACGATACTCCACTAATCCAATTTATCCTTTATATTTCTTGTTTCGATAAACCCTCATTCGATTCAAATTTCTCAATTTGATTACTAAAGACCCAATTGAACTTTCAGAAGAAAAAACCCCTAAAGTTGGTGTTTTTTATTTCTCCGATGATGATTTACGTCATTTTCCTTGTTGTTTCCTTGTTCTCCTCCGCGTTTTCCGACCCTTCGTCGATTCTCCAGTACCCGTCGGAGCCCAACGGAGAGGAGGTCAATTTGTATTGCACGAGCTGGAGATTCGCGTCGGAGACCAACAATCTCGCCCCTTGGAGCACGATTCCGGCGGAGTGCGCCGAGTACGTCAAGGACTACGTGTTGGGTAAAGGCTACGCCACCGATCTTGAGAGAGTCTCTGAAGAGGCTTCCATCTTCGCGAGCACAGTCGATTTCTCCGGCGACGGCAAAGATGCTTGGATTTTCGACATCGACGAGACTCTCTTGTCCAATCTTCCCTATTACATCGACCATGGCTTTGGGTACTACACGTTTTCTCAATCTCTAAACTTGGTTTAGTTTCTCAATCTTGTTACTCACTCACTACCGAAACAATCTTGCAGGGTTGAGCTATTTGATCACTCAGAGTTCGATAAGTGGGTTGAGAGAGGAGTGGCACCAGCCATAGCACCAAGCTTGAAGCTTTATCAACGAGTTTTAGATTTGGGGTACAGAGTTTTCTTGCTTACGGGGAGGAAAGAGAGCCACAGGCTTGTCACTGTTGAAAACCTCATCAATGCCGGTTTCCAGAACTGGGACAAGCTCATTCTCAGGTAACGATAACCATTTTTACTCACAAAAACACATGTACCTCTTTCGTTTTTGCTTTGTTTAATGCTGGTGAACCATTCATACAGAGCTTTTATCTATCATCAGTCTGGAACATTCTTAGAGCTTTCTTTATTTGGCCTTGCAGATCTCCAGATGAACAGCACAAGATGGCTACGCTGTACAAATCGGAGAAGAGGGATGAGATGGTGAAAGAGGGATATAGAATTAGAGGCAATTCAGGTGACCAATGGAGTGATTTGTTGGGTTCCTCCATGTCTCAACGATCTTTTAAACTTGCAAATCCAATGTATTATATCCCCTGAAGAGTGACAAGTGAAGTCAAGGGAGCTTTATTCAATAGGAGTATTTTATAAATTGTATAGACTTACTTACTAGAGAGTAATCAAAGTTTTATGATTGCTTCCGCTTGTAATTTGTCAGCTATTATATGGTACCAATGACAGTGAATGCGCTATTGCAGTAACACTTGTGTCGGGGAAATGGAAATAAATTTTGTTATGAATATTATCTGATATCCAATATGGAAACTCTTAGATTTACTCAGTGTTCTAAAATGCGCTATGCGCTCTCTATGCGGTGACCTAGCGCCTAGCTGTATACGCGGACGACTAAACGGGGCCTAAGCGGACATAATATATATATATATAATCATTAATATGAAATTAAAATAATAATAATACTAAAAATTAAAAAAAAACATAAGGTTTTTAATACTAAACTCGTAAAATCAAATGGCTAAAGTTTCCAAAACAAATATATCCTCATTTTCAAATCAAAATAATAACTAAAATGTAAAGAGAAATAAACAAAACTGAAAGTTTAGCCATCATTTTCTTCTTCACCGTACATGTTTGAAACTTGGTCTTCATCTGATTCCAAATTAATACCAACAAAATCTTCTCCTTCATCATCAAAAACAAAATCTTCATCATGCAGTTCTCTAATATCAGCCATATCTCCATCACCAGCCTCTCCTTCTGCATCACCAGATCCTACACCCATAGCTGATTCATGTTCTTCACCATCACCTTCGACAAGCCATTCTTGAGCATGAACAGCATCATCAGCAACCAATATATCAATGTTCTTCTCCTTTTGTTTTTTTCTTTTGCTCAACAATCTTGTATTAAATTGGAAAAATACAAGATTATTCATTCTACTTGTACTAAGCCGGTTTCGTTTTTTAGTATGTATCTGCATTTTTTAAGAAAATCATCAATATATATGAAATAGTAAGTTAGAAGTTAGAACATTTTAGAATCATAGACTAGTTAAAAAATTACCCCTTCAAAAGAACTCCAAGCTCTTTCACATCCTGATGAACTAGCAGTCAAAGACAAAATTCTTTTTGCCATTCTTTGCAAATTAGGCACTGATGTTCCGTAGGTGCTCCACCATTCAACTAAACAAAATAAAGCAATTATTTTTTTTGTTTTATTTAATTTTTTTAAAGTGAAAAAGTGAATGGAATCCACTTATTTTTTATGTATCTAGTTTTGTCTCTAGGTACTAGATTCTAAATTGTTACTGATATTTTTTTTCTAAGTTCTTACAGACAAACAATATATTCCACTACGTACGTAAACTACATGAAACAAAACTAAATGCAAGTTCGTAAAGATATTTTTAAACATACCAGGATCATAATCATCTTTAAGTTCTTCACATCCTTTTATGGCCCATGGTGTCCCAAAATTATCTTCCTTGTTCTTGTACTTATTAATCTCAGAATTGATGACTTTGCATTGGTTGGAAAGGTCATCCGGAATAAAAGCATTGACACACTTGAAAAAACTTGTGAGCACATTGTTATGTAGTGGAATGGTTTGATCCTTGTATAAATAGTAAGGATTCAAGAGATAACCCGTCAAATGCAAAGGATTGTCAAGTCGACCCTCAATCCTTTGGTCAATGATATTCATGATTGGCTGAATATTCCTTTCAATGTTATTCAACCCAGCACGTATATCTTTCTTTGCTTGTAATAACTCGCCATGCAGATATCCCATTGTAGGTTTCTTATCACCATCAACCAATCTAAGTACCTTAACTAAAGGTCCAAAAACCTTCAAACACATAGTGACTCCATTCCAAAACTGCATACTCGTCATTGTTTTAAAAGCTGCCACTCCTTTAGCGTGCTTCGACCATTTGCACTTTTTCCAATCAGCACTAACAAACATGGACTGTAACTGATCAGTCTTTTCCATCAAGCTTTGCAAAGTTAAAAAACATGATGCAAATCTTGTAACCCCTGGTCTAACAATGTCTTTATTGTTTGTGAATTTTCTCATCATCGCTAAAGTCTTGTGGTGAGCATAAACAAAGATTGTGAACCCTTTAGCCCTCTCGATGATGGTCTTAAAACTTTGGAGTTTTGCAATGCTCTCTAGCATCAAATTAACAGTGTGGGCAGCACACGATGTCCAAAAAATATGTGGCATTTTTTCTTTCAAGAACCTCGCAGCGGCCATGTTGTTTGGTGCGTTATCAGTCACCACTTGAACCACATTCTCTACTCCAACATCCTCAATGCACTCTTTGACATACTCATAAATATACTCTCCTGTATGAGCCTCATCTGAACACTCTTTCGAAGAAAGAAACATGGTTCCTCCTCTGCAATTAATACACAAGTTCATAATACTTCTTCTTTTTCTATCGGACCAAGCATCCGTTAATACTGAACACCCGTTCTCTTTCCTCTCTTCTTCCTGAGATTTTAATAAACCCTTGACTCTCTCAACTTCTTCTTTCAGTAAAGGTTCTCGCAGCAAATATTGACTTGGTGGCGTAACTCCAGTACCAAACTGTCCTACAGCTTCAAGCATCAACTTAAATTCATCATTTGCAGTAGCATGGAATGGGATACCAGAAGCAAAGACCCATCTTCCAATGTATTGATGAACTTTATGTAATCTATCTTTCCAAAGAGCATCACTAATATTTTGTTGTCTAGTTGCCACAGAAGAGAGTCGTGGGTTGATATCTGATGCAAATTTATCCATTGGACCAAGTGTCCGAGGTAATTTTTTTGACCTCAACTCTTCAATTTCAGCACCAGCCTCATCATCCTCATCTCCACCATCACCTATCTTCACAGATTTTCGTAAATCAGCATCTGAACTCCTCTTGTTCTTCTTTTTATTCTTTGCTTCATCAATAGCCTTTTTGCATTTTTCTTGATCATCTTTTGTTGACTGTGGACAAGCAGAAACATTTCCTGGAATCTTGGCAATATGCTCTTTAATCCTAAATGCACCACCAGAAAATTGTTTCCCACACAGTTTACACTTCACCTTATCTGGATTCCTTGGGTTACACAACATCCCATATTCCCAAGCAACATCTTTTGAATTTCTTTTCAAAGCTGAAGTTTCTGAAGTTCCTGCTTGATTCATATTTGAATTTGCAGATGATCCAGCCATACCAAAATCTCTTTAATGATTTTCTGCAATTTCTGGAAAAACAAATATGTAGTAAGATAAAACTGATCGTAATGTACAACTATCATAATTCACACTATGAATTATAAAAGGTTCACTCAGCATTCACAAACATTATTATATTGAACACTGCTAATGAGAATAGAAACCAACAAACAGTGTTAGATATTATAAAATTCAAAAAAAAAACATGTGTAGGGAAACAAGAATAGAGAACATAAATTGAAATAATACCTTGGTACAGATAGAAAGCGATAAAGTGAAGGTGCAGGGAACTTGATTATTTGGTAGCTAGAGAAGACAATGAGTTGAACTTGAATTGTTAATTAGGGTTATCAACTTAAAAACATTAGTTAAACTACGTAGTTTTATATTTTTAGTTTTTGACTTATTTTCATTTAGTTATGACTTTATTTAACTTTAATTTTTTTGGACAAAAAAATGGTAAACGCGTATACGGTATGTCACCGTATATACGGACTATTCGGCGTATAAACGTCCGTTTTTTAAGACACAGTATATTAAGCCGTATATGCTGAATCCGCTACGTTACATGGCCGCATAGCGTATACCGACCGTATAGGCGGCCGCGTAGGGCGCGTTTTCGAACACTGGATTTACTTGTTTATCAAGGTTTACTTGATCTCCAAATTCTACTTGGTTTTCAAGTTATAATATCTATTTTTCTGTCAGCTACTCATCTAGCTATACTAAATTTCGGTTAGATGGGTCGATTCTCTGAAAAATATCTATGTATGTACGTGTCTGGTCTATATAGGAAAAAATAAAGCATTTGGTCTTTGCCTCTTTCGCTAGTGAATTCGCCCGACCATTTCTGTTCCGAGGAATATGAATCATGTTCACTTCCTCAAAACCTTCATGTAGCCTTTGGAATACATCAATCTCCGGCGTGCTGGCCAGTCTATCAGATTTGCAGCAATGCCGATTAGGTCCGGGTCTGTCTCAAACCATATCAAGGTTATCTTCATGTCTCTCATGCATGAAGCTGCTCAAAATAAACTTTTCATCTCAGCATATAAGACTGAGAGGCTTCTGTCACACACAAGTAATCCAAAAGATTCAGTACCCATATGATCCTTAAAACTCCACCCTAGACCATTGACACTGCAATTATCGACCCAAGAAGCATCAATTTGTTAGGTAGGAATTCAAAATATCCAAGGGGACACTGTCTATACCTCTGTAATAGGAGGTTCCTCATGATCCTCGCTTGCTTCCTCCTTTTTGTTAGCATTATTCAACATTCTTCCTCAAGGGACGCATGTCGGAAGGTTTCAATCAGACATATGACTTTTTCATGAAAGGGTTTATCATTATTTACCTTCCAGATGTACTAACAGATCTATGAGAATGTATCGAATTATAGTTTCAGAGGAGTCACCTCTTCTTTTTTCCAAAACATAAATTTCATGTTTTGGTATAAAATATATTCGGAAAGTAATCCAGAAGGGACAAAAAGTCCGATAAATCCCAAACCTGCAAAGTTGGAGGCACTAAAAAAGAAGATGGTTAATCGACTCCACTAAGCCACCACATCTAGGAAAACTCCTATCGATGTCTATAGGTGAGCCCCTATGTCGTGACCACACATCCTGAGAGACACTACCATAAAAAAATGTTTCATCTTGCTTGAATCTTTTATCTTCCACATATTGCTCAGTAAACCTGTGATATTCGGTTTTGAGACTCGGTCTTGTGTGAGCTGCAATTTGGTTGATCTAAGTAGGTTATAACTGGAGTTAACTAAGTAAACTCTTGATTTGGTGTGGTTCTAAACATATCAATCCAAAGCTAGAAATCACAAAGGTTTTACACTAAGTATCAAGGGGATATCCTCTGGGTGAAAGAATTTCCGTAAAAGCTGGAGATCCCATTCCTTACTATCATTTCTAATAAAGGAATGAACAAGGAGTTAGGGCAATCTTAAACAATGTGGTTTACCAGGTTTAGTTGGTCAAGAAAATGAGTCTGGAACCGAAGGCCCACTTCAAACCCTGGTATCTAGACTCGTACCAATTGTTTTCTGCAAACTCGACATGAGTAGAGGTTTTGATGCCCTAATATTGTGTCATCCAAACGATGGTGAGTACATCTGTCGATCTTTCAAAGGAGAGGTGTGATTGTAGTATCTTTCTTTCAGAACACGTACCAATAAGTAATTTGAGAAGTGAATTAGTCTTCACAATTATTTTGCAAGAAGCGCTATATTAAAGTCATGAATATCTCGAAAACCTAGTCTCCCCAAATCCGTAGGAGTACAATTCTCGTCACATGCAATCCAATGTAAACCTCTGCTATTTTTTTTTTAACTCCACCAAAGTAAGAAATTGGACTTTTTCGTTTGTCAATAATGTCTTTGTGAAAGCAAAAAATACGACATCACAAATTTCGGAACTGCTTGAGCCACATAATTTACTTGCACTTATTTTCTTCCTTTTTATAGGAGTCATGATGACCATATGTTGGCTCGCCCATTGAGTCAATCATGTACAAGGGAAAAAACTTTCATCTTCGAGACACAAATTTGCTTAGATAATCCTAGGTACATCCCCATGCCTCCTTCAGAAGAAAAACCTAGGATATTTTTTATATCTTGTTTCAGAGAAAGATCCACTTGGTTTTCAAAAACCATCAAGGATTTTACTGCATTTAGTATATTTTTTTGATGCTATCCCATATATGTCTAAAATGTCTATGATCTCTCTGCATTGGCTCAGTTCCGCCTTACAGAAAAATAGTTGTCGTCTGCAAAAAGTAGAAGTGAGATCCTTGGTCTCTCCCTAGCAACGAGGACGCCTACTATCCTCTTCTCAGCTTCCACTCTGTTTAGGAGAGAGATCACCACCTCCGTACACAAGATGAACAAAAAAGGGAAATATGATCCCCTTGCCTCAACCCCCTCTTTGGTAGGATTCGCCCTTTCGATTTTCTATTGACTAAAACTTGATATGTGACCGAAGTGACACAACACATAATGAGGTCAACCAGTCTCTCGTCAAAACTCATCTTCAACATCAAAGCTGCAATGAAACTTCATTCCACTTTATCATAAGCGTTGCTCATACATGTTTTAATAGCTGTAAACTCGGCCCTACATCTCGTGTTTCTCTGTAGGGCGTGAAATTTTCTTGCGCTAACAGAATATTACCAGTAATCAAATATTTTGCCACAAATGTAGATTGTGTCTCTGAAATTAAGCTCAGGATAACCCTCTTGAGTCTCTTGCATAATAGTTTAGAGATAATCTTGTAACTTACATTGCAGAGACTAATAGGTCTAAACTCGGTCATCTCTCGAGGTTTATTCTTCTTGGGAATAAGGCAGATATTCGTCTGGTTCAAATATGAGTCAAAGCTTTCCATGGTTAAGAAATCTTTTACAGGTCTAATAATGTCTCGACGCATCTCACACAATAATTTATGGTACAATTTACTAGTCATACCATCCGGTCCAGGTGCTTTATCTGGGTTGACATCAAATAAAGCTCTCTTTATATCCAGTTATGATGGTTCCGCTAGAAGTAGCATGCTATAAGCGAGGGACACCTTTTCAAAAATAAAGCAAAGTGAGGCATCAAGGTCTGACGGTGTGGAGGTGGAGAATAGGTCTCGAAAGTATTGAACATCCATGTTCTCCACTTCGATTGTAATTTATACCAACTTTCCATATTTATGTTGATATTGATTATTCGATTATGGGCTCTTTTTTGTTTTGTAATGGCATGATTAAATTTTATGTTTATGACCTATCTCTATGTCACTGACCTTTTCTCTTTTTTTCCCAAAATATATTGATTGTACAAGTGAACCAAAAAATTATTAGTCTGTAGCCATTGCTCATTGTTTCGTTTAGGGGTTGGACACAATCTCCAAAGAACGAGCAGCTGACCCATATTGCCACTGGTGTGATGTACTGTGATTGTGAAGTTGTCTTCTTCATTTTCTTATGAGTCATACATTTTTTGGTTTATGTAAGACTCTTCTAATACTAACCCTCGACGTGTAGCATGTGGACAAGCTGTCTAGCGGTGTCCTGGTTCACCACATGAATAGAAACGTAATGCGTTCAGCCGGGTTTATCGTCACAGCTTCTTTTCCTCTTGAGCCGCCGGTCGATTCATTGAATTTGCAGCATCACATGTTTCCTTTGTTTTGTTCGAAGGAGTGGTGTTTCCCTTTTGTTCTTGAGTTTGTGCTGATGACGGAATCCAGTTTGACGATCGTGATTGCAGCTCGAACAAGGATAAACGCCGATTTTCTTCTATGATAGTCAATGGATCAAATTTCCCCATATTTGTATGAAGTTATGGCCGTAAGCCTCCAATGAAATGAGAAACTAATTAAACTTGAATTTGATGAATCTCGTTACGAGTTAGTAACAGTGAAAATTTCTCCACTTACTCGTCTACGTTGTGACTACCCTGCCTAAGGTTCTTCAATCTCGTATACATAATGTATTTGTAGTTGTGTGGTAAGAAGGTTTGACGCATATGTTTTTTCAGTTTTTCCCAAAATTGAATTGGTGTTTTTCCTGTGTGAGAGTGTGTTGTCTTGAGCTGTTTCCACCATGTCCACAGAAACGCATGGCAACGAGAGAAACCCGACGAGCAGGAGTTACATGTTTGAACTCAAGGATTTCTTTGACTGACACTAACCATTCAATGAGATCATCGCCTTTCAGGCCTCCGTGAAATTATGGTATATCAACCTAAAAGTTATTTTCCCATTGATTTTCTAAGTTGTCTCGTTGCTGTAAGTCTTCACGATAAACACATTTATGAAGCTCTTCTTCTTCTTCTTCATCCGTGTGAATATTGTGTGCACATGCATCACCGACTTGGTTTTGATGTTGAATCTGTTGGTGACGATGTGGTTGTAGAGGTATCGGTTGTTGAATTTTTTGTGGAGGTGGAAGTTTTTGTTGCGGTGGTGGTTGGTGTATGTTGAAAACACGTTGGTTATGCGGGTCTAGCCATGTTCCCAATGTTGTTATCATGGCATCTAAGTGATTTGTCAATGTTTCGCCTAGCTGTTTGCATATATAGAGGTTTGCGTTGACGTCTGAATGGTAGTGGCAATGCTAGATTGCGTATCAAGTAGTAGGGTATGAAACTCATTCCTATCTGGCACGGTCTGGCACGGTTCCTTCAAGGAGGCATAAGGTGATGCCTCTGAAGATCACCACCTTGTGCTCCCATTTTTTTTTCATTGGGGGACGAGAGAACTTCCGGAAACGTGTTGAATCTGATACCAACTAATGGAGAGCGGAAGCTATGAAATTAAAGATCAAGGGTTTTGATCTCGAGTTTATGTAATGTATTCTTAAATCAATTATAAATTAAGAACAAAAAGCGTGAATACTCTTCGTAATGCTCGTGAAAGCTCTTTAGAAAAACTTTAATGTATATTCACCAAAATGTGTCTTACAAAGGTTGATTGTTTCTCTTTATATACTTATAAATCATAGTCTCATATGGAATAAGTGAATTCATTTTCTTAAATAGAAAACACATTAACTAAAATAAGGAAAAAATCAACATAACAAAAAAAAAAAAGGAAAATCTTAACTGGAAAAGGAGTTGTGATCAAAAAATGATCATAGGTTGCGCTACATCACAAAATCTCTTATTAAACACCAAGACTTGGAGTGGAAAACTGTAACAGGGAGAGAAAAACATGCTCGTCGTAGTTGTGGCTCTTATCACTAGTAATTGTTTTCCGTTGTATTATTGGTTTTTCTAGTCTCTGTCTTTTTGTTTTTTAGGTATGAGAATTAAATTTTGATTTATTTTTAACAGTAAATATATAAATTAAGATTTAAAACTGTAAGATTATAGATATATTTTTAAATTCAAGATTTTTAATTTCAAAAAAGAACGTTAGACATATATATAAAGTTGTTAACTCTTAAATCTACATCATTACTTTATTAAATATACTATAATTATATTTTTTGAATTTGGCTTAGATATAATTTGAAATGGCACTACAAAAATGAGTATTTATTATTTTGAATACCTATCCAATAACAAATTACAAGCAAGCTACTCGTCTCATTTTGATATAGAAGTTTGTTTTGTTTACCTTACTACTAAAAAAGAATATGTTATTCTAAGTGAAATATGTGTGCAGAATCACACAAGCGTGGTTAAGTGGTACAACAAGTTTGGAAATGTGCTAAGCATCTTAATTCAAAACCCAGCAATCTATTATGTGATTAAGTAATATGGGTATCTAATTTGTGTTACGAACAACATAATCAGTTTAACGCTGGTGAATAAACTCCAGAAAACTAGTTGGTTGGGTCTCAGCCTGACGAATAAACCAAATTATCAAAAAAAAAAGAATGAGCAAATATATATATACACGTGTGCATGGGCGCTCACATGCATGTCATGTATGTGTTTCTATTTAAGAATGAGCAAAACACTTTGCCCAAAAAAAAGAATGAGCAAAACACATAAATATTTTCGATACACATTTTTGTTTACTTCTCACCAAAAAAAAAAAAATCTTTCTCTGTGCTTGGATTTCTGAAAATATATTTATCTTCTTAAGGTCTAACTGTAAGAGTGATTAACACTCTGAGTCACTTTTGGAGAATATATTACACAATAGGACAGTCTTTACTCCTGGGATAGTTTTCAATGGTTGATTATTGTTTTACCTTCAACTAAAGCTTAACTAATCGTTAATTTTATGTTGTCACTTTTCTTCTTTCAATTTTGCACTTTTAATATTTTAAAATAAAAAAGAAACTAGTTTTAATGTCAGCCATCCATCTATTTGCTTTTTTTAACACACTATTTGCTTTTTTAATAATAACAAAATCAACATTTTTATCTTCTTCCTCAAAGCTTCGATAACTACAGTTCGTATCAATGGTGTTTTATTTTTTTGGCAACTTAGATCCTTGTACTTCCACATTTTTCCCAATTTGGCGTTAAAAATTTAAATATGCATATTTCTCTTCAGTGTCAGCCAAAACTTTTAGATTTTGCAGTCTAACCCCACAATATTGAATTAAATATGAAGATTTAATAAAAAAACACATAAATACACTCATAAATGAGTTACATAAACAAAAAAAAATATTAAGAATCAATAAAATTATAAGTTTTGATTTATTTTGCAAAATATTTGTAAGTAAAAACATGTAGATATAAAGTTTTAATTTGTAAATAATATGACACCGTTTTAATTTTGTTTCTTCAAAATTTTTGAAATGTCTTTGTCAATGAAATAACAAGTTCGAACAAAAAACGTCAATACCATTAAAAATTGTAATGAATTATTTAACGCTTGAAAATAATTCTATAGTCATAATAATCAAAATTTATTATTAATCATACATATGAACATGTGCACATATATATATATATATATATATATATATATATATATATATATATATATATATATGTATATGTGTACATATGTACAAATATTTCATGTGTACATGTGTATAAAGTGACCCACACTGTAAATGTTTCTAATTGTAATTTCTTCTTTAATCACAACCAACTATATATTATCACATCGGAGCACATCACATCAGAGATTATGGCAAAGCCACTTTTATTTTCATGTTCTTCAAGCACATCACACTAGAGACGATGGTAAAGCCATGTTTGGTCAGGAACCTCAACACAACAAGACATGGGTCAGTTTGGTGCTTAGCGCAAGTGTCGTTAGGTGTTTTATTGTGCCACAGAAGTAAAACAAAAAGAGGAGAATTCATAAGATTGTCGAATCTCGAACAGATTTCCTATAACTGAAAGACATAAGTATTAACACAAAATTTGTGTTCACAAAGAATGGTATTCCGATCATAAGATGAAAGAGTACCCTCCTCATTTGTTAAGCGTTCAACCAAAAACTCAAACATCGGTCGAGAGAACCTTGCTATCATTCAACACTTGTGGATAACTCTTTGGTCCCTTTTATATGCCTTTGAAATACCTTTGAAGATAAGCTTTTTGTTTTCAATAATGATGGACAATTCTTTAGTCTTTTTTTTTATAAATAACTTTACTGACAAATGTAATATTACCAACCAAATATTTTATGTTAAAAAAGCAAAGTAATAACTCCTGAATAAAGAAATGTGATTTTTTTTGATGTTAGACCTAAAATTCTTCTTCCCTCACATTTCCTTTTTATAGGTTGGCATTTCTCTTCTATTTAAACAGTTGTTTCTGGATCTTCGGTTTGGAGCTCTTCGAGAATGACGTTACACTTGTCCATGGTTCGAGCGTCAAGAAGGCCGTGGTTCCATAATTTCACCATAAACATTCTCCAGTCCCTACACAAGTACTCAAATTTATCAACAAAACCACTTTCTTTTATGAAACACTTGTCAAATTAAAAATATGGAGAAAATGAGAGTTAAATTACCAGATCAAATCGGGTCTTTGAACCATGATTGGTCCATGTAATCTTGAGAACGCCTCACATGCCCATGGAATGTGACCATCTGCTAATACTCTGCAAAGGGTCAAAATCCAGAGTCAAGGTAATGCTTATCCTGAGATTATCCTTTAATGTCCACTTTTTTTTTAACTAATCCACAAACTACACATGTGCCTCTAAATTTTTTTGCAGTAAGACTAGAAATCATTCGTATTAAAAAGAGATAACACATACTGTTGCTTCCTCACGAACGAGTTCCACATGTGCATCATCTCCTTCTCATCCTTAGTCACATCAACGAAATCATCGAGCATCTGAGAGAAAGAAGAGTTTCAGATAGTAAAAGAAAGAAACAATCATTCACTGTAAACTAATGAGGAATCAGACAAACTATATAACAACCGAGAACAAACTATATCAGACCATGAGGTTTGCTCACATATTTCTTATTGAGATTTCTACCATACTATTTAACAACAATTTAGCTTCTATAAAATTCAGTAGACTGGTAGATATAGGCTTCATGTGAAAAGGAAAGGAATAAGGAAGACTGGCTGCATTGGCATCATCATACCCTTCTATCTTCAAAATCTGCCACATCATCATCAACTTCATCTTCACTATCTCGGTCAGAAAGCACTTGTTCTAGAGCCATGGGCTGCGACAGTACACATCACAATTAATTGTAATCTTCTTCATAAGAAAGAGAGATACAGAAAATATAGGTTACCTGAGATCGGTGAGAGTGAAAGAACTGTCTCTTCTGAAGGAGGCTACGGCTGGAGGAGACAAAACCATTGAAAACATCAGTCACCTGATTTGGCATGAGCAAGCTACTAGTACTACAACTAGGACAGAGAATCAAAGAAAGTAAAACATACTTCCTCAAGTCCGACCGTTCTATAGATAGCTTCCTCGTTTTTGCAAACTGCAGCATCGTACTTCCAGCTACTGACTGCACGTTATCTGGATCACCACCACCTGATTGCACATCTGCAGGACCCGTACCAGGAGGAACTCTTTGACCAGACGACTCACCAACCCCATTTCCAGGTGGTATTCGGCTCTTTTCGCTTCTAACAGGACGAGCATCTGAAAATAAAATTAAAACAGATGTACCAAATGATCCAATGATGTTGAATGAACATAAGAAAGTAAAACATAAACATAAAACTAGACAGGCTCTCATGGCAAAAGAAGCCAAATCCAAGTAGAGATCCATTACAATCGACCACTAACCATCAGTCTTATCTAGCGCCTCGCAGCCTAGTCCAAGTTGACGCCCCTGCCTTAAGCTCCGTACTTGACTCTTTTGCTTCCTACGTCTGTATTTCTTTGAACTGTCATATGATAAAATTTCTTATGGTCTGTAAGACTGACAGCCAAATGCTAGTAAAATAAGTAAAGGAAACAAAATAGGCCAGATAACTTACGAGAAATACATTGTTTGCTGCTTTGGGTCAACGCGGCCTTCATTAATCTGAGAATTTTTTTTATGAACATTTACATTTAGAAAACTCTGCTAAGAGTGATCATCAAATTGGAAAAACAACGAAGACATTATAGCACCAACTGCTACAAGAAAGTTTGACACTCCTACATCATTCAGGACTCTATTCAAGCAGTGATGGCTACAAAAGTTAAGGGTCAAAGCGATGCCATTGTGATTTTAATCTCTCCTTGTCATTGAGGACAATATCAGAGATCATAATTTGGCAAATAACAATGAAATATCCAGTTATGCTATTTAACCACTCCAACAACTCATTGAGAATGTTAGGTTGGAAACTGAAACTGTCACAGCCTAAAAGATCTACATCAGAAAAAATAATGGATATAAATCGAACAAAAAAGATGCTCTAACCTCAGCGATCATTGTCTCACTCTTAAGAGACACATTTACAGCCTGATATTCTTCACTTACCTAAAACCCAAGTGGAGCAGATTAGTGGCAAAAGAAAAAGGAAAAAAAAAAGCATACTGAGTAAGATCTAAATGAATTTTGAAGTTACAAACCCAAAACTCGAAATTGAAGAGATCATGGGTTGCTGGCAAATGACATTTCAGGCCCTACAACATGATTGGGAACAAAAAAAAAAGGATTGCATCACTACAAATACTGGTCACTATATCTGTATCTCTGTCTGAGAGGTATGACTGAGAATAGAAATGAAAGTCCACCTTGAAACTGCCACATTTTACTAAGCAGATTGAACAACAAAAGTCTTCAGTTACTGCAAGACACAAAGCAAACAGAATCCAAGATGTTACTTACAACAAGAAAGATGATACAGAATGTTCTTTACCTACATAGGTTAGTAATAATGCAAATACCTTCAGTCTTCTGCAGTTTGTTGTTGTAGTATTTGTAATTGAAAACTACATTCCCTTTTCTCAACCTATGCAATGAATGTAGCATAGTGATTTAGACTCGACATGAAGAAATGGACATTATAAGTTGTAGGTAACACTTACAATTCAAGAAAACTGACAACTCTAAATTAAGAAAGGTAGCAGGCAGGTCAACAGAGCAATAAAAAACAACAGAAAGATTGTAAAGTAAAGTTACCTGATAATGTGTACCAGTGAAGAGGCAGAGATGCCATTATATGAAAATGAACTATAAGGAGATTTTTCTATTGCCCCAACCAATTCTGCAGATATGGTGACTTGCACTTGCTGGGGTGAGCTCTGCAAACAACAAGTACAAGAATTATAAGATACCATTGCATAATATTTTCAAAACAACGGATGGAAGTATGCAAAGTTACCGAAGTGAGGGGATTGCTGGGAACTTGAATAGAGACACACTTTTCCACAGTCATAGACTTTAGCTGCAGAAATGGACAAGTTAATGGTTTCATTTAAATGGTGAAGACTGTAAACTAACCAAATTCACATTACCAATTTGCTTTTTCAAGTTACATGAAAGAGGTTAAATACAGAGTCATCATTTCACAATAGGGAACAAAGAGCTTTTGAAAAGTGAGGAGCATGACAGTATTTAAATAAACGATATTTACCTTAATGAAGCAAGGCTGCATTTCAACAAGAGAGACTGAGTCTACTTTCCGTCCCAATTCCAAGTCTGCAGAATTCTTCCACGATGCATAAAGCGATTGCAGAGGTATTTTGCTCCATAGGCAATGTCCTCCTATATTTCCTGCAAGAACCAAATAATAATAATAATAACTATCAGTATCATAGATATTTAGAAGAAACAGACTTTCAAGAACTCTTGGGGTCAACACATCGCTATATCATTTTGCAATTAAGAACATATTACGTCCAACTAGATACATCACCTCTATAATAAAAAATTAAAAGTGTACCTGAATGTATAGTGCTTGAATCAATGCCAAATTGAGAATTTTGCGCACCAGCTATAAGAAAGAAAATCATTTGCTCATTTTATCTGGATGGATACAGGACATATACTAATGTCTTCAAATAAACTTGTACACTAGCCAATCTTACGTACCAAAGCTGATAAATAAGATAGCTAGTGATCCTGATTTAGCGTCCAAGGCAAGCCTGCTCAAATCAGGGAGAAGAAAGTTGGCTTGAGCTTGACTAACTCCATCAACCCCCAGGACACTAGTAAGGATGCATGCTCGACTGAACCTATATACTGCAGAATACTACAATTTGAAAATTTCAGAAAAAGAATGTCAGCAACGAAAAGATACTGATCAATCAAATTAAGTTTGAGGTTCAAACGGTTACCTCTGCAGCAGGCTTAGGAGAAACGAGTCTTGCCAGCAAAATATAGAGAGGGAAAAGTTTTTGAGTTTGTAGGCCAGCATCTGTAGTCCCCGAAAGGAACACACTCATTTGTATTCTACAACAAAGGGTAAAGTCTCATAAACTTAACAAAGCATGTAGGTGTCTGATTGAGATATAGTCACAAAACTAATGAACTTTACCTGCTTTTATGCTTTGCTTCAATCTTATAATTCAAACATCTCTGAAGAAACAAAGGCTACAGGGGAGGGGAGAGAGGAGAGAGGAGAGAAAAGGGTTAGTATAGACTACATAGCATAGCATTGATACTCAAAAGAAAGGTAAGAAGAGTTAAATGAAAACAAACTTTCTTAATAGCACGGCGCTGAATAATATTGTAGAATTCAACAGGCTTGCAATAGGCTTCTAAGCTCTCTTCAGCAGCAATTTTCTCCTCTTCAGACAAATGCACACGGGGGTCTTCATGGCACATCTGATCTGCGCTTCTTGAACACCTGCGATGGCAAGCAACCTCATTACAAGTCTTCTTGAGAATCTAAAAGGTGTAAGTGAACGAGAGAACATACGAAGAAGAGGTTTGACGAGTCACGAGAGGGATGCCTGGCATTCTCGCTACGAGATCATCATCATAGACTGCTATTGCTTTTCCACCTTCAGCCTACCAAGAAAGAGGGTCTTTCGTCGTCAAAACTATCCACAAGTAGAGAGAATCAAACACAAATTGGAAGAGTGACCTTCGAGAAGGAAGCACAAAATAGAAAAGAATTCACACTTCTCCGATTGAAAGAGAGGGTGAGGATTAGGAAAGGGAGAAGGAACAGTTAACCCACAGACACACACAAAACCCTTATTTTGATTATTATCTTCGAAAAGAGTGCTTTGGAGCCAGTAACCATTCTTGTCTGATTCTTACCAATTTTTTTTTTTATTTTTTTGGTCAAATCTGATTCTTACCAACTTACCTCGTCAATGATTCGTTACCATTAGAAAAAACGATTACAGACAAGTATGAACCTAGATAGATGATAATATACTAGATGAAAAGCTGAAAACTATTTTTATTTATTTTAATAATAATATAGAAATTGTTGACAAAAATATACCAATTAGAATTTAGCAATAAATATATTTTAAAAATTGACAAGAAATGTCAAGAGTTTGGTTGTTTTTTTTGTCATAGGTTTAAACGTCATTCACATATTTATACATAAGGGATTGAATTATATAAGAAATTGAATCATGTTCGGGTTTTATTCGAAATTTTGTGGTTTTGATTGAGATTTGTCTACCATTTATATTTTCTAAATATATTTATAAATTTTAAATTTACTTCAAAACTCAAAAATGTATTAAATATAGCATATATATAATATATAATTTTTTTAATCTATGACCTAATATTAAGAATATACAAAAAAACAAATATATAAGTTATTTATCCATGTTTTAGATTCACTGAAATCTTTTGGATACTTTTTAAGACTAAATTGAGGTTTATTTAGTTTTTTTCTGGACTTTTGATTCTATTAAGTTTTTAGGACATTTATTGGGATTTGGTTTAAACCCAAAATACTGTAGAATAATACTCATTTGACTATTTTGACGGGTTTGATTCAGAGTCATTTTTATATGTTCGGTTTAGAAATTCAAATCTGTTTTTAATCCACCCCATTAAAGTGTATCATTAAATAGCAAAAACAAAATTATTTATTTTATATAATAAACATTTTAAGTGATTAGCACAGTTGTGTGAATTATTTGTAAGATAAATTATAAGAAAATATTTAATATTTCTTCATATTTAATATTTATTAGATTGAAATTTTATAATATTATATAATAATAATAATTGTAATATAATTAATAATAAATTTTATATTTTAATTAAAAATATTTTTTAATATTATTATATAAAAGGTCATTATATAAAATTATTTTAAGTTCTTCGTATATAAAAATTAAAATTCTGTCAAAATTGTTATGTGAAAGCATTGAAGAATGAAAATTTATAGTTTAACACTTTTTAATGTTATCCTAAAAATTTTATCAACAAAATTTCATTACATATCAAAAGCTTAATGTTTTTCAGAAACTCAACCAAGCAAGTACCTACTTAAAGTGTAAATTTCAAAAATTTAATTGTATAAGTGTCAAAAGTCCAAAACATAAACCAATTAGCATATGATCAAAGAGTACCTACCATTATAAATATGGAATGAAGAGACCGAAAATCTACCATGCCAATCAAGCAGAAGGCCGTAAAAAGAAGAATCAAATAGAAGAATGAAACTATTTAAGATGCCGATAAAAAATATGCAGGATTGAATTTAATGTTTGATATTGGTGAAAATGAATATTTTTTTTGCAAAACTAGGTGGGTATTTATAATCCAGATTTTTATTATTTTGATTGTCGTTAAAAGAAAGGTTGCTGTTAAAAGAAAGGTTGACGATAATATTTGTTTGACTAAATCATAAATTTTATCATGTTAGTACTTTGAATAATGGTAATATTTTGATTTCGACTCAGATTCACTGTCTCAATCTAATTGACTTGATATTGTTTCGATCTTAATCCAAATTCAATTTTTAGTCAAATGTATTTTGAAATCATTAATTTTTTTTTTAAAGTTATTAGATTTGGAAAAGCGTTAAAAACATTTTTTTTATTTTTCATTAACTTTTGAATGTTGTTACAAGATAAGACTAAGAAAATGTACAATTAACCTAACCGGATTTGGTTAAGTCTAATACTCTTCCTTAAATCAAATTTTTCAAGGCATGAAGAGACTTTCAAGAAAAATATTCAGACATGAGCATCTTGAATATTTTGATAGACATAGCTTCTGTGAACAAATCAGCCAACTGATTTTTTGTAGTTACATGAAGTAGGTTCATAAAACCAATTCTCAATTTTTCAGAAACCAAATGGCGGTCATTCTTAATGTGAATGGTCTTTTCGTTGTACAACTGAACTATAAGATTAATCAGACATGCAATCTTGACATGTAAATCCAATAACAACTGATTTAGCCAAATTAATTTGCAAGTTGTACCATGAGTGCTTTCTATTCAGCCTTTGCAATACTCTGATAGAGTGTTGTTGATATTAAAGAATCACCAAGGAAGACGTATTAACCAGTAGTATATTATCTTGACTCTCGAAAAGTTATCCAATCATCATCAGAAAAACCTTATATCTGATTTCAGAACGAGTTGAGTAAAATAAACTGCGATCTGGATTTTTTTGTAAGTATCTTACAGTTATGTGAGCGGCTTAGAGTTTTGAGTCATTGGTTGAGACAGATATTGAGTCAACTTGTGAGCTGCATAAGTGATATATGCTCTTGTGATTGTGAGATACAACAATTTTTTAATAAGTGCTCTATAAACCGTAGGATCTTGATCATAAGATCTCCACTTTTTGCACTTATCTGAATATCATAATCTATTGGTGTTGCGACATGTTTACAACTGAGAAAACAAATACTCTCCAAAATATCTAGAGCATCTTTTCTTTGACAAATACAAATTTCATTACTAGCCCTCGCAAATTTTGAAACCAAGGAAACACTTCACTAAACCCAGATCCTTCATTTTGAATGCTTCATACATAATATATTTCAACTCTGAAACTTTTGTGTTGCTGCTGATTGCAATAAGGATGTCATTAGCATAAACTAGTAACACAGTGAAGGCCTGATCATCATGTTTTACAAACAATGTGTGTTCAATTTATGATTGAACATAACCGTTCTTGAGTAAAACATCAAAAACTTACTATTCCACTATCATGAGGCTGTTTTAAGCCCGTGTAGAGATTTAAAACTTAAAATTGGATTCAGTGGTAGTGTCTAGCTAGGAGGAAAGATATATCCGGGGGTAATTTATTAGTTTATGGTTGGTTTGCGTCCATGATTAATAAGCATATCGAACCAGTAGTTATTGGTTAAACTCCATAAATGAATCTACGTAACTCTTTTATGAATGTATGTGTCTCTTCATTGAAGATATGTGACTCTTCACATATGCATCTTTTGGTTATCTATAAATAAGATACATTGTTAAGAGAATAGAACAAGTGATGAAATAAGAAGAATAAATCTAGAAAGAGAGAGAAAACGTTATAGAGAGAGAAAGCTATAAAGAATCAACTAGAAGGGCACTTGAACGGTAACAAGTGGTTGATTTCCGTTAGTGATTTCATCCCCGACTCTTGTCCGATTGTATCAAGTAGTGTTCATCCACAAACCGGACTAAGGTATATTTTCGGTTTAACCCGCTTCCGCATTAGAATCTCTAACATTGGTATCAGAGCATTTGGATTCGGTTCTGGCATATTAACATTTTTAGTCATCAAAGATGAAAAGTAATATGGGTTACTTGAGTTCATTCATGATGAATTAAAAAAATGGTTAATGCTTAGAATAATTAAAAATGGTGAATCCATGAATACATGATTAAACGAATTGAAACTTTGTACGTGTATTCATCATAATGTCATGAGTGTTTCTGGAAATTATTGCATTTAGAACCAGAATTTATTGCATGAATTTAGAGAAATAGTTAGTAAACCGGAAATATTTTTTTGATCATATCTCTCCGAGTATATATTTTGATTTGCATGCGTTTTATGTACGTGCGTATATCTTGAAATTATCTTTCTATTGATATATTATACGTAAAATATGATTGCGTATTCTGAGAGATATAAGGGTCGAAAGTTACAGCCGAATTGCAGAGAAAAAATATTGATATGAAGAAGATGAACACTAACGCGACACGTGTCATGTTCAGATTCGTTTAAAAATTTCATATTTGTTTTTATCATATCTTTCTTAGTATAGATCGGAATTGCATAATATTTATGTCCATGTGTAGCTGTTGAAATTATCTTTCATTTGATATATTGTACGCATAATTTAGACATATATTTAGAGAGATATTAGGATAATATGTTTTAATTATATAATAAATTTTATATGTTAATATATATATATATATATATATATATATATATTATATTTGTTTTGTTAAGTTGATGGAGAATCTAGATTTATTTTTGATGAAAATATAGTGTGGAATTAATTAACTGAGAATTAATTTAATGAAAGTGATCTTTGTATAAAATAAACATGTTTTATTTGTTAATGCATGTTAGAAAATACATTGATCTAGTGGAAGTTCTATTGTGTTTAGAACTTAATTTAGTGGGAGTTCTAATGTGTTTAGAACTTAAAATTTTGCATGAAATAAATTAATTTATTGTAGTAAGGTTTTAATATGGGTGATGATTGGGAACACAGTGAACTCTCGATCTTGTATTTAAATTAAATTATTTTGATTTACTTTATGTTCATTGTAAGATTATATTATGTGGTAGATGTATTCAAATAAATTAATGTCTCTATGATGTTCAAGCAAGTATGTCGTCTGCTTGTAAGAACATCATTGTTGAGCTCAACCGAGGATAGAAATTGGATGGTGATAATTATGATATTTGGTATCGAAAAATCCAGTATGTCCTTGAAGAGCAAGAGGTGAAAAAGACTTTTTTCCATCTCATGGAAGAGCCTTCGCAGGGTACCACAACTCAACATGAGAGATATAAAGAGGCATGTACTGTCTGGAAAAGAAAGAATAGTTTAGCTCGTATTACTATGTTAAGTTGTATGAATGATGATCTCATGTGTGAGTTTGAAGAGTACGATACTGCAAAAGGTATGTGGGAAGCCTTAAAAGAGAACTTTGGTGCTACATGGGCAACTAAACTTAGGAGACTTAATCAAAAGTTTAATGATTATAAGAAGCGTCCGAATCATTCGGTGAGGCAGCATCTTAGAGTCATGTCAAACATGATTAGAGAGCTCAAAAATGTTGGTCAGATTATATCTAATGAACAGCAAATCCAAGCGGTTCTCCGCTCGTTACCTGAAAGTTGGGACCATATGAAGGTTCATATGACGCATAATGTTAATGTTAAAACATTTGCATACATATCACGTCATCTTGAGTTAGAAGATGAGCGCTTAAAGGCTGCTAGACCTTTTAACGAAACCAACTCTGCAAAATCAAACTGGGATTTGAAACGCAAGAGAGGTAACAATGGATATAAGGCTCCAATTCAAGCTGATCCTAAGAGGCAAAGAAATATGCCAAACATGGAAAGCGTGGAGGCAAGAAGGATAAGACCAATATAAAATGCTACAACTGTAGTTCATTGGGTCACTTTGCTCGTGAATGCACTGAGGCAAAGAAGGTAATATCCTTAAACTCCACTTGTAAATATGCTTATGTTTCTAGTTGTGCAATGCTTACCGAATCTCATCCTTTGTGGATTGTAGACTCAGGAGCAACATTTGTGGAGTACCGACGGATACCTAAAGATTCAAGATGGTTCTATGTGGGAAATAATTCTAAAGTTGCGGTACTGGGTATCGGCTCTTGCCAACTACATATGCGTGGTGGGAAAACTCTCATATTACATGACGTCTTATATGCTCCTGAAATCCGCCTGGACTTGGTCTCTGTTTTAGTTTTATTTAAGTTAGGATTTAGTTTGAACTTTCATGATATGTGTTTATATATTTCTCTAGAGTCTGTGTTCTTTGATTCTGGTTATACATATGATGGTTTTACTGTACTTGATTGTACTACAAATATTATTAACTAGTGGTTTGTCCGCGCTACGCGCGGAATATTTATTAATTTTGTAGTGTAATGTTTGATATTTGTAAGAAATTTTTTGTTTGAATAAATTTGTAAGAAAAAGATAATTATTGATTTTGTGAGTTTATGGTGAACCCTTGGTAAGTTAAAAATTGTATTTTGATTGAATATTTAGTGTTTTTTTATATTAAAATGGTAAGAAAAGTAAGCAATATCTTAAATAGAGTTGTCAATTTTTGTTCTTACGAATTTTCATTTTTATTGTTAAATTGATGTATTTTTCGTCATATTATGCATTTTCAATCATTTTAGTTGTTATATGTGTTATATCTTGTTTTTTGTAACTAATTAAAAATGTTTTTGATTATGTATTAAGCATTGGTTGTGGTTTTATAGTTTTTGTTAGTTTCTCAAAAAATTGAATTTAGGACTAATAATATCATAATAGATTTTTCTCTTCTTTTGTTATTTTGAAAGTTATATATATATTATTGAATTTATGTGGATTATATAATGTATTTTCACGAATATTTTAATTGTTTACTAAATTTTTTTACTAAGTTTAAGTTTTATTTTAAAATTTCACTGTTTTATTTTTTAATCTAGTTTTTCATTTTGTTATTTTCCTATGATTGTGTATTATCATTAATATAAGTTTTTCACTATTTTCTTATTAACTTATCTAAGTTCAGTCTGGTGAACTTAAATCTTTTGTGATATTCTATTTTTTTCTATTTTGTTAAGATGGATCTGTTAAAACGTGAAAATATAGTAAAAGATTTTTTTCATTTTTGCTATTTTTTTTTAATTTATTCATGGAATTTATGTAATTTTGGATTATATTATGCTTCACTGTAATGCACTCTACATGTAATGTTTTGTGACGGAGATATATGAATATATAGTAAAAAATAAAGTTTCTTATTTTTAATCGTAAAAAATGTTTTTGGTTATCACTGGATTAATTTGGCAATTATTAGAAAACTGATTGCTAAAATCTTTTACCTTGTAAGACCCAAAGATAAGAAAAACCAAAAATAAAAAAATAAGCCCAATATATGAAGCCTATAAGGTGTACTCTATAGACAAAATGATAACTTGAGTTTAAGCTTCCTTAGTCTCCTTATGTGAAAAATGTCTTAGCTTTCACCTCTTGAATGGTGTGTTATCCATATTGTTAATCTTCATCTAAAGTCAGTTATTTTGGTTGAGATTAAGTTTCCTTAATCTTCTTATGTGTAAAAGGTCTTAGCTTTCTCACGCAATTGGGGAGAGGTGGATTTGAATGGTGTGTTCTCGTCGTCCTTACTGTTAATCTTCATTCTAAAGTCAGTTACTTTGGTTGAATTTAAGCTTCCTTCTTAGTCTTCTTGTGTGAAAAAAGGTCTTAGCTTTCTCTCGCAATTGGGGAGAGGTGGATTTGATTGGTGTGTTCTCGTCGTCCTTATTGTTAATCTTCATTCTAAAGTCAGTTACTTTGGTTGAGTTTAAGGTTCTTTAGTCTTCTTGTGTGAAAAAGGTCTTAGCTTTCTCATTTTTTTTGTTTTGTGCAGGTAATAATCTAACGTTTTTGGCTGGGGGAAAGCAAGCTTTTGAAGTGTCTCTGGCTGATGTTTCACAGACTCAGCCTCAAGGGGAAAATGACGTCTTGTTGGAGTTTCATGTTGATGATACTGCTGGTGCCAATGAGGTACTGCAACTTGGTTTCTCCTTAGAAATGTAATCTTTGGGCTTAGTTGACTCCCTGAATCTGTTATGTGCATTTACAGAAAATAGAAGAACGAATTGATGGATGGAGATGGAGAAGAAAAAGAAGAAGAAAAACGAATTAATTGGGTTAGAGAAGAGTGAATAAAATATTGATCTTCTATGCTTTGACGTCTTCTTTCAGATTCTGAGATTTCTTGTTCCTCTTTTTAATTTATTCTGCAAACTGCATATGAGAAAGCAGGGGAGAGGGTGATGACGTGTCAATTTTTCAGGCATCAGAAGATGATGACGTGGAGCCCTCACAGAAGAGAGGTTGCTCTTTTATATATATAGATAATAATAATCATTGTTTTTCATATGTCACAACCTTTAATAATAATGAAATAAATGTGTGGCATTCTAGACTTGGTCACATTAGTGTTGATAGAACGAATAGATTGGCTATAGAAGGCCTTCTTGGCACACTCACCGAGTTGATCTTGACACATGTGAACCATGTTTAGCTTGAAAAGCAATAAGAAAACCATTTGGTAAAGCAATTAGAGCTGATCATCCATTGCAATTAGTTCTGTAGCATCTCCGATCCTGGATAGGATCGCCCGGATGGATCATAGTGCGAGGAGACGCATCAGTCAGGTCATATGACCTAAAGACAAGCATGTCATGGTCCAAAAATGTGGTAAAGGGAATCAGATAGTTGGAACTTAACCAAAACAAGGAAGAGGCAAGCTCAAAAGAGTTGCACGTGTAATCAGGTAGCTGGACAAGGTCCGGATGAAGCTCAACCAGCTAGGTGGAGCTTGGAGGTAGCTCACACAGTGTAGGTCAGCTCACTGGATCTAGTGTACTAGCTCACTGGATCTGGTGGACTAGCTCACCCAGCTGAGGCAGCTACCAGTCAGCTCATCTCAGCTAGGAGGAGTGTTCGGACCTTGCGCAGTTAGACCAGTCCGGACTGTGGTCGGGTCAGGTGGATAGGCCGTGTGGTCTGGCCATTGGGGCAATGGATCAGGTAGTCCATATGCTCGGTCTAGGGGCTGGGGATTGGGTCTAGGCTCATGGGTTTTGTGCCAGGGGACAGTTACTGGCCAAGGGATGGTAAGGGAGACAGTTATAGTCGATGGGGTGCGAAGGGAGCAAGAGGTGCCCATTCACCTACCAAATGACACCCATTTGGCCAGGGCAGTTACCCACGCCTTCCTCTATAAATATAAAGGGTTGGACATAAAAATTTCCATCAGTTACTCATAGAAAAAACAGAGAAAAATCCATGGAGACAAAAGAAGAAAGAGAGAGAGATCGGCCATAACAAGGCCGATATTGATTGTTTGGTGAATTCGACAAGAAGGATTGCTTGTGGGTAGGAAAGGCTGGACAGTATGGCTACAGAAGTCATGCCAGGGATTCTTACCACTTCCTGAAACACAAAGAAAAATAGAGAAAAACAAAGGTATAGATGGATTAAACAATCCAATACCGAAATTGGTGTGAAGGCAGCAAAAAGACAGTTTTGTGAACAATCAAAGGGGAAGTTGTGAACGACCTTTTGATGGAGTTTGATCATGGATGATCACGTCCTAGACTTACTTTGTGTCTGGGGAACACACGCAAATATCCAGAAGAGAAGGGAGAAGGCCGGACTTCACTCTCAATGGCATGAACAACCTTGAAGGTGGATGCAGTGCAGAAACTGGTTTCATGGGAGTTCCATGGATGGGAAGAGAGGCAGGACTCTTGAATGGATCTTATCATTACTGTAAGTATATGATAAGTATTGATAGAGGTGTGATTAAGATAAGTATGGTCGTTCATGATAAGGGTTAGCACAAGAACTACAATCATCATTGATAAGGTAACATGTTTACAATTACTTTCTAGTTATATTTCTGTCTCTTGTGGTATGCTTAAGTCCAGGTATGGCACATCCCTTGAAGAACATATATTGTGATATCAATTAAGGGTCCAGGACCCTGAGAGAATGGGCGGATCATTGCTGATCTAAATCATCCATGTGGGATGATAGTTAGATGATATTCATTGGATAGTGATCCATGATGGATCATGGATTGTTGTTGGGTCTTATTATGGTGTGAACCATTGATCCGGCCCATTGAGGAGTCACATGAGAGTCCTAGTATAAGGGGAACCATGTGTTGTGCAAGGTCCAATTCGTCTGGAACCAACAGCAAGCAAAGGAGATGAGTAAGGCTAGTACTTGTTGGAATGGACCACAAGTATTGAGCTGGTGTGTTTGTACAAGAAGGCCGTGTATGATCTGATCATGGGCAAGGATGGACGACTTGATCCTTAGATGATGGATCAAGGTGGCTGATCTGATTGATCAAAGGATGCACCGGTTGTAAAAGCAAGATTGATCGGTTTCTTTGGGACTTGGTTCCATGGCCCGTTAGGTATGTGTGAAGACTCATCAGTTCTGAGTCATGTGGGGTGGTTGGTTGATTGACTTGGTATCTGATGGACATTATTAGTCCATGAGAGAACTTGGCTCCAGAAGAGCGTACTCCTAAGACTTGGAGGCACTGAACCATGGCCTTGGTCGGTTCATGAATGAGGTCAATGGCCTTGGCCGGACTGTTCATGGTTGAGATCTATATGGTCTGGATAGATTCATTGGATTTCGATTATGGAAATCTCTTAGTGGAGATTTTTCAGGAGTTTTAGTCTATTTTAATTAATTTTTGGAGCACTTTTGAAAGTGGCCATAAATGTACCTAAAACTTCCAAAAGTTACTTAGTTTGTGGGGATGGTTGGTTGAATGAATAAGTACCAAAAGGAAGAGTTTATGCAGGTATAAGAGACCTGTACGAGTAGACGGGGAGATGGGCGAAGCTACCTCGCAACTCGGTCAGCTGGAAAAGAGTAAATGGAACCTCAAGTGAAGTGGTTCAGCTCAGCTAACTGGATGAGTTAGCTAAACAGCTAAGTCAGCTAGGACAATGAGCTAACAAGCTCCGTGGATGTGGCAAAGGTAAGATCTAGCAATGTTTACGTAGAACTAGATAGAATGGTTTAGGGGAAGGGAACCTCTGATTTGTATGACTTGGTTTAGGCTTAGAATGAACCTCTAAGCTAGTTGGTAGTTGAGCAAACTAACCAAGGCTAAGGTTAATCGACCAGACAAGTGTTAGGTTGGTTTTAGACCAATGGTTAAGTAGAGAATAATCTGCTGCGTATAAGTTAAAATGATCTAAGCTATCAACGACTAAGGTAGTCTTTAGCTAAGATCTAAGTAAACCCTCGCCTTAAGGGCAAACTATAAAAGGAGAGGTTGAAAAATTAAGAGGTTCGGTCTGGGAATGGACCGAGCAAAGTGAGTCATCGACCGCGACCTAGTCGGCCGGGTCGGGATCTTATAAGTTGGTATCAGAGCATGCTTGATCATGTTAAGTACAGTGCTCGAAGATGTTGAGTTCCAATCCAAAATTATTTCTGAAAACTGAGATGACCTGGAACCTTAGCTGTGGTGAGCCAAGTGAGAGTTGAGGTAAGAATGAGTTTCATGCTTGTGAACAGGGAAGTTCCAAGATGAGACGGCTTAGCCAAGATGCAATCTCCAAGGGAAAGACCCTGAAAACAGAAAGGTTAGTTATCTAGTTATTTGAAAGTAATGGACGGAATAGACGATGGACACAATGCAAGATCTTTGTATGGTCGACCTGGACAAGGGAAGTAACATGGACCAGAGATTGGCTTAGGTTGAAAGAAACATGTCGCACTCTCTTGGGGGGAGGGGTTAGTATTATTCCTTGGAGACGCTACATGGCTAGTACATGAGTGAGCTACATGGCTAGTACATGAGTGAGCTTATGATCAGATGGATCAGCTTGGACTTTTTGTAAGTCAAGGTAGGATTCCTTAAGATTAAGTCAATGTAATGAGTCAATTCCAAGAGGAATTGGAAACACAATGTTAAGTATCTTAGTATGATGAGGTTTGAGGTATACTATAAACACTTTTGTGATTGGTATGGGACATTTACAGAAGTGTGAAGCTTTGGAGAATGGTATGGGACATTTTCCAAATGTTGATCAAACAAAAATCCTACTCATCTAAGTACTTAATGAATGGTGGTGTGGAAACACACATACTTTTCGATACTGGAGCTACACATAGCTTTGTGAGTCCAGATATGATAAAAAAGGGTTTGTTCCGGTTATGAACGGGGAGATCCTTGCATTGTGAATGCAGCCGGTGGGCAAGTGATGCATTCATTTGGTATGGACTGGCTTGGAAAGAATCGGGCCACCTTAGACTGCAGAATATTCCTGTGATGATCCAGGACAGGTTAATGCCTGCGGATCTGGTTGTAATCCACCTAAAGAATCACGAGGTGATATTAGGTATGGACTGGCTTGGAAAGAATCGGGCCACCTTTGACTGTCACCGGGGAAGGGTGCAGTTTGAGAGTGGGTGTGGACCCCCGATCAGATTCCAAAGGATTCGTCCGACTCTTGGGTGTATAGTGGTGTCAACAGTCCGAGCGGAACGGATGCTAGCAATTGGTTGTGAGGCCTATTTAGCTACCATCACCACTAAGGAGGTCGTAGGGAGGTGACTCGGACGGGATTTCGCTGGTCGATGAGTTGAAGGACGTGTTTTGGGCGCTACAAGGCATTCTCCCTGATAGGGCTGACCCGTTCATAGCATAACTGGAACCAGGGACGGCCCCAATGTCCAAAAATACCTACCGCAGGGCTCTTGCCGAGATGGCCGAGCAATTGAGAATCCGGTTTGGTATGCAACCGTCCAGAGAGGGACCAGGGTTGGCATGCTCAAATGAGTCCGAAGGAGATCAAGTCCAGTGAGGGACAAGGATCAAAGTACAACCAAGTCGAATATTGACATAGGGTTGGGGAAAGATGATCGAGTCCAAAGAAGGACATGGATCACAATACAACCAAGTCGGAGATTGACCTAGGTTTGGGGTAAAGACGATCAAGTCCAATGAGGGACATGGATCACAATACAACTTAGTCGGAGAGGAACCTATGGTTGGGGGGAGACGGTTGAGTTCCGGAGTGGACCAGGACCGCAATATGATTAAGTCCGGTAGTGGACGGGGATTACAATATGATCAAGTCCATGAGGCTGGGATCAAATTATGACAAAGTCCGGTGATGGACAGAAGTCAAGTTCAAGGCGGTTTAGTCTAGTAGGGACTAAGATCGCAATATGGTCAATCCGGGAAAAGTTATGGTCGGTTAAGGGATGATCCAGTACGTTGTGGCTGAGATCATGAACCTTAGTATCCGGGAAGGACTTAAGAAAACATAACAATATGTTAGGACTCATGGTAGAGTGAGCGGCCTAAAGATTGGAACATGTCTGGTAGGTTTTGGCTGGTGCATCGAGTGGCTTGGAGATTGGTTAAATCTACTAAGACTTGAATACACAGTATGTTCCTAGGGACTGAATTTGATCTAGTCATGGACTAAGATCCGAAAAATAATAAAGTCTAGAGTAGACGATATTCTAAAGAGAGATATGGACTTGGTGCCTATTAGGACCGCAACCTGAGAGTTGGGCCAACAACGCAAGTCATGTCTTTGTGTGGGTGCTTGATGGACCCTCGACTGTGGTCAAGGTAGCCAAGTAAGGGTGCCCTAAGTGAAAACCATATGGACCATTTGATAAGATTTTGAGTTAAATCCCTATCAAGTGGGGGAGAATTTTTGGTATGCTGGTCAAAGATGTGATCAGTGAGAAAGAACATGGAGGAGACGCAAATGGATTGGTTAGGAAGAATCAATCCATGTTCTATGTTCCGGGTGCAAAGGAGTTTGGTTGGAACCTTTGTCATGAGACAAGAGGTCAGCACCACTGGATTCGAGGACGAATCCATCGTAAGTGGAGAAGACTTGTAGCATCCCCGATCCTAGAAAGGATCGCCTGTATGGATCATGGTGCGAGAAGACGCATCAGTCAGGTCATATGACTTAAAGACAAGTGTGTCATGGTCCAAAAACGTGGTTAAGGGATCAGATAGCTGGAACTTAACCAAAAGAAGGAAGAGGCAAGCTCAAAAGAGTTGCACGAGTAATCCGGTAGCTGGAGAAAGTCCGGATGAAGCTCAACCAGCTAGGTGGAGCTTGGAGGTAGCTCACATAGTGTAGGTCAGCTCACTGGAGCTGGTGGACTAGCTCACCCAGCTGAGGCAGCTAGCAGTCAGCTCATCTCAGCTAGGACGAGTGGCGGGCCCTGGGCAGTTAGACTAGTCCAGGCGGTGACCGGGTTAGGTGGATGCGCCATGTGGTCTGGCCTTTGGGGCAATAAATTAGGTTGGTCCATATGATCGGTCTAGGGGCTGGGGATTGGGTCTAGGCTCGTGGGGGTTGTGTCAGGGGACAGTTACTGGCCAAGGGATGGTAAGGGAGGCGGTTATAGTCGATGGGGTGCGAAGGGAGCAAGGGGTGCCCATTCGCCTACCAAATGGCACCCATTCGGCTAGGGCAGTTACCCACGCCTTCCTATATAAATATAAAGGGTTGGACACGAAAATTTCCATCAGTTACTCATAGAAAACACAGAGAAAAGTCCATAGAGACAAAATAAGAAAGAGAGAGAGAGAGATCGGCCATAACAAGGTCGATATTGATTGTTTGGTGAATTCGACAAGAAGGATTGCTTGTGGGAAGGAAAGGCCGGCCAGTATGGATACAAAATTCACTCCAGGGGTTCTTACCACTTCCTTAAACACAAAGAAAAATAGATAAAAACAAAGGTATAGATGGATTAAACAATCCAATACCGAAATTGGTGTGAAGGCAGCAAAGAGACAGTTTTGTGGACAATCAAAGGGGAAGTTGTGAACGACCCTTTGATGGAGTTTGATCATGGATGATCACGTCCTAGAATTTCTCTGTGTCAGGGGAACACACATAAATATCCAGAAGAGAAGGGAGAAGGCCGGACTTCACTCTCAATGGCATGAACAACCTTGAAGGTGGATGCAGTGTAGAAACTGGTTTCATGGGAGTTCCATGGATGAGAAGAGAGGCAAGACTCTTGAATAGATCTTATCATTAATATAAGTATATGATAAGGATTGATAGAGGTGTGATTAAGAGAAGTATGGCCGTTCATGATAAGGCATAGCACAAGAACTACAATAATCATTGATAAGGTAACATGTTTACAATTACTTTCTATTTATATTTTTGTCTCTTGTGGTGTGGTTAAAGCCAGGTATGGCATGCCCCTTGAAGACCATATATTGTGATATAAACTAAGGGTCCAGGACCCTGAGATAATGGGTGGATTATTGCTGATCTAACTCATCCATGTGGGATGATAGTTAGATGATATTCATTGGATAGTGATCCATGATGGATCATGGATTGTTGTTGGGTTTGATCATGGTGTGAACCATTGATCCGGCCCATTGAGGAGTCACATGGGAGTCCTAGTATAAGGAGAACCATTTTTTGTGCAAGGTCCAATTCGTCTGGAACCAACAACAAGCAAAGGAGATGAGTAAGGCTAGTACTTGTTGGAATGGACCACAAGTATTGAGCTGGTGTGTTTGTACAAGAAGGCCGTGTATGATCTGATCATGGGCAAGGATGGACGATCTGATCCTTAGATGATGGATCAAGGTGGCTGATCTGATTGATCAAAGGATGCACCGGTTGTAAAAGCAAGACTGATCGGTTTATTGGGACATGGTTCAATGGACGGTTAGGTATGTGTGAAGACTCATCAGTTCTGAGTCATGTGGGGTGGTTGGTTGATTGACTTGGGATCTGATGGGCATTATTAGTCTATGAGAGGACTTGGCTCCAGAGGAGCGTACTCCTAAGACATGGAGGCACTGAACCATGGCCTTGGCCGGTTCAGGAATGAGGTCCATGGCCTTGGCCGGACTGTTCATGGTCGAGATCTATATGGTCTGGATAGACTCATTGGATTTCGATTATGTGAATCTCTTAGTAGAGATTTTTCAGGAGTTTTAGTGAATTTTATTTAATTTTTGGAGTACTTTTGAAAGTGGCCAGAAATGTACCTAAGACTTCCAAAGGTTACTTTTTTTTTTTTTTTTTTTTTTTTTTTTTTTTTTTTTTTTTTTTTTTTTTTTTTTTTTTTGGTTGAATGACTAAGTACCAAAGGGAAGAGTTTATGCATGTATAAGAGATTTGTACGAATAAACGGGGAGATGGGAGAAGCTACCTCGCACCTCGGTCAGCTGGAAAAGAGTAAATGGAACCTCAAGTGAAGTGGTTCAGCTCAGCTAACTGGATGAGTTAGCTAAACAGCTAAGTCAGCTGGGATAATGAGCTAACAAGCTCCGTGGATGTGGCAAAGCTAAGATCTAGAAATGTTTGCTTAGAACTAGATAGAATGGTTTAGGGGAAGGGAACCTCTGATTCGTATGACTTGGTTTGGGTTTAGAATAAACCTCTAAGCTAGTTGGTAGTTGAGAAAACTAACCAAGGCTGAGGTTAATCGACCAGACAAGTGTTAGATTGGTTTTAGACCAATGGTTAAGTAGAGAATAATCCACTGCGTATAAGTTAAAATGATCTAAGCTATGAACGACTAAGGTAGTCTTTAGCTAAGATCTAAGTAAACCTTCGTCTTAAGGGCAAACTATAAAAGCAAAGGTTGAAAATTAAGAGGTTCGGTCTGGGAATGGACCGAGCGACGTGAGACATCGACCGCGGCCTAGTCGGCCGGGTCGGGGTCTTACAAGTTCATTCAGACATTTGTGGTCCGATGAATGTGAGGGTGAGGCATGGAGCCTCATATTTCATCACATTTATAGATGATTTCACTTGATTTGGACATGTGTATCTAATTTCTCATAAGTCATAAGCATTAGAGTGCTTTCGACGATATAACACTTTGGTCGAAAATCAGTTGGAGAGGATGATTAAGTGTTTGAGAACTGATCGAGGAGGAGAATATCCATCTGAACAGTTTAAGAAACTATGTGATGAAAAGGGTATTGTCAGACAATTGACTACACCTTATACACCACAACAGAATGGTGTAGCGGAAAGAAGAAATCGTACGCTTCTTGAAATGGTTAGGTCTATGATGGCACAAGCAAACCTTCCAGTTTTATATTGGGGGGATGCATTATTAACTGCTGCCTATATACTTAACCGTGTGCTTTATAAATCTGTTACTTCCACTCCTTATGAATTATGGACAGACAGAAAGCCTGATCTAATGTATTTGAGACCTTGGGGGTCTGCAGCATTTGTTCAAGATACTTCACATCCCCATGGAAAATTAGGTCCTAGAGGAAAGAAGTGTATCTTTACAAGGTACTTTGAGCATTCTAAAGGTTATGTGCTCATTGGTGAACATTCAGATGGAAGTATAACAGAAATCGAATGACGAGATGTGATATTTTTGGAAAAAAACTTTCCTAAAAGGGGAGAGATTGAGAAGGAATCCCATCTTGAAGAGATGATTGACTTGACCAGTGTTTGTTCTACTAACCAATCTGTGGAAGTTGGTGAAAATTCTCGTGAACTATCTCAACTTAGTGGGAGAGAAACATTGGTTAATGATCAAGAAACATTGGTTAGTGATCCTTCAAAAGAATAGTTACAAGAGCTTGAAGTGCGTAGAAGTGACCGTGGAAGAGTTCCTCGACGTTGATTTGAGATTGAAGGGGAAGCTATTATGGTTGCATTGCATGATGAATTAGAGCCTAGATCAGTTCAAGAGGCTCTCTCTTGCCCTAACACAGATGAATCTAATGGTGCAATAGGAGAAGAATTAGAATCTATGAAGGTAAATCAAGTCTGAGACTTGGTTGATCTTCCGCCAGAACGTCGAGCAATTGGAAATAAATGGATTTTCAAATCAAACGAAAGGAGGATGGATCCATAGATAGGTATAAGGCTTCTTGGTAGCAAAAGGATATACCCAACAAGAGGGTATCGACTATGAGGAAACATTTTCACTAGTGGTGAGGTTTGCCTCAATTCGCCTTATTCTAGCCATAGTTGCAGGATTAGATTTAGAATTTCATCAAATGGACGTTAAGACTGCGTTTTTTAACGGAGAACTAGAAGAAGAAATTTACATGGAACAACCTGTTGGCTTTGTGAAAAAAGGTCAGGAGCGCAAAGTTTGCAAGCTCAAACGTGCCAATATGGTTTAAAACAATCTTCTAGACAGTGGTATCTTTGTTTTCATCGAGCTATAACATCTTATGAAATTATGATGATTAGTGAAGATCATTGTGTCTATGTCAAGAGAACTGGAAAATCTTTTGTAATTCTATCTCTATATGTCGATGACATCTTGTTGGCTGGAAATGACATGGAGTTGCTAATAATCGTTAAGCAATGGTTATCATCTCATTTTGAGATGAAGGATATGGGATAAGCAAACTATGTCCTTGATGTTAAAGTACACCGAGATCGATCAAGGAAATTATTAGCTTTGTCACAAGAGGCATACATTCGTACAATCCTTGAAAGGTTTAAGATGCTTAATAGTAATCCGATTGATACTCCAATTGCAAAAGGTGAAGGCATAAGCCTACAGATGTGCCCTCAGACCAGTGATGAGAAAAGTGAGATGGAAGGAGTACCATACATTAGTTCTATAGGCAGCTTAACGTATGCTATGATGTGCACCCAGCCAGATATTTGTTATGCAGTAGGCTTGGTAAGTCGTTGCCAGTCAAATCCTGGAAAAAAAGATTGGATGGCAGTGAAAAGGATCCTTACATACTTGAACGGGACAATGGACTATTCTTTATGTTATCAAGTAAGTGGTTTACGCTTGATAGGATGTACAAATGCTGACTGGGTTGGCGATCTGGATGAGCATAGATCAACTTCGGGATATTCTTTCTTGTTAAGTAATGGAGCCATTACTTGGAGTAGCAAAACTCAATCTAACACAGCTTTATCAACGATGGAGGCTGAGTTCATTGCATCTTCAACATCAGTGCAAGAGGCTGTATGGCTGAGCAGATTCTTACAAAGTTTACAAGTAACTACGGAGGCTTCGTGTCATGTGACTATTCATTGTGATAGTCAAGTTTGTATTGCTTATATGAAGGATCCCAAGTATCATGGGAGGACAAAGCACATTGAAATTAAACATAGTTTTGTAAGAGACATTGTGGCAAAGAAAGAAGTGATCCTTAAGTACATATCTACGCATAGAATGGTAGCTGATCCTTTTGCTAAGCCCATTCCTAGAGATGTTTTTCTTGCTCATGTTCGAGCTTTAGGTTTGCGTAGAATTTAGTGTATGTACTAGTGGAGCTTTGTCATGTGACATTGTATTTGTATTGACGTTATATATATATATATATATATATATATATATATATATATATATATATATATAAAAATATACTTTAGAAGAAATGCTTTTGTATACATTGGTCCATACTTGATTTGAATACTTATAAATATTGAGAGGTGTCACCAAGTAAGAGATTGGTTCACTCACATGAACAATCGCCTCAGATTTCTTAGTGAAATGCTGAGCTGAGACTTGATTAGTTGGACGCTAGTGGGAGCTTGCCTTGTAAGACTTATCAGTGTCGCCTTAACAAGAGGTTAAGATGAGATATAATTTTAGATATCGATCATGATTGTCCCAGAATCATGAATACTTGGGATAGTTGGATAAGTACATAATCAGGCGCTAGAGTGCGAGCTAATAGTAGCTTGATCCACATAGTGGTATTTCTGTTTATCTAATTGACACATGCTCTTAAGAGAAGAATTAACCACTATGACATGTGAGTCATACCACATGTGCTATTTACGACTATATAGGAAGCGAGCGATTATTTTATTTATAATCTCTATCCCTCGCATGTGAGTTCCTATCAACCTATTTAAGGTTACAAAGTTACCCTTGAACCTTCAGCTATGTCTTTGAAGGAAAGAACTAATGCTTGCTACTTTAGTATGTTTTTCGACGGTGATGGAATAATTAGATTTATGAGACATGCTAGGAAAGCAGTTAGTTAGAACAGATGGACATGAGATTGGAAGGGAAAACTATTGTTTTTATATTGAGATATGTGTTTGCTGGCCAGCCACTATATCACTCAATTGGAGTTTAGATATAGTGAACACATGATGTAGGAGAAGTCTAACATATGCTTTACGGATCAGGTATGTTAGACCGATATAAAAGACAAATGAGTTTGGGGAACAGTGAGACATGCTTAAAAGCAAAGTTTTTTTTGAGGGTTGTAGCTTTATGTATCCCTAACAGGTGCATAATTTAGCTCCCAAGTGAAGGTGTACTCGCAAGGGTCGCACGGTTCTTTTGCCGTATGACTTCTCTAGTAATTTATATGCTCCCTATCATGTGCGAGTGGGAGATACTAGTTTATGGTTGGTTTGCGCTCATGATTAGTAAGCATGCCGAACCAGTTTGGTTAACCGGTAGTTATTGGTTAAACTCCATAAATGAACCTATTCAACTTGTCATGAATGTATGTGTTTCTTCATTGAAAATATGTGTCTCTTCATTAAAAATATGTGACTCTTCACATATGCATCTTTTGGTTGTCTATAAATAAGATACATTGTCAAGAGAAGAGAACAATTGAAGAAATAAGAAGAATAAATCTAGAGAGAGAGAAAAATGTTTTAGAGAGAGAAAGATATAAAGAATCAACTAGAAGGGCACTTGAACGGTGACAAGTGGTTGATTTCCGTCAGTGATTTCATCATTGACTCTTGTCCGATTGTATCAAGTAGTGTTCATCCACAAACCGGACTAAGGTATGTTTTCGGTTTAACCCGCTTCCGCATTAGAATCTCTAACATAATTGCATATATATCTCTTCCTTGAGGTCTCCATGTAAGAAATCAATTATCACATCCATCTGGGTTAGTGACCATCCATGTCTAGCTGCAAAATCCAAGATAAGTTAGACGGTGACAAGCTTCGCTACATGAGAGAAAGTATCAATGCAATTCACGCACTAGAGTTGTCTATATTTTTAGCTACCAAATGAGCTCTATATCCGTCAACGGTCTTGTGTGCATTGTGTTTAATTTTATATACCCAGCTGCATCCAGTTGGGTGTTTGCCTCCAGGCATAGAAGCCACTAAGAAAGTACAAGTCTTGACACACGTATGTAGTTCTTCATTCATCGATTCAAGCCATTTTCTGATCTAACCGCTTCCAGCAAATTCTTTGGTTATGTCTTAGCAAATATATCAAAAATGAAGTTTTGATAATGAATGACCAGAAAAGAATAATCTAGCAAAATGACTGTACACTACAAGAAAATACATGATTAATGACGAAGCATTTTGTAGTTAATTAGTCGTAAAAGAGGCTTTACGATGAATTAACCACGAAACCCATTTCGTCGTTAAACGTTCGTCGTAACGCATATTTCTTCACCATTTCGTCGTAAAGTTACGAGGAAACAATTCTTCGTAAAGTAAAGGTAAATATTTTATCGTAAAAGCCACGTAAAGATTCCACGTAAAGAAGACGATAACTTTCGTCGTAAGGCACAAGTAAAAAAATCCACGTAAAGTTCACGTAAACCTTTCCACATAAAGAACACGTAAATATTTTCTCGTAAAATACACGTAAATAATTCATCTTAAACTACACGTAAACATTTCCTCGTAAATTTGTCATTAATTGTGTTTATAATTCCTCGTTAAAAAGTCATAATTTAGCTACGAATTTGCTTTGATTCTTTATTTTCTACCAAAACAAATAACCAGATTTATTTTTAAATATAATTCAATTAGTAGTGTTGAAAATTTAAATAATAAATCAATACGAAAATATTTTATAAATACTATAAATATTTAAGTTTCAAATTTCTGATACAATAAAAAGAAAAAAAAGAACTAAGGGTTGTTCTACACCTCTCGGAAGAGGTCTTGACTCCTCCTCTCTACTTCTGTATCATCCTCATGTGTGCGGGATGGCTCTGGAATAGGATTTTGTTGTTGCATCGCCGCGAACATGGTCTCCCATTGCGGATTTCCAGCCGCTATAACGTCCAGAAAACCCTCGACTCCACTCATATGAGCTGTGAACGCAGACCGCTTCGACTCCAAATCAGAACGCAGCTGAGTGACTTCATCATCCCGTCTCTGACCATAAGACGATGTCACTCTTGGGACATCATTGACGGAACCAATCCTCAAAGTATGTCCCTTTTTCTTAGGGGCAACCTTAAAGAAAGATTAATGTTAGTGAAAAAATTAGATAAAATGAATTAATAATATATATAATAATTAAAAAAATTAAAATTTCATCTCCTCCTAAATCTGATTCACTTCAGGTGTGGATAATATGATGTGTATTCCATCGAGAGACTGCTGGGTTTGGCGGTCTTCAATCCGAGCAACCACCTCGTTGTAGATTTGTTTGGACCTAGGTTCTACAAATTCCCCGACTTGTTCTTGTGAGTCCTCTTGTAAGGATCCTTAAGAGACGGGAGAACTCCCGTCTCCATGGCCTAAAAACATTTAAGAAAGTTATAATATATTAAAAACAAAAAAAAAAATTAAAATATTTACCATCTCCAAACGGACATTGGTGTGGGATTTTTGACCCATAGAGTGAAGCATCAGCCCGTTGTCGTGCTCATCTTTCGTCAGATGGGAGGCGGAGCAACTTTCAGAGACTTTAGTGGACGATGGCAGGTTCCAATAATGGATGTGGTAATCCCATACGCCCTTTGTGAGCTCAGCGGGTTTTACATTCTCGTACCCCTTCACGATCCAATCATCCTTCCAGTTGTTGACCGTGTCAAACAAACAACCTTTCGCCTTCCTGATAAACGCTTTCTTCACCCTCTCGTTGACCCCTATGGACCAATGGTATTTTTGCTGTAACAGAAAAAATAAGATTAAAAATTAGTTTAAAAATAATAAAAAGTCTTAATAACAAAAAATAAAGTCTATATAATTAATTAGTAGTAACTTACAGCGAAACATTTGAACCACATCTTTCTGACATGGTCCGGCGTCGATTTCCAGTTCGGATGTGGCTCGGAGAAGTAGCCTTTGATCGTCTCGGTTACGGTCCTAGTGACAAAACCGTCAACCCCAAACCTGAAAAAACAAAATGAAAGTTTAATTTATTTATTGTTGTTAATTATAAAAGAAAGAAAAAATAATGTACCACAAATTTTCGTCTGGTCGGTCGGGGTCTAAGCCTGGTAAACCTTCTCTGCTTGGCTGAGCGAGAAGGTCCTCGGTGGTGTACATAGCGTACAGGACACTCTTCGGCACTAGAAAATCGGGATGAATCCCAGCCGCCATCGGAGAAGGCACCTCCTCTGGAACATGATCAGGATGCACGGGTGGCGCATCAAACCGAGGAACCGGTCGGGGAGTCGGGGAGTCGGGGACAGTCTCTGAAAAGACTGAGACTCGGGGACAGTCTCCGGAACCGAAGAACCGAATGCTGCAAAAGATGAAACGCATGTACGACTACCGGGCTCACCAAACATCTCTATGTAATGCGATGTAAGCTTGTTCTTTCTAACCATCTGGAAAAAAAAAACATTATTAACATTTTAAAAATAAACCACCTAATCAACATTACTCAACAAATTCCATAAACTTATCTCAATTCCCTACACTAACCACCTAATCAACATTAATTACCGTAAACTAATCACCTAAGCTAAACTAGAGAGGACTTAGAGAGGAGGACTTTGCTAGGAGGAGGAGAGGATTTAGAGACGAAATGAGAAGTGAAAAGCTTTCGGGTATATATAGGAAATTAAATTTCGTCGTAAAATCCTTGTGGGCTTACGAGGAATTAGCAAGGCCCGCATTTTCATTTTTCAATTTTGTTGTAACTTCCTCGTGGGTTTATGAGGAATTATCAAGGCTCGTGTTTTTCTTTACGAGGAATTAGCAATACATGTGTTTTCGGGTTACGAGTAGTTTACGATGAAAATTGCTTATGTGGAATTAGCAAGCCCCGCGTTTATAAATTCTGTCGTAACTTCCGAATGTATGGAAGGAAGCTAACTTGGTATGCTTGCGAAGCTAATATGAAAGGCTCGAATTTGTTGTGCCTTTGTCCACCATTGACATCAACTACACCGAATTTGTTAAACCGAACACCTTTGTTGACGACTGGGTCGAACCAGTCACATTTGAAAAGAAGGCATTTCAGCTTCAATAACCCTAGAAATTCCACTTCAATAATCTCTTGCAAGATCCCGTTGAAATTTGTTTCGCCTTTCACACATATTCCATAATATCTGGTCGCCCGCTGTTTACCATACTCATATGTATAAAAAGTAAAGCCTCATGTGAAATACATCGGTGATGTGGTGATCTTTGCAAGTGGACATTGAACTAATTCGTGAAACCATGTGGGATAATCTGGATCGTCATAATCAACCTGCAAAATTAAAGAGAACGTTGAAATTAATCATACTAACGGTGATTACAGATCATGACATGACAATCATGACTCTTCATCCCAGAGAACTTTTGACCCTTTTCAGCACATCTAGAGATATTTGACACATACCCGTCGAGAAACTTCAATGTTGATGCCACCCGGTTAAACAACACCGACTTTTGTTGTGAAGACAATCTGAATATCGGAACGAGAACTTGTCCATTTCTTTTTATATGTAACTCACTTCTTGAGCAAATATCAGACAAGTCCAACCTAGATTTTTTGTTGTCGTTTGTCTTTCCTGGAATATTCAATATTGTATTCACGTTGTTCTCAAAAAAAATATTCTATATATTTATCACATCGAGGTTGTGGCGCAAAAGAAGATTCTTCCAATATGGCAACTCCCAAAATATACTCTTCTTGTATCAGTTGTGCTGAACTCCGTAATAATCAGACATATTACCGGGAACATGCCAATTACCACCACAACAAACTGTTTCTTGAGCTCCTCACCCCTGTTGATCACAAATCTTTCAACTCTTTTATCAATGCTTATAAAAAAACATCCGGAGACCTTTTTGGATGGTTCAGACAACATATTAATATGGTCAAGAATAGAAACTCCCATTGCATGCACATCTCCGGTGGCAGGTTGTAAGGCGTAAGAAAGAATGGCTACAATGAATATTATCTCCCTGACATTCCAAAGGGACTAAATCCATCCGTGCATAATCCAAGATACACATTCCGGCTATTGCTAGCGAATTATGGATGTACTTTGTTAAAATGTTTCCAGGCTCTTGCATCTGATGGATGAGTCATCTCACCATCCGTCTGAGTATGCTCGGTATGCCATCTCATCCCTTCAGCAGTCTGCTCAGATTGGTACAATTTTTTCAATCTGTTTGTAATTGGTAGGTATCACATCCTTTGCTATGGTACCCTATCACGTCCTCGTCCTTGCGGTTTGTGCAAGAATCGACATTCTTCTAACTTCTCATCATCTCCCCAGTATATCATGCAATTGTCGATGTAAACTTCTATCATCTCCGAAGGCAACCCAAGACTATAAACCAGTTTCTGAATCTCATAATAAGAATCAGCAAACACATTGTCTTCCGGCAAATACTCTTTAAACAAGTCTTCCCATGCATTCATGCAACTTTTTGGTAGATTGTGATCAATTTTAATACTCATCATTCTAGCAGCCAACGATAATTTAGAGAGACCTTCTCTACAACCACTGTAAAGTGGCTGATTCGCAGCATCTAACATTTCATAAAACTTTTTTGCATCTATGTTAGGTTCTTCAACTTCATCATGAGCTATAAATGCATCAACTACCATATCATAAACCCTATCATAATCTACCATCTGCTCCTCATGATGGTAACTATGTTCATTATGCAAATGATCAACCGGTTCATCTTGAAAATTGCTATTACTACTACTAGCTTCATTCCCATAATTATAACCTTCTCCATGTTGAAACCAAATATAGTAATTTAACGTGAAACCTCTATTTATTAAATGATTCCATACATTTTCATGAGTTGCCAATTTTGAATTGTTGTATTTCCGACAAGGATAGAACATCTTATCGCTTTCTTGGGCGACCGGTGTAGAATCTGTTTGATCCATAAATGTCTCTACCCCTTCGAAATATTATTTCGTCACTCTCCCGTTAGCATCTCTGTGCGTATACATCCATCTCCGCAACTCGAAAATATTCCCATCACCCGACGATTTTTTTCTTTCAAGTTTTTAGTTTTTTTTTCTTTTTGGTGTGTTTCAAATGAAACACAAATGACATAATTATAGAAAATTTACAAAATTGGTATTTACGAGGAAATATATATAGCTAGCCGAAACAAAAAAAAATGTGTTTACAACTAAAAAGTTAGTGGACTCGAGAAATCGTCGCAAAAATAGACATAACATATTTTGTCGTAAAATATACGTGAATTGTACGTTGACTTTACGAGGAAACAAGGTTTCGTCATAAAGTCGACGTAAAACTGCATCATTCTTATGACGAAACGGTTTCGTTGTTATTTTACAACGAACTTACGTTGAATATATTTTCCACATAAATTCCTCGTAAACATACATAATTTTATGAGGCGATTTTTTTTTGTTAAGTTTCCTCGCTAATAATGTGTTTTCTTCTAGTGGTAGAGGTGTTTTAATGGATGATGGTTCATGATAAAGCATATTGTAGTCAAATAAGATGAAGCATGAATGTTCCTCTTAGGTCTGTGTGCATTCATATCAATAGTATTCTCAAAATATACTAGGAACCTATTGTCATTAGAAAAATCTAGAGGAATGATTGTAGTGTTTGGGCCAATATTAGAAAAAGATATAGTGTTTGATGTATCTGGAAAAATGTAACGGAAGAATCAAGGAAAAAAACAAATATAATTTGGAAGACTTAAGATGTGAAGTTCGAGGTATCACATTGATGGCTTTTAAGAATATCTTTTGATAATGAGCTCCCACATTTCACACCTTTTCCTCACCTTGTTCTTAAAGATTTACTTGTGGACAAGTAATATGCATATTTGATTATTTAGATTATCATTTAGGCACTACTAGGTGTTTGCCCGCAATTTTGCGGGTAATTATATTATATAAAAAATATATATTATGGTTACATTGTTATAATTTTTGAATAATAATTAAAACTTTAATTTATAATTAATTTTAAATAGTTGGGTATTCAAAAATTTCAATATATATTTTTATAAGACTTGTGAGATTTAAAATAGTTTAACAATGTAAACTTAGTCATTAGAAATATTTTTCTTATAGAAAAATAATATTATAATCAATTCAAATAATTGATTGTAGAATTGCTTATTATTTTATTTCAATACGTGAAAAAACCAAGAATACTCTAACTTTCTTAAAATAAAAATAATTTTTTTTTATGTATGATCAATATAATGATAAGATGCTTTTATCACAAAAATATTTTGTAAACGTTTTTGTGTGGACTTTAGAAAACATAAAAAGTTCTAACAATTATTTACCTACAAATCTAATTTTTTTTTAAGAATATATAACCATTAAATTTCTTTAATTAAAAATTTAATTTATTTAATTTAATTATATCTAAATAATTGATAAAGAAAAAGAAATTGATAAAGCATATATATATCATTTCTCCAATTCTACAATTAATTGCCATAAATCATTATTTGTAATATTACTTGTGTTATTTGGTAATTTATATTAATTAGTTCTATAATTACCTTTTATGTTTAGATCTAATTAAAATAAATAACTAATAAACGTCAACAACCAATCAAATTATAATTTTTTTAAAAAACTTAACATATTAACAATATATAAGAAAAAATCACTTAAATGACTTCTAAACTAATATATAGTATGATTTATCTCTTTAAAATCAATGTAAGTAATTTCTCTCATAATTTTGTCAAATCATAAATCAAACTTTCTCACTCATTTTTTTATTTAGTATTTAACATAAAATTTAAATGGGCTAAACAAATCATTTCTTCTTTTAAAATGTACCTATTTTAATTAAATCTGATTAATTAATAAGAAAAAATAATTTTAATATAAATAATGAAATGGTGTTATTTTAGGCATATATCCTCCTATATATTAACAATTTTATAACACGTAGAACACGTCATTTTTATTAACAAAATGTTGTTATTTGACTTTAACAATTGTAAAACATGTCATTTTTATTGATCTTTCTTACTCAATTTATCACAATGTTTTAAAAATACATAAAACTAATTAGTTCACATTTATAGTAACACAAAAAAATATGCATTTCGATAAATATATAAAATTAAATACATAAGAATATAAAAGAACCAAGAACACAACAAACATATTTTACTATATATATATATATATATATATATATATATATACAGAGAGAGAGTGAATGAGTGAGTTTAATTAATATTATTAGGTTTACATTAATTAGTTTTCTGGAATCTATGATGTAACGTATACTAATATAAATATTTTATTTTGAGCAACTCTAATATAAATATATTAAAAACCGTTTTTATAATTGTTTATGTAGTATCATATGTATTTAAGTGTATATTATCAATTTATATAATGTAATCTATGAAATTTAATTGTTTTTATAAATAAATTATATTAATTAATCTATATTTAAGATGTTTAATTGTATGTTTGGAAACATATATTAGATTAGGTAATTCTAGGGTTACTTTCCTTTTAAAAATTTTAATTAAATAAATAAAAAATTAAAAACCATCAACCAATCAAATTATAACAATTAATTAGAAATCTCTCATATGAGCGACACATCAGCAGAAATCCCTTAAGTGACTTCTCTTTTAATATATAGGGGGATTAGGTTGGAATTCCACGCATATGTTTCTATTAGGTGTTGGATTTTCCTTGTGAAGCTTTTGGAAGTGTTTGGAGCCATCCTAAGTCAAAATGGGTGAAGATTGGTGATATAACTTATATATTACAAGTTTTAGGCCATAATCTAGGCTCTATTAGAGTCTATTATGTGTGTTTTGGCTATATTTTATTATATTTACAGGTCCATGAACGTTTTGAAAATATATGAGATACTTGGAGCTTTTGGAGCATTTCAAAGAGAAGAACCTGTAGCTGATCATCTAGGGAGTCGACAAAGCCATCGATCGAAGGATTACACTTGGCGTCGACCGATGATCTAAGCTCGAGAGAGATCGATGCAGAACACTTGCCATCGATCGATGATCAAAGCCCAAGACAGAAAGACGAAAATACCATGGACGAGTTTTGAACTAGAATTAGAGTTTTATATTTATGTCTTGACAGAGACAGAGAGAGAAGGAGAGACAAAGCATTTTAGATTCATTTTGTATTAGGAGAGAAAGGAGAGACTCTTTCAGAGTCCTCCTGGAACTCCTTTGGTTTTTATATTTTATATCATATCTATTCTATTCATCTATAATTTTGTGACAAAGATCATGCTTGAGTAGTTACTAATTAGATTTAGGGTTGAATGATAACATATATGGATTAGCCCAAAAATAGGATTGTTAGGTTGAGTTAATATCCATCAATTGAGTTGTGCTTAATGCTTGTATTCTAGATTAGCTAACTAGGATCTTGATGATAGGACATGGACAACTACGAGAGCAGGTTCTGTGCCAGAATAGATTATGTTGAACTAGGTTGTTAGATACATGCGAGAGCTGGTCTAATAATTTTGGTGGACTGATCAAATCTCGTCCATACTTCTTTCTGATTTCACCGTCGATCGACACCAGGCCTTAGCCGTCGATCGATGGTCATTCATTTTGCTCGCATACGAGAGTTGGAGTTAAAAGGGTCAGAATAGTTAACATTTGAGTTCTAGAATATTTACATTTCCGTGCTTCCTATCCATTATAATTCATAAAGCTTGAAACCCTAGATCTAACATATTACATTTATATTTACATCTAGAATATTTTGATATTTGCATTAGTAGCATATTTCCATATTGCATCCTACTTCTTGACAAGGAACATTTCCTAAATCTGGTTATTCATTACTAATATATATATTCACCTAGCTTAGTCTTTAGAAATAAGAAATCTATTGTGTGTCTTTGCTCTCTGTGGATTCGATCCCTAAGTATTGCACCTGATCTCTTTTGACAAGAGTATTATAGAGTGTGTTAAGATTAGGGTTAATTTGACAGTAGATTGTTTAGGATATTCATTACCCTGCTAGAACAAAATACACACCACGTCAACTGGTCACTAGGCGAGTTGAGGTAAGATGGAGTGTCGAAGTGGGTAAACCAAAGTGGGTTGTGTATCCCACTGTACATGGATCGGGCTCTGAAGGGGGCTGTTAGGAACGACTTAATTATACCCGCTGGAGACAAGATAAGTTCACTCAGTTTCGAATAATGAAGCAAGTGTCACAGCGGGTATAAGAAGGGACATCAAATGGTCGTTGTATCATGGGTGAGTATCAGAGCGAGTGTGTGGAGCAAGAATCTCTAGTCGCTCCATAACTCTTATTTTTGAAGTCAAGTTAAAGACAAGCTAAGTACCGGAGCAACCACAATATCATGAGTGATCATGCCCATTTGATGCTCGACGAACCTAGGAGCGGACTTCGGTAGCAATATTGTTGACCTGCTCCTATTCTCTATCAGAAGTCTAGCTCGAATGAGGTGCATTCCGGAACGACGGGCCACATTGACAGACTTAGACCACTTTATCACTCGAGCATGAATCACATCAGAGACAAAGTACCAAAGGGGTATCCAGAGCTAGGAGGCAATCCCGCTATATACCATGTGCCTTCGAAAGAGAATGTTTGGAGCGAGTTCACGAGGCCGCTCCCATACTTTTACTTGGTCAAATTTTATTTCATTTATGGCCTTACTCAGGTTTGCTGAGTGAGCCCACTTGCTTTAGTAGCATATAAATACTCTTTTAGGAAAAAAACTAGGGATATCTTGTTCTCAATCTAAGACAATCATCCTTTTGGTGAAAGCTTGAATCTTTAGTAATCTATCTCTGTTTTTTTGAATAATCTGAGTTTACGAAGTTTATTTCATATTCTTAACATGATTTATCTTGGATCTACATGGGTTTAAGATTAATCATGAAGATTAGTGAATCGAGTGTGATTAGGGTGATTAGAGTAATTGTATGAAGATATATGATGTTTAGTGTTAGATTTATATGTTTTCTTGTTTATTGAGTGTGTTTAATGTTGGTTTAGACTTGATCAATCTAAATCTATATAATTCAAAACTATAAAAACAAGGGGTAAAAATATCTTTTGTCTCTTTAATAAAATCTATTTTGATCATTTTTCTTCTTGAAGTCTCTTTTTATGATAAAAAGTTGAAAACATTTGGCAGAATTTCCCTTAGTTGTTTTCATACCAACCAATAAACTAAAACATAATTTGAACATTTAATTAACAAATATTTTCATAATTAAGTTTCACAAAATTGTAAATATTTCAATATTTTTTAAGTTCTAAGTTAATATGAAAATTTAATATATTTATAATAATGTTATTAGTTTAAAATTCTCATTAATGGTAATACATATAAGTTATTGTTATATTTTAAGAATCTTACCAAAAATGTAAGATTTCAAAAATAAAATTTGTCATGTCATAATAAGAACTAAGACATGTCAGCATTTTCACTAAGCCATGTCATATTTGTTTCTTAAGGATGAATGTGGTACTGACCAATAATTAATTTTTAAAAAAATACTTTATAAATAATGTTTAGAGAATTTGATATTTTATATTTTTGGAATTTTATTTGCTATCAAATATGTTTTGTGATATTATAATATTTTAATTATTATCATCCATTTATTGTAAACAATTTTTTCTTACATAATAGTTTAAATGAGATGAATATTTTTGCTGGGAGTTTGGTTCTGCAAATAAAAGAGCCGTCTTCACTACGTTTGATTGGGAGAAGGTCCGAGTTTATTGGCATCATTGGTTGAGATGTCGAGACGCCTGTTTCACTTGATGATCAAACTCCATTTTGGTGTCTCTATCTTCCCTCTCGTTGACAGCAATCTGACCCTTTCCATCTGCCCGAAATGATGTCTCGTCTAATCGAACTAGCTAGAGTTGATCAAAGTTTAAACCGGTAGTGTTTGTTAGGGCACTCTAATGAAATCTCGCCGGATTATAACATGGACTCGAGGTGCCATAAATATTTGAATATGGGCTTAGAGAAGTAACTTTTTCTTTCTTTTTCTCTTGAGCATCTCCGAACTAAAGCCATAATCTTAGGAAGAACACCGCTAATCTACGGTGGCAGACCAAAATAAATAAAAAGAGATAAAAGAAGAGAGTTAAGACAAACTACCTTAGCTCGCGAAGAGAAATGAAAAAATATATATAAGAATTCCTACCTTTTTATGGGGCCACAACGCAACAAACAAAGAGGTATAATCATTAACCCTATAAACCTAAAACGATGACACAATTCCTACTTTTTTATGGGTAAGGATTCCCCTTCTCTAGGTAAACCGAGGTTTAAATCACCGGTTATTGGATACAAGAACTTTTAACAATTCACAGTTAAATCACATATGATCTCTTAAACCTGTCGAGGTGGAAACCCGACATCATTTGAAGGACGAGTGTCAAAATTTTTACTTTTAGAACCTATTATTACAAATGCATCAAGATCGACTTTGTCTCTTCCACTTAATTGGATTATTTATTTTTGGAGATGAATTACATCCCTCGACAAGGTCCTTTGAATAAAACGGAACTCAGCCCACTTGATTACAAGAAGTTAGAGAGTACGCCGACTTGGAAGAAATAAGGAAAAAAGTTCACTACAAAAAAAAAAAGACCAAATATAAGAATAAAATATTTATATACACGAACAATTCAATCACAGACTAGGATTTTCATTGTTTACCTTGTTCTTGCTGATTGGATAAATTCTTTATGATTTTATCGGCTTTTTCTTTGTTAATCACATTTTGATCAATCAACAAAATTTTCCGAATAACTTACAATCAAATTTGTGCGTACTTATAGTAGATGTCAAATCAGATTTAAAACATGTGATGTAACTTGTAAACACATGATCTTAACCAACAAATGGACGTCGGCAAGCACATGAATAATGTGATATATTGAATTTGAAAGCACATAGTGGTGAGATTTAATTGTCCACCATAATTAGGATTTGTAATTTAGCCGCATGAACGACCATATGAAGATGGTTACAAAAAGTTTCTCATGTTCAGAACATGAGTTGTTGTAAATGGTTATTTGTTGAACCATGCCACTTTTTAGAAGGGGCCAAGACCTTTAGAGAAACACCCTTACCACGGCCAAAATAATTTAGAAAACTCATTGCACATTTTTAGCCTATAGCTTGTTTGTTTGGTTAGTTTCTTTGTTGGAGATGTTATATCGTTTCTACTGCCACACTATTATCTATGCTAACCTTGGCATCAGCTTTGATGTTTAATACTCTCTCCGTTCTAAAAAGATACTTATTTTTAAAACATTTATTTTTAAAAATATATATATTTTAATATATTAATTAATGGTAAATTATAAATTTCAAATTTCAAAAAATATAATTATATTTATAAACAAAAAAATTAGTCAACTTCTTATAGTATTAACTTAAAATCCATTTAACTACATAGTTTTGGTAACTTGTTCTTGCTTGCTTAGCTAGTACATCAACATACATTGTACAGTCTCTTGAAACATGATGAAAAGTATATTGATCTTGATTTGAGATCTTTAGAATGTCCTGCACCATAGAGTGTATCTCCATGTTGCGGACTCCTTTGATGGTTACTTCAGCATTGGTCTGATTTAACTCATCTACCAGCATTTTTCAGTCAACTTGTTTGTACCCAAGCCTTTTTATTTTTTGTACTGCCATTAACATCGCTTGAGCTTCAGCTTCTAGTGGGGTGTTAATTGGTTGGATAGAAGATGAACCTTGGAGATGGTGGATGCCTTCTTTGCTGTCAAGGACCATCCTATTCCTCCATGCTCATTCGATACTTTCCATGAAGCATCAACAAGACAGTAATAAGGAGACAGCTGGTCCTCCTCTTGAGGCTTTGTATCCATGTATTCGACCTTCTTGTATTCTTTTCTTAATGAGTCTTGATAAAACTTCAGTGCAGATAATATAGAGATAAGGCGAGATTGTATCTCCTTGTCTTATTCCTCTTTGTGGTGTAAAAATGTTTGTTGGTTTTCCATTTATAAGAACTGAATAGCTCACAGTAGACATGCAAGTACAAATCCACTTACACCATGTGTCATTGAAACCCATTTTTCTCATCACCATATCTAGAAATCCCCATTTCATTCTATCAAAAGCTTTGGATATATCCAGCTTTGAGGCCATATATTTGGCTTTTAAGTTTTTAATATGCAGAGAATGCATTAGCTCATGTGCTATAAGCACATTATCAGTAATTAATCTGCCAGGGATAAAAGTTGTTTGATTCTCTAATATTATTTTATGTAACCAAGGTTTTAGTCTCTCTGCTAATATTTTGGAAACGATTTTATAAGCTCTTTAGAGACACTGATGGACCTATAATCTTTTATAGTGGTAGGGGATTCTATTTTGGGGATTAGGCAGATGTGGGTATGGTTGATTTTCGGGTTTAAGTAATGACTTTGAAAGAATAACTTAACATGAGAGATCACACCTGTTTGGATGGTGCTCCAATGTTGTCGGAAGAATCCAGAGTTCATGCCATCCGGACTAGGCGCCTTATCAGAGTTGCTAAAAGCTGCATTTTCTATCTCCTTCTCCGTTATTTCATTTGTCAAAGCCTCATTTATCTCTTTCGTTACTACAGGAGGGATACTCTGGATGATTTATGGATCAATCTCTCCAGGTTCTGTAGTAAAAAGGTCAGAGAAGTACCCCGTAACTTCATTGTGGATGTCCTTGGGTTTATATAATGAATCTCCTCTTTGGTTTGTCAGATGAATAATCATGTTATAGCTTCTTCTTTGCTTGGTTTTTGAGTGAAAGAACTTGGTGTTACGATCTCCGGCTGTTAACCACTGAACTTTACTTTTGATCCTCCAGTACTCTTCCTCCAATCGGTACTGCAAGTTTAGCTCTACTTTTAGAATACGAACATATGCATAATCAATATTTAAAGTTTGATAAGCTTCTTGAATCTGCTCTTTAAGCTGGTTGGTTCTTTTTTTTATGTGTTTACATGATTCTGACTTCTCCATCTAGACAACACTTTTACACTTTTCTACATTTCTCTATGACTCGATAAAAGTTTTGAGGAGGTATACTACAGCATTTTGTTTCCCAAACTTCTTGAATTATTTTCTTAACTTCAGGTTCAAAACATTCATATGTTGTCATACTTAAATACGCTCCTTCTATTACTCTTTATACCATCAGTATCAACTAATAATAGCCTATGATCAGATCCTATCCAGGAAAGCAATTTTACATGAGCATTAGGATATAGGTCCAGCCAGTCACAACTCACCATTGCTCTATCAATTCTTGTCTTAATGTTATACTTTGATCTATTTCCATTCCAAGTAAAAAAGCCTCCTATAGACATAAAATCATGTAAGCCAGAGATAGAAATCATGGACCTGAAGAGTGAAAATGATGCTTCTGATCTGATTATACCTCCTTCCTTCCCAGTGTTGTCCTTTATGTCGTTAAAATCTCCCAACATGAGTCTTGGCTTGCTATGATACAGACCTACAGCTGTGTTTCTGATTAATCTTTCCCAATGAGACTGTCGATACTTTAATATTGGGTTTCCATATATATAAGTCAAGCAAAATACATTGGTGACATCATCTATATACATATTAGTGTTAGTCAATGTCGGGTTCCCCAAAAAGTGTATCTTAACCGCGTCATCCCACATGATGACTAAACCCCCACTAATACCTACTGCTGAGATTACAAAAGAGTGCTTATATCCCTGCTCCTTAACTATTTTACGAACATAACTATCTACATTCTTTGTTTCTATAAGAAGTAAGATATCAGGTTTGTGGTGTTTCCTGATATCTTTGAGATGTGGAACTGTTAAAGAACTTTTCAACCCTTTGACAGTTCCAATGCAGTATCCTCATGGGGCTCTTGGTGATTTGAGGAGAATCACCGAACCATGGTCAAATTGTTTTTTTTCTCAAAACTTTTAGCTGATGTTGAAGCCTCTTCATCATTATCTTCTTGATCCTTCCTTTTAATTCCTTGTTCTGCTGCAGGAACTGAGGATACAGTTTGTGCATTCTCTTAAATTGGATTGATGGTACTACGCACTGCTGTAACTATATGAGATTGTTCCGCTGCAGCTTCAGTAGAATCCACTTGCATACGACCTGCTACTCCAGAGGATTCTCCTACTTCTTTGATTATAATATACTCTTGAATGACCTCCTTCCTCTCTTGGGCAGTCTTGTATGGGTTTGTTCCTATGTCCATTAGCTCATATTGTCTTTGTTGCATCTGGTCTGATTCCTTACACATCTCAAACTCGTGCTTGAGACTACCACAGAGTGGACAAAACTTTTGTAATCCAATATACCTGAAATCAAGTTCAACTGGAGGCTAGCCTTTTATTATCTCCATTGTTCTTGTGAGCCTTATGACATCATCAACATTGAAAACACCTTAACCCATACCTCAGCTTCCTTGTTATTTCTCGGTTCTATGACAGAGACTTCAACCTCTTAGCCAAGCTTAGAACCGATGCTGTTGACTATTCTGTGCCGACGATAAACATTAGAAAGCTTGTAGATTCTGATCTTGAAAAGAATATACTTGATTCTGATCTTGAAAGTTGGATTGTTCATGTTTGTCCATCTATCTGAAGCAACAATCCAACCTATGTAAGTATAAGCTTCTCCAATACAAACAACTATCTACATTATTTGTTTCTATAAGAAATAAGATATCCAAGTTTGTAGTGTTTACTGATATCTTTGAGATGTGAAACTAACAAAAAGACTTCTCAACCCTTTGACAGTTACAATACATTATCTTCATGGAGCTCTTGCTAAGATATCTAAAATTTTATATATTCTGTAAGAATATTGTAGAACATACATCATCTTAAATAAAATTGTAAGACATACATCTTTTTAAAATTTAGAACGAGTAATGTTATTGGGAACATATACAAGAAAATTGTTAAACCATTTAATTAGTAGATCAAATGAATACAACAAGGAAGGTTGATCATATATGCGCTTGATATAATTTTATTTCTCAGTTCATGAAATTGATGAGCTTATTAGGTTCACGGGCAACACCAATCGCCGAAGAGAAGCATATTTTGCTAATACGTTTTGGCAATTTCAGAAACCTACAAAAAGTGCCAAAACTTGTAGTTTCGACAAGATATTAGATCGGCTATTTTTACGAAACATAAAAGATATCTTCAAAAGGGTCTTACAGGGGAGATTCAGAAGCTAAACAAGTGTAACATCAAATGCACATAGCATTAATCAGATCAAGTGTTGGATTAGATTTATTGCTTCATCATTATAACCACCATTCGCGAATAATCTGATCTAAAACTAAAGAATTAAAATAAAACTTTGCAAAACTATTAATGGATGGGGTAAGAAGATGACTCAGTGGTGGCTAGTGATATTAGGTTCGATTCTGCCAGCAAGTTACTTCAGCTGAACTCAGAAGAGGGAGTTTATATCCTCATCGTCATCTCCATACCCACAAAACGATTTCAGAATCCAATCGACTTTCTAAAGGAAAACAATTAACTGATAAAACAAAACTAAAATTTGAAAACGGATCAACAAAATAAAGAGAGAAGGCTCAGTTCAGCGGGAGTATCGACACAGAAACGAATCCCCAGTAAAGAGAGAAACGCCTCATTCCGGTCTGTTGAGCTTGATATTTTCCGAGTCGTCACTGCCTTCTCTCTTTTAATCGACAGATCAACCAATACAAATACGAAAGAATTTTAACAAAAAAAAGGAAACAACGATAGAAGAAATTTCAAGAAAGACAAAACACAAAACAAGTGGTGATGATGAGTCTCACGGCGATTGCTGTCTAATTATATATTGAAGGGTGATTAGGGTTTTCTTAGGTAAAAAAAGAGAGGATCTTCTTAGGTCTTCGTTGGAGGCCCATTATCAATCATCCTGCCCGTTAGTCCTCGCGGAAGATTTGGTTTAATTTGGATTCGATTTAATTTGGTTTTCCTAAATTGCAATTTGGTTCTCTTTATCAGTATTTTCGGCTAGTCTTTTATTTTGGACAATTCTCTTCAATATCACTGCTTTAAGTTTTATCACAAAAATAGTTCTCAATAAAAAAAAAATCAGAATAGTTTTTCTTTTAAAAAATGAAAAAATTTAATATTTTATTTTTAAAAATTTGAAACCGTAACCCAAAAACCATCTCCAATTCACTTTAAACTCTAAGTCTAGATTAGTTAGCCCTAGGGATATAAGTGTATATTTACCTATTTAATAAAATATTTTGATCATTTTCTTCATTGTGTGTTATTTTGTGATAAAAAAATTTATGGAAAATTGCAAAAACCAACATAAAACTTGAATTCAAATGCAAAAGTGTACTCAAACATCAATCAAATGCAAAAGTAACCTAAAAGGTAGTGAGATTACAACAAGCCCCTTATGACAAAAAAAAAAACTGTATGCGTTTTTACCTTCATAGCCTATTTAAGTCTTCTGTGTTTTTTAAGTCTTCTACGATTTTGTAAATCTTCTGAGAAGACTTACATATAAGTCTTCTCGTTTAGTAAATCTTAAAAATAATTAATAAATTACATAAAAAATATTTTGATGTGGGAAAAATCTAAATCATGTAATAATAAACATTTGTGAGTGATATAAAATAAAATCTGGTAAAATTGGATTGTTTTCAACATAAATGAGTGAATGTATCATCTCATGATATTCTTTGGTCTAGGGTTTGGAAATATATGTTCTAGTATTGTATGTATCTTTAGGGTTAGATTTTGGAAGCCTAACTATTTTTTTTGAAAATTCGTTTTTTATATATATTTGTTTAGTTTTGTGTATATTAAACAATTTTGGAGTTGATTTTAAGTTTAGTCTAGGGTTTACTGATATTTAGTTTGGCTTTTTGTTTAGGGTATTGGAAGACTTAAGTCTCTTAAACATATTACGCTAGAAGACTTAAATGTAAGTCTTCTCGACGTATTAGGGTGTAAGAGACTTCCCCGTAAGTCTTCTCGCATGTTTTTTGCCAGAAGACTTACCCGTAAGTCTTCTATGCCGAACCGGTTTTGAATTTTACCAATTTACAGTTAACCTAACTGGATGTTTTACCGGACATATAAATACTAATTTTTTACTTTTTTAAAATTAATTCACTATTTGCTGGTAAACCACGGAACACTAGCTGTTTCTCTCTAAAGGCGATACCGAAGACGATTTCCGCCGTTTCTCGTTTTCCGTCGTTTTCACCGCGCTAATCTCTTTCTTTTATCGAATCTCTTTTATCTTTCATGTCGAAATAGTATTTCTGGAGATTAAACTAACCCGCTTCCTTTTTTTTAGATCCGAAACCGTTCGTGTTCCGTTATTGTTATCGTTGAGCTCCGCTGCCGGTAAGTTCTTACTCTTTGGTGTCGAGTCCAGGTTTTGACTTAAGGCGAACCTTTACGAAGTTTCGCCGCCGTTAAACCATAAACGTGATAGTCTGACTTCTTATTTTACTTCGAGTTTTGCAGATCCGCTAACCGTTGCTGTCGTTGCTGACCCTAACTTCACCGCTTTAGCTTCCGGCTGTAAGTTCTTCAATCTGTTCGTCTAGACTTTGTGGAAGTCTTCGAAGAAATCTTTGAGGAAGTCTTCAAGTAAGATTCTCGGAGAAGATTACTAGAAGACTTCTAGAAGTCTTCCAGTAAGTCTTCCACTAAGTCTTCCAGTAAGTCTTCCAGTAAGTATTCCAGTAAGTCTTCTAGTAAGTCTTCCAGTAAGTCTTCCCGGATAATAATAACTAGAAGTCTTCTACGAAGTCTTCCAGTAATTGTGTTTGGTTTGTGATTGAGATGTTGGTTTTTAATTGTTTTGGAGACTGAAAAATGGATTCACTAGAACTCCCGAAGAGGATATTTACCTTAGGGGAAGAGCCCTTTCCAATCAAAAGCATAACATACCATACAGATGACTCGAAGTTGTTTTCTGCTGTAAGGGATGCTCTACATGATGATGAATACGAGGAGCTTAAGGAATCAAGATTGGGAGTCTTCCTAAAGTTCAAGGAAATGGATTTTGGTTGGGCATCAAGGCTGGGTCATTACATGCTCTGTTTCCAGCTCAACATCAAGAAAAAGTATGAGCTTTGGAGTCTGGTTGGTGCAGATCCGGTGAGGTTTTCACTGATAGAGTTTGAACAACTCACTGGTCTCAACTGCGAGTACATCGAGCACCTTGAAAATCCGAGATGTGAGGTTACAAATGAGATGACCAGTTTCTGGGAGCGGATTGGTGTTTCTGTCGATGCTGGTCCAAGTTCGGAGCAGATAATAAGAGCACTTAAGAGATGCCAAGAGTGGTCTCGGGATGATCGCATGCGTCTGGGATACCTAGCTATCTTCTCTGGATTCATTGAAGGGAGGAAGTACTCAAGCGCAACATGAGCTAGTCTTGCAAGGCTCGTCATGGATTTGGAGAGATTCGAGAATTATCCATGGGGGAGAGTGGCTTTTAAGGTGCTGATGGACTCTTTGAGGGCAAAAGATTTCACTAAGTCGTATACTGTCGATGGGTTCATACAAGTTCTCCAGGTGTGGATCTACCATGCTCTGCCCGAATTGGGTGCTAATTATGGGAATCCCTTACCAAACAGACCGTTTCCACCGTTGCTGGCATTCAAGGGTGGCAAAGGACACAAATGTTTTAAAGACGCTATCAGCAGACATGTAATTTCCCTAAATAGTACAACTTATATGTAAGTCATCTAAAAAAAAGTTGACCAGAAGACTTACCAGAAGACTTAACTTAGTCTTCACGTAAGTCTTCTGGCTAGAAGACTTTCGAGTTAAGTATTCCTTATGTGAAGGACTTAGTTAAGTCTTCCAGAGGACTTAACTCGAAAGTCTTCTAGCCAGAAGACTTCAGGAAGACTTAGTTAAGTCTTCTGGTAAGTCTTCTGGTCAATTTTTTTTATAAATGACTTACATATAAGTCTTCTATTGTTCTAATACGTCAAATATCTAACTTGATATCTTTATATAATGGAGACTCGCGTGATCAACTATGTTGAAAGGAACATCGAAGAAATGTTTCTAAAATGGGATAATGATAGAGAGGATGTGTCTGTCGAGAACATTATTCAAGTCATGTTTAATGCTTCGCCTAATTGGAAGTGGACCATGAATTGCTGGGAAGACGAGGGTATCTACCTGTGGACCAATCCAAAGACGTACGTTGTGTACGTGAAGGAAAAGAGTTCTGTGAAGAGTCTTGTTGTGAGAGAAGAAGATATTGAGAGACTTTCAAAGAGAGCTCGTATAGAAGCACCTGCAGAGCCTCGTTCGGAGGATATTCCAGATTATCCTTCGGAGGCTATTCCAGATGCTCGTTCATAGGCTTCTATTCCTGTGAGTGGGGTTGACAAAGCATAAATTGAAAAATGTTTCAAGGACCTCAGAGATGTCATGAGGGATGGGTTTGGGACGTGCCTTAAAAAGATGAAGCTTCTTGGGAATAGGATGGATGTTGTGGAGAAGAAGCTGGGAATCACCGGAAAAGAGAGCTCCTCTCATGATCTTCAACAAACTACCTCAAGTCTGCCTAAAAGGAGGCTCGAACACGGGGTTAGTTCCAAAACCATGCTCCCTTTAGGAAAATTAATAGGAAACTTGGCTGAAAACTTCATTTGTATTGCAGAGTGAAAGTGTGAATGGAGCAAAAGCAAGACATGATGAAAAACCGAGTTCATCCAAAGCCCTGAGTGTTGAAGCCAAAGAGAAGGAAGTGAAAGAGGGCAAAGAGAAGGAGTTGAAAGAGAAAGAGTTGAAAGAGAAAGCCAATAAGGGCTTAGAGAAGGTCTTAGCAAAGGCGAAAGAGGCTAAAGCCAATGAGGCTAAAGCCAAAGAGGCTAAAGCCAATGAGGCTAAAACCAATGAGGCTAAAGCCAAAGAGGCTAAAGCCAAGGAAAAAGAGGCTAAAGCCAAGGAAAAGGAGGCTAAAGCCAAGGAAAAGAAGGCTAAAGCCAAGGAAAGCGAGGCCAAAGAAAAGGAGGAAAAGGAGGCCAAGGAAAAGGAGGAAAAGGAGACCAAGGAAAAGGAGGCCAAGGAAAAGGAGGAAAAGGAGGCCAAACTGGCCGCAGAGGCCTGGCTCGGAGAGGCCAAACTGGAGGAAGAGGCCAAAGCCAAAGAGGCTGCTGATAAAGCCAAAGAACCTGATGAGAGTGCTGTTGAAGCTAGTGTTGTCTTAATGGACAAAGACGAAGACACTGTATCAGATGTAAAGATGCAGGACGCTAGGAGGCTTGCAAAGAAGGATTCTGCTTTGGCAGCTATCCGGGAAAGGAGTGAACGAGATAGAAGCTTGCTCCCTCACATCAATCTCATTTTTAGGGGAATAGCACAGCCAAATTGATCATCCCAAACACTAAGGTTGGTCATGGCTATGATCCTTTTGCACTCCCGGACAAGCAGTTGACCAAGGCGCTTATGGATCACGTGAAAAAAGATCCGTAAGTGATACTTTTGTTGTTTCCATTTTGTGTTTGCAGAAGACTTATCTACATTTTGTGTTTGCAGAAATTGGAGAAAATCTTTTGATCGCAAACCGAAGCGCTGTCTAAGTTATTGGTATCAAGTAATCCGAACCCCCCTAGCATGGCTCATGGACACGGTAAGTCTTTTGGATTAGTCTTCTGGATAAGTCTTCTTGGACGACTTCACAGAAGACTTTCCAGAAGACCTACGGGCAAGTCTTCTATTGGGACGACTTCACAGAAGACTTACCCGTAAGTCTTCTGGAAAGTCTTCTGTGGAATCGTCCCAATAGAAGACTTACCTGTAAGTCTTCTGGAAAGTCTTATAACTTTTTTTTGTTTTTTGGTGTCAGCATATGGATGCTTATATCAATGTTCTAAGGCTTCGGCAGCGAAACAACCCAAATCATTTTAGGAGCGAAAGAATCTGCTTCCTAGATCATCTGTTTTCACGAATGTGGAGGGACAAGTACGGAGAATTTAAGAGCTCGGTGCCCGATCACAACGGTTTAGGAAGAAGGCTGCTTGGCGGGTCGTGGGATCTTTATGCAGGTATAGTACCGACATTTTGCGCTACAAATAAGACTTGGGGTGTAGATATTGATGAGATATATGCGTATGTGAACTTCCAAAACGATCATTGGATTGCTATCTGGATCTCGATCCCTATGAGGCACATAGTTGTCTGGGACAGCGTTGTAAAACATATATCAAAAGCAGAACTGGATGAGATAATGGAGCCTTTTCTCACAATGGTCCCTTATTTACTTGTTGAGTGCGCTTCCACCGACGAAAAACGTATCAAGTACTCACTGGAGCCATTCACGTATGAGAGACCGACAGTTGGAGTACCACAGTGCATAGCTAGTGATTGTGGTGTGTACGCCTTGAAGTACATGGAGTGTCATGCTCTTGGGTACACCTCGTTTCCTCCTGCCTTTTGTGAGAAGAACGTGAAGCAAATCCGGGAGAAGATGGCGCATGATATATTTCACGAGACCCCTGGCTTCGAAGGCATCGAAGATGAGACGTCCTATTTTAACGACTTGGATATGTATGGATGACTTTGTTCCCTTATTTGTTTGTATGTAATTATTTATTCTTTTATTTGTTTGTAATGACGTAGGCTTAAATGTATATGTAATTATTTGTTTGTAATGACTTTGTTATAATGAACGATTTCTGTTGAATAGAAGACTTAACAGAAGACTTAATAGAAGACTTAAGAGAAGACTGAATAGAATAGAATACTTAATAGAAGACTTAATAGAAGACTTAACAAAAGACTTTCACGAGTCTTCTCACCAGAAAACTTAACAGAATATAAGTCTAAACAGAAGACTTAACAGAAGACTTTCACGGAAGTCTTCTCACCAGAAGACTTAGCAGAAGATTTTCACGGAAGTCTTCTTACCTAGAAGACTTAACAGAAGACTTTCATGGAAGTCTTCTCACCCGATCAGTTGGTGCAATGTGGGCGCTTATGACCAGTTTCTTGGCAGTTTGAGCACATGTAGTCCATGTGTAGCTTCCGAGGTTTGCGTCCTTTAAACCTGGATAGCTCCAACCAAGATTGCCATCTAGACTTTTTTTGCCTTCCTGGACCACGCTTTTGTTCCGGAGGAAGGCAATTCCGTGCCTCAACTTCTCCAACACAAGGATATATATTGTGTGAGTATCCTGAGAACAAAAATTCCTTTGAGTAATATAGACTAACGAGGGTGGCGACATCCACACTAGAGAATGTTGCAGCTGCTATAGCATGAGGACAAGGTATATGTTCAATTGCAAATACATCACAATCACATGTTCTATGTTCCAAATAAACAACACAGTCCCGTTTACCACCTTTCACAACGAACCGCCATCTATCAATTGGTTGGACACTCATCGGAGCCGCTGTTTTCGAACGAACCGCCAATAAGACTTCAACTCCCCGACTATGTTGAGTTGTGAGGGTCAAAGCATCTTCTCTCCTTTTCCAATACCACCTTCCTAGTTTCTCCCTTATAAACTCCAAAAGGAATGGTATTGGAAATCCTCTAGCTCGTTTGAGTGCGGAATTAATTGACTCAGCAATGTTGCTCGTTTTTATATTGTACCTTTCTTCTACACAATGAACCCGTGACCATAAAGACGCGTCAGCTTCCTCCAAATATGTTGCAAGATCAGGATTTGCACTCTGTATCTCCTCCATGTACCGGTTAAAATCATAATGAGTATGAGCATATGCAGCAGCTTTAACCAAATACAAGAGATGTTTTCCCTTATACTTTTGGACAATATTCTGTTGCAAGTGATAATAACAGATGCCTCAAGTCGCCCAAGGAAACACCTTATCACATGCATATTGAATTGATGTGTGCCGGTCCGAGACTATCATCATGGGATATTCATCAGTAATACAACTCCTCAATTTTTTGAAAAACCATTCCCAAGATTCATTGTTTTCAGCATCAACGATTCCAAACGCCAATGAAAATATCTGAAAATTACCATCTTGTGCAGCTGCAACTAACATAACACCTCCATACTTTCCACTTAGGTGAGTTCCATCAACCACGATTACCCTTCTCTGATACTGATACCCAACTATAGAAGCTCCAAAGGATATAAATAGATACTTAAATCTACTCTTAGAATCAAGCTCTATACTTGTGATAGAACCCGAATTTGCTAACGAGAGTTGCTCCAAATATGAAGGAAGCCGCTCATACCCATCTTCTACTGAACCTCTCACCAATTCTTGAGCATGTAACAATGCTCGGTATGAAGTGGTGTAATCTAGATTCATGCCAAACATTTTTTTCATTGCATCTTTGATATGATGCGGAGTTAACCCATCAATGATTCCAACGCGATCTAAGAAAAGACTAGCAATATACTTCGGAGCACTTCGTTTCCGCTAATCTATCCGGTCTGTCAACGAACATGTATGGTCTTTCACATACTTGGTTACCCAAAAAGTGTTCGTTCCATGTTTCACACTTGCTCTAAGCTTCCATGCACACCCATTAACACGACATTTTACCACAAGTAGAGTTTTTGTTGTCTTGTATATTCTGTAGGAGAACCTCTTCTTCACCGCTGTCAACCGCAACTCTGAAACCAATGCATCCTTACTAACAAAACTATGGTTGACATAGATATTGTCGTTGATACCAGTGCATCCTTCCCTATCATATGCCTCTTTCAATTCCTCAAAACCCATATCATCTTCTTCTACCTCTTCCTCGTCTTTAACTTTTCCAAAAACACTGTAATCTTCAGCATCGTCAACTTCTTCATCAAAATAAGGGATATCAGCATTCTTATCCCTACCATCTTCTCCATNCAGTGCATCCTTCCCTATCATATGCCTCTTTCAATTCCTCAAAACCCATATCATCTTCTTCTACCTCTTCCTCGTCTTTAACTTTTCCAAAAACACTGTAATCTTCAGCATCGTCAACTTCTTCATCAAAATAAGGGATATCAGCATTCTTATCCCTACCATCTTCTCCATCTTCAGGCAAGTTATCATCATATTCTTCCTCGGCTTCATATTCTTCCCCGGCTTCATATTCTTCCCTTTCATTACCCTCTTCAGCTGGAGCTACAGATTCAGCTTCATTACTATCTTCAGCTTCTTTGTTTCCAAATTTTCCTCGGCTTGATACAAAAAGACGTACATAATGCGTTTTAGTTATCTCGATCAAGTTCTGAACTTGTCTATCACTTGTAACATGAATAGGAGGGAAGGATGCTGGAGCCATCTGTTGCATCATTGCTTCTGGTAATGAGTAGGTCAACTCCACAACCTCGGTGTTCATGTCTAGGTTATAATCTTCTTGAGCCATTTGAACAAGTTCCTCATGTGTAGAACCTTCGGTCAAAAAGAACATTCTTGCTCCTTTGACATAATCAACCACAAATTCCCAAGAATGATCTTTCACCAACCACTCTCCATAGACTACCGGTAACTGGCGCATCATCTGAAAAAATATAATTAAAACACATTAGATAACATAGAACATCAATATAACCTTCTATCATTAGCTAAAAACCATAATGTTGATAGGGAACCTCATAATTACCACCTATTATGGTACAAATTTCATTCAGTAGCCTTAGTATTTGGTTAATATAAGAAGAAAATATTTAAAAGTCTATATGTTTAGAGAAAATGAAAGTTTATTAAAAATCGACTTAGAAGACTTCCTGGAAGTCTTCGCAAGAAGACTTACGGGTATGTCTTCCGGAGAGGTCACTTTTGCAATTGGAAATTTACAGTGGAAGACTTCCAGATAAGTCTTCTACAACAAACTTCTCGGGAAGTCTCTCTTTGATTTTAAAAAAAAATCGAAATGCCGGAGAAGACTTACAAGTCTTCTAGGAAAAAAAAGTTTGTTTTGCAATTGACCGAATTGTGTCAGAAAGTGGACTTTCACAGAAGACTTACAAGTAAGTCTTCTGGGTACTATTCAACGAAAGTCTTCTCAACTTTCAAAATTAAGTCTTCGAACCGTTGGTGTAAGTCTGCTTAGGTTACTCTTGCAATTAACAATAAAAACTTAAAATAAGTCATTTCAACCAGAAGACTTACAGGGAAGTCTTCCGACAGAAGACTTACGAATAAGTCTTCTGTCGTAAGTCTTTCTTGACCAGAATCCCGGAATAAAACTCCAGAAGACTTATTAGTAAGTCTTCTGTCGGAAGACTTCCTTGTAAGTCTTCTGGTTGAAATGACTTATTTTAAGTTTTTATTGTTAATTGCAAAAGTAACCTAAGCAGACTTACACCAACGGTTCGAAGACTTAATTTTGAAAGTTGAGAAGACTTTATTTGAATCGTACCCAGAAGACTTACAAGTAAGTCTTCTCAGAAAGTCAAATTTCTGACACAATTTGGTCAATTGCAAAAACAAACCTGTTTTTCTAGAAGACTTACGTGTAAGTCTTCGCGTTTTTTTTTGTTAACAAAGAAATGTTGGGAGACTTCCAAGAAGTCTTCCCACTTCCATATGACTCGTTTGAAAAAGACACCAAGAAAGTCAATTGCAAAAACTAACCTGTTCTTTGACCAGAAGACTTTCATATAAGTCTTCTCCAACTAGAAGACTTATATGGAGGTCTTCAGGACGAACAAATCTGGGTAAAAAATCGATTTCATACCTTTACAACTGAGATAACCTGTGTAGCTTCTCCAATACCACAAAAAACGACCAACTTGAGCGACCCACTCGTTAATGACCAAGAACCATGGGCGCCCCACTCGTTAAATGCCTCTATGAACCTTACAAAATTTTGAATCAAAATCTTATGTATTTTTGGATGATTAAAGAGAAAGTGAAAGAGATGAAGTTTTTTAACCTTTACAAACGAAAAAAGAAAGTCAAAATCTATTTTTAGAAGCATTAAAAGCTTCAAATTGGTTGTTCATGGTGGTTGGTGTATTGAAGCCAATGGCAATATTGTAAATAGTGGATGAAGATGAGGCTGATATGGTAATACACACATTTTCGAAAAAAATATATTAAATTGATGGCATTTTTGTAAATTATCCGAAATTCTAGGGTGAAAAGGGAAAATCAAAATTTTAGAAAAATCATGGGTTGGTTTTGCAATTAACTTCAAGTTTTGAGTCACTTTTGCAAAAAGCCCAAGAATTTATAGGGTATTTTTTTATTTATTTTTTTGTTATTTTGTTTTATTTAACCGGTGTTGGACACACCAACTATCCATCTATTAAGATATTTTTTCCTCAAACAAAGGCATATCAATATTCTGAACCAAGCCATCTCTATTAGGCATCAACACATTTATTTCCCGATGACCTAATATGGAGTTGCTATCGTCTGGTTCCGAGTTAGAAACGTTTACCTGAACTCGTTGTTTTGATGGATTATGATAAGGTGTTGGTGCATTTATTCAACAACTTGGTGACATACGAAATCATCTAGTTCATAGATGTCATTGTCTCCACCGAGTGTTTTTCTGCATCTGATCGCCATAAAACTAACGATTCCACCGAATTCACTAGTTGATCAAGATAAATCACCGATTCCGCCACAGCTGCACTCAACTCTCTGATCCCTTGCTCCGTTGATACCATTTGGTTTAAGTGTTCGATCAGATCACTTAAATTTCACCAGTTTGTAATGATAAACTTTTGATTACTCAATAACACTACACAATACAATGTATCAGTGATTCACTTCTGAAGAATCACTCACTCTCAATATAATGCATCACTCAATTTAGCTCAAACAATTGATAAAGTGTTCACTCTCTCTCCAATCTTATTTATACTACAAAGACATTATAATTGCAAACGTTCTACATGCACATGAGTCTTTCGGTTCTTCTATAATATCTTCTCTTCTCCATCCTCATGAGTCTTCTTCCTCTTCCTTACTTATAACTGGCAAGGTATAGCAGTACTTAACAAGATCTTTGTGGCTTTTGTGACTCCATTTCTCCTACTTGGCATGTAGAAGTAGAAGGGATTGTCTCGACATTAGTTGTCACATCCTATGCTCGGGCCCAATCTTTAATGAAAAGGCTCGTGATGATTTGGCTCATGTAGAGAAAATTCTAGGGTTTTCCCTTTCCTCTTCTGTAAAAAGGAGCCAACCTCATGTAGAGAAAATCTTAGAGTTTTCCCTTTCCTCTTCTATAAAAAGGAGGCAGCCCTTAAGTATTTCTCTACAGAAAGAAAACACAGCAAAGCCCTGCCAGACTGAAGAGAGAGTAGCCGTAGAGGGAGAAGAAGCCACCGGAGCCACCGCAAGTCATCAGACACCAACAACAACCATGTAACCTCACCGGAGAGGAGATCTCATAGTGTTTTGATCCCTTCTCGTTGTTTTCTTGAGTCTTCTGCTCTTGTTCTTCTAGATCCAACTATTGGTGAGGGTAAATAAACCCTAATCACTCTCTCTTTGTTCTTCTCTGTCTCTTTCTTCTTATGGATATATTATCTAGGGTTTGAATGGAAACCAACCCTTGTACATGTAAATCTGGTTTGTGAGGAACCGTAAAATGAAGATCTACTCCATTTCATCTCTTGATTCACAGATCTAGGCTAAGGTGAGGACTTGTTGCAATCTATATCTCCTTCTACCATTCTCTCATCATTGTAGAAGTGTTTAGATTGATCATTCATCCCTACATGTATCCATAAGTATACATGTAGTTGTTTTTACCTATATATATATATATATATATATATATATACTTATACATATGATTTATATCTTGATGTTTAATGCGTGAAAGACATAAATTTATTGATAAGTTGTTAAAACATGGTTGAAAGATGTTTGATTGTATTGATTGAGGTTATGATGTGTGTCGGTGGTGTATATAAGTTAGAGAAAGGCTTAAGGCTTAGGGGTGACGGTGCATCATGGTGGATGTACGTACACCTCGGGTGTTGCATCATTTCTTGACTGGATCATGTGGGGACAGCGTCAAGAGTCATGATTCATCGCTAGAGCGAGCATGCATCATGAATTTGTGTGAAGAAAAAATGTAGTAACACAAATCACATGGAGGAAACGTGATATGACGTGATCGTGTGAATGTGGTGGTGCGTATCACGTGGAGACAGCGTGATGTCCCATGATCTCGTGAAGGCGTGGAACTCACGGAGAAAGGGTGATGTGGTGAGTTCTCACTCGACAACATGAGAGGTGTGGAGACATCATGATGTGGTGTGGTCTCATGTTGGCACCGTCGGGGTTTATCCTCGTTTCTTGTTGTTTGCTTTTGATTTACTGGATGTTTAAGTTATACACTAATGCTATGATGTATGGTGGTTGATGGTGATTGATATCAGGGCTCTTAGAGCTTTCCTCACTGAGTATTTGTTGAAATACTCACATGTCCTTTCTTTTCAGGTGAGTTCAAGGAAGTGCACGAGTAGTTGTCTCGGTGTTGTGCTGGATTTTGGGTTATAAGACTTTTGGATTTAATCATTGAGAATAAAATTTGCATTGGTATTTTTAAGTGTTTCTTGTTGGCAAAGGCAATGTGAATACATGCCGTCTCAATTAAGTAAGAGGCGGGCATGACAAGTTGTATAAGAGCCTAGGTTAGGTCCCCCGGTCCTAACCCGAGAGGCTATAAAGGGTGGAACTTTTTTATCTGATTTCTATCGGAACAAATCTTAAGATCTTTGAAAAAAATCAGATTTTTTAAAGATATTTTGATTTCAGAAAAGGGGTTTTCTAAAAGAATTAGTCTAGAGCACCATCAACACCACTCTTACGCTTTTGAAACTCATTTGTTTGTCACTTTATTACAGGAAAAAAACTTATCAAAGTTTGTGTTAACCGTTAGTCCTCAAACGGATAGAGACCATAAGAATCAAGTTGTTGAAGTCTAGCAAAATGTTTGAGGATGTCCCCATCCTCATGGAAGGCGTTGAGCTTAAAGGAAATCTAAAGGAGATGAAGTTAAGCCACTACAAGGTGATTTTAGGAATGGATTGGTTGACGTATCACAAGGCCATGATGGATTGCTCAAAGGCGCGCGTCTACATTCCCATGACTGAAGGAAGATTTTTTCAAGGGATAAAGAGACATATGAGAATCCCAATAATATTGATGATGCAAGCAGAAGAGTTGTTGGAGAAAGGAAGTGAAGCTTATCTCGCAACTATCAATATCAAGGGGTTGGATAAGGAACCCGACTTAAACATTATTCCAGTTGTAGCAGATTATACTGATGTGTTTGAACACTTGACATGTCCGCCACCAGCGCGAGGTGATGCATTTACCATAGAATGAGAACCTGGTACATAACCGAAGGCACCATACCATTTTGCACCAGCAGAAATGGTCAAGTTGAAGAAGCAGTTGGAGGATCTAATGGATAAGAGATTCATTAGATCAAGTAGCTCACCATGGGGAGCACTTGTCATGTTTATAAAGAAGAAGGACAAAAGTTTCAGACTTTGCATCGATTATCTTGGTGATGGTAAACATAGTGATGGTAAATAATAAGTACCCTCTACCGAAAATCGATGAGTTGTTGGACCAACTACAAGGAGCGTTGTGGTTCTCAAAGATAGATTTGGCACCAGGTATCACCAGATCCGGATTGCAGAGGAATACGTAAGGAAGACGGCTTTTCTGACACATTATGGTCACTATGAGTTTGTGGTGATGACATTTGGACTGACTAACACACTGGCAACGTTTATGAAGTTGATGGAACAATGTGTTCAGGAATACTTGGACAAGTGTGTGATCGTATTCATTAATGATTTCTTGGTATACTCTAAGAGTAAAAGAGAGCATGATTGACACCTGAGGATAGTGTTAAACAAGTTGCGAGAGCAGCAGCTGTACGAAAAGTCAAGCAAGTGTAGCTTTTTCCAGCGACAGATTGGATTTTTAGGGCATATTGTATCTAAAGCCAGAGTGGCTGCCGATCCATAGAAAATTGTCGCTGTTACAAAGTGGCATACGTCTGGAAGTGCTATTGAGGTCCATAATTTCCTTGGATTGGTGGGTTACTAATGGAAGTATGTGAAGGGATTTTCAAGTACGGCTAAGCCTATGACCATGTTAACAGGAAAGGATGTGAAGTTTGTGTGGTCAGAAGCGTGTGCTAAGATTTTTGCAAAGCTTAAGAAACAACTAACCCAAACACCAATACTGGTATTACTAAGGCCAGGTGTACCATACATAGTTTGCTTGTTTAGGTATTTAGGCTTATTGTTTAAACCGGAAATATGTTGTTAGATGACTCAACATTGATTGCTTCATTTAATATAAATTACTTAGTTATAATTTGTTTGAGACGGATATAGAGACGTGCTTTTGTATGCCGGATTGTATGGAGGTTATGGCCAGCTTTATTCGACTAGTTGGCCCGTAGCTTGGAGGAGTCGATAAATCGTCTATGTGAGGTGATACCATGCACTATCTCGGTGGTGTTGTTGGCCCGTGAGTGGGAGGCGAGTGTGCAGACAAATTACCACCTCAATTCTCTCAAACAAGCGATCATATGTACCAAAATCTTATCGTCCATAACTTACATTCTATATCACTTTCCTTAAACTTCTCATCCTAAGATACATTATCGGTTTTGAAGATTCCAGATCCTTATGGTACTTGACAGTATGATATAAAGACTGTCATGCACTTCCTTTAGTTCTGCATCAAGTCATTTCGCTTCCTTTGTAGTTCTATGGATCATTCCGGCTATAGATCCTAGTTCTCCCTCACTTTAGTTCAACATAGGGGTCCATTACAGTCTCTCATACAAGACTCGTACATGGACATTTATATGCTTGAGTGACATATATTCTCAAAAACGCACTTAACCCTTAGGTGTCTTTGACACGGGCACCCTCCCGGTTCCCCTCTCTTTTGTTAACGACAACATATCAGAAGGAATCCTTGTAATAGATTTAATATGTCCACATCCTTCCTGTCACAGAAATAGCATCCTATCTTGAAGCTTTCTATTCTATGAATGCCCAATTTTTCTACTAAAACCCTCTCTTGTTCGTGACATTGAGATTATAAAATTTCTTATACTAGTCGTTAATCAATCGAGGGATACCACCCTTCACATCTATAAATCTGGACACACACCTTTCCACAAATCCAATAATGTCTTGTGGCGGTTCGACTAGTTCCATCTCTAGACTACTCCACATCATCTCATATCTAGGTTTGATGGTTTTCTAGGTTTGTCATACCACAAACTTTTATATTTCTCTCTGGTCTGACATTCTTGATTCCCTTGGTCGTCAATTTGAATCTTCCTTACCCGTCCAACTGCGGGTTAATTTTGGTGTCCGTACGACCATCGTTGACTCTGACATCAACCTGGTTTCTGAAAGCTTTTTTCCCCAACAACTAAAGATACCGCGCAGTTCACTAATCCTAAAATATAAGACTTGGACATTATCATATTCAATCATTTAATTTTAAACAAACCGGGGTTGGACGAAAATACATAGCCGTGATCGGCCCAACTTGCTAGTGGTTTCTGGCAACAAAGAATCTCGACCCTGCTGCCTGCCTTTGTGGCGCGGGCGGCTGTTGTGGTGGTTCTCTTACTCCACCCTGTTTGGTGATGTCTAGCAGTCTTTTTTTAGATGTCCAAATCTTCCGCATTGTTGACATTGTAAGTATGTTAGCCCCTTGGGATTTATGTGTACTGGCCGTGGGCAATTACGCCTTAGGTGTCATACTTGTTTGCAACAAAAGAATGATGGTGCCTTGCATTCACAAGTGTGGTTTCGGCCACGCCTTCCACACACGGTTTGGTTTGGAGCAATGTTAATGGCTTATGTGGCCTCCCGGGTCTGTTTTGCAGTCCTGGTTTGGGTAACATGGTTATGTTTGTGTTCTTCTTCCAGTCTGACTTCTTGTTCTGATGCCTTTTTGATCAGCTCGTTTATGTTCTGGTATTCTCAGACATTGCAACTATTCTTTAGTTTGATTCTTATTCCTTTTAGGAACAATCGTACCAGTTTGCGCCTTCCCATATGGTGCACCGCAAACCTTCTCAGCATGTTGACTCTTCGCCATACTCTCTCACACTCAAAGTTCCTTGTTTTATATCTTTGAACTGGGCCTCCATTCGATCAAGGGCTTCTCGTGGAAAGTACTTCTGGTTAAATTCTTCAAGAAAGTATGTCCAAGTCAGATCATGATTTCCTGGTGCGTCTTCCATTATCCATTCCTACCACACTAAGGCATCATCCTTCAGATGGTGGACAGTCAAGTCCTTGCGGAACTCAGTGGGCACCTGGCTGTGTCTAAGTTTCTGACCAACTGTATTCACCAATTGTCAGCAATAATTGCATATGCCCTTCCACTGAAGAGTTTTGTTTGCATGTCCTTCATGTGTCTCATCATATCCCAGTAAGTAGGTCTTTGCACTACCACCGATGCTAGAGGTGGGTTTGCAACTGGCGCCTGGGGAGGTGATGCAGCTCCCCTCCCTGGGGCAACCCCATTACCGGGAAAGTGACCCATGTATGCTCCACAGTACCTTAGCAATGCTTATAAAACAGCCACATTAACAACAGCCGAGTCCTTCTCTGACACTCTTCTGTCTTGGTTTCCTGTTGGTGGTTGTGCGGCTCCAACTCCTATCAGACCATTATTCCTTTGAATTCGCCCTTAGTAGGCCTCTCAGTACATATGCAACTCCTCCAATACTTCATCATCCACAACAACTTGAACCTTCTTTGGAATCCTTCTTGTTGTGTCTCTCAACTCTGGTTCTACTTCAGTACAACTTTCATTCAAACTTGTAGCACAAGATTTAGCTCTAGCAGCATGTTGAACTGCACTTTGGGCGGTGGTCATCGTTGAAGTAACCTTGGTATTCTTTGGTGGCATCCTGATACAACGAATGGTGTGTCAGATTCTGGTCGCAAAAGAGTTCACTAACCTCGTCGAGTAAGCGAGGAGCTTCAGTCCAAATTGTGCCTTATATTAATCTTTTGAAAATCCCCATTTAGTAAAAGTTTGAGAACACTTTGAAACCCGGATATAAAACACTTTTGATCTACACCAACCCACCCGGACAGCACCGGCTGAGTTTAACCCCCACTCTGATACCAATTGTAACGGCCATGTCCCTAGGATCTTCTTTTAACCTTAACAATACTTCTTTTTAATCCAATACTTCCTTTATTTCAAACTCAATCTTCTTACAAGTAATTAACTCAATGAAAACTGAATAGTATCATAATAATTTAAGAAATTGTAGTGAAAACTCTTAAAACTAAGCCCAAATAGATGGTACCATCCCGACTCATACTCTTGCACCTCTTCGATCATACCTACAAGAATGAGGGGTGAGTAATTAGAAAGAAGTTGGAAACCTACGAACTCATTTCATATTATACAATACAACAACACAAGTCACAAGCTAATATCACCTAGCAAGCACAAGAACATCGACTCTAGACTCATTAAAGACCTATTAACCTGCGGACCTGTCTCTGCCATGAGCCATCCTAATCGTTATCGACAGCTCTGTTAATTCATGGTTGAGGAAGTTGGAGAGATGAATGTGGTTCAGGTTGTTACTTATAATGCTTCAAACTACATGAAAGATGGGAAATTTCTTGAAGGAAAAAGTCCACATCTCCTCTGGACTCCTTGTGCTGCACAGTGCCTTGATTTGATGCTGGAGGACATTGGCTAGATAGAGGCAATGAAGAGTGCAATGAAGAAGTGCATGTTTATTAATGCTTACATCTATTGCCGTGTACCACTTGTAAACATTATGAGGAGTTCACATAGCAAAGGAAGTTGCATAGGCTGGCTGTAACAAGATCCGCAACTTCTTTCATCACCATGACTCAATTTCACCTTCAACAAGCCAATTTGAAGAAGATGATGACCTCAGAGGAATGGAACCAATCAAAATGGTCTAAGGAAGCAGGAGCAAAGAAGCTGGAGCATTAAATTTTTCAAGAGAGCTTCTGGAGGAACATAGCTTACGCTGTTAAGCTGATTTTTCCTTTAGTGAAGGTGCTCCGGATGGTTGATGGTGAGAAGAAACCACCAATGGGGTACATCTACACTGCTATGGATATAGCAAAATAAGCTATTACTAATAGTTTCAAATGGAAGAAGGACAAGTATGAGAAGGTGTTTGAGATGACAAACAAACGATGGACTGTCAGCTACATCAACTCCTTCACACAGCAGGTTACTTCCTCAATCCATCTGTTCATTATGCCCATCATGCTGATGTTTGTTGTGAAGAAGTGGAGACTGGATTGTACAACTGCATCACAAGGATGGTTCGAGACAGTGTTGTTCAAGACATGATCATGGTTGAGCTTGAAGTGTTTAAGAATGCGAGTGGGCTCTTTGGTCTTCTCATGGCTATTAGGCAAAGGGAGAAGAAGTCTCCAGGTAAGAAATCTCAGTTTTCAGATTTGCAACATTTTATTTCCAGCTTGAAGTGCTTAAGAATGCTAGTGTATTCTTTGTATGTTTTAATAGCGGACTGGTGGTCAACTAACGGAAGCTCAGCTTCTAATCTAAGAGATTTTCTGTCAAATTCCTTAGTCTAACATGCAGTGCAAGTGGATGTGAAATGAATTGGGGACTTTTTCAGCATGTAAGTCTCTTAGATTTTGTAAATTTACATTTAACTTAATGATATTCATATGTATGACTTAGTTTGTTTATTAACAGCTACATACTAAGAGAAGAAACAGATTAGCTCAAGGCCGATTGAATGACATGGTGCTTGTCAAGTACAATCGTGCTTTGCAGCATAGGATGAAGAGAAATGATGCAAATGATCCAATTATGTTGGAGGAAACATATGATAGCAATGGATGGCTAATGGGGAAGATGGATGAGAACTCCTCCAATGATGAAGATGATGCTTTCGTACATGATGATGAGGACCTTACTTGGAGTGTGGTGAGTGAAGCAGTGGGAGCTGAATAACCAAACAACACTACTAGATGAGCAAAGACTCCTAGTTCAGCTAAGAACAACAAAGGGAAAGGAATAACAACTTCTTCAACTCATAGCAAGCTGTATGGTCCATCACCATCACCTTCTCATTTGAAATTGGTTGATGAAGATGATAACGTTGAAGAGGAGTTAGAGGAAGAAGGTATTGGCTACGAGAAATATTTGGAGTGAAGAGTATGATTTTGAATCTGTGTAGAGATTTAGCTATTTGTGTTTTTATTTGTTTTTGAATTTTCTTATGAATTTGGTGTTTTCATTTGGTATTTTCAGTTGGTGTTTTGCTATATTAACCTTTGAATTTTATTATATGAATTTGGTGTTTTTGGTTTCTTGCATGTCTTAACTTTCTTATGTTAACGAAATATATGTATGGTTTTGCAGATTGCTTTTTTCAGGTGGATAAGGCGCTCGCCTTGTAGCGCCAAGGCGAGCGCTAAGCTCCAACCTCATCGCATCATGTCACCACACGCCATTTCGAATCAACTTTGGAGTCTGCTTGTTTAGTTACTTAAGTTTGTTTCTTAAAATGGAAATAGGTTGTTAGATGATTCAATATTGATTGTTTTATTTAATGTGAATATCTTAGTTAGAATTTATGTGAGATGGATACAGAGATATGCTTATGTATGCCGGATTGTATGGAGGTTACGGTCAGCTTTAGTCGATCGGTTGGACCGTAGCCTGGAGGAGCTAATAAATTGTTTACGGACGGTGATACTGGGCACTATGTCAACAGTGTTTTTGGCATGTGAATAGGCGGCGACCTTGATAGGACCATATTTTGTTCTTTGGGTACTTTAGGTACCGTGTTTATCACGTGTTAGGATTAAATTATATTTATTTGGAGTGATAAGTCCGGGTCTATGGATTTCGGGTTTAGCATCTCATACCTCACTAAGTGACTTCCAAGTTACTCGCTCCTCTTTCTTCTTTATTTCAGGTGAGACAAACGAGTCAATATTTGGACAGATTGATGTTATTAGGTGTTTATCTTTGGTTTTTATTTGGGTTTAGGGTTAGTATAGATGTAGTTATGAGATATGTATTAGGAGATGTTGATGATGGCCCGCTGTTCTCAAGAATTGGAGAGACGGGTATTACAGTCTTTTTATTTCTTTAAATAAAAAGTACAAAAAGCAAATAAGAAGAAATGGAAAGTACATTGCAGGAAAATGGGGAATGTGAAAAATGTTGTACCTCGACTTGTTGGAAATAAAAAACTTGCTGGAAATTCTTTAGTTGTGCTTATATTTTTGATTGAGCGTATGTTATCTCTTGTCCTCTTTAGTGCCATCTCATCATCACCAGATATTTGTCTTGTATCTTATCAACATTCTCACCGTAAAAAAAAAAATCTTATCTTCAAGGTTCATTTAAAATATTGTAGGCATGACCATGAAATATTTTGGATTAGAAGCTCAAAAATTATAAAAGGTAACCAAAAGTGGTCAAAACTACTTGAGGATAATTATCTACAGGTGCATTGTCTGCAGATGTATTGTCTTGTAACTTATCAACACTTCCACCATCACAAAAATCTTATTTTCAAGGTTCACTTGAAATATTGTAGGTCCAACCCTAAAATATTTTGGGTTGGAAGCTCAATAACTATAAAGGTAACCAAAAGTGGTGAAAGCTATTTGAGGGTACCAAACCCTCCACCTCTATGAGTATTTGCTAGTCATTAACCAACTGTGTTACAAAAGACTTTGTCAAATCAAATACCAAAATGTTATTTATTTTAAACAAGGCTAAAAGCACATATTTTTATGGCTTCCCCTCAGGAACGGTACTGTACATTGGAAAGCTTGGTGTGAAAGACAAGGTGAATGCAAGCATTATCGGATAGAGCCAGCTTGTAAGCAACCTTTCGAATGCATAATTCAATTCAGAAAGGACCGTAGTAGATTGGAAAGCTTCTGTTATAAATGCCTAAAAACTTTCTTTTGGAGATAGGGTTGTAAGCGCAAGAAAACCCTATCGACTTGCTGCTTCATTATGTCGTAAAGGATGATGAGAACATACGAACCAAGGACAGTCCAAGTGAGCTAATCCCGACCATGAAGCAATCACTAATAATAATGTCCAGACCCAAATACATGACAAAGGAGTTCAACAAGGCATTGAGGTTATATCCTGCCAAAATGTTTCTCCAATACATAATAACCAACCGGACCAGTCCATTCTCGACCAGAAGATTGTGGCTAAAGCCTCACAAGATCAAGGCTCATCCGAGAACGGTTCAAAATGTTAAGGTATGAGTACTATAGGTTATACACATGAGTGACCCTCCAACAAATTAATAACACTTACCAAATATCCAACATATAAATCTTTCTAATTATATATTTAGGGAAAGTGTATATAATATAGAGAAATTACTTGGAATGACTCTAATCAATCTAAGAATTATTAGAATGACTCATATAAAATTTTAATTACTAGATTAAAATCTGATAGTCAAAATTACTAAAAGCCCATCTTTACTAGAATAGAACGACTCATATTTTCATTAACCACTATTTTGCCATTGAAAATAAGGGAAATATATGTTTAAATCAAGTTAGAGAATTAGGAATATGAAGCTTTCTTTGTCGTGTCTCTCGACATCGACGAAACTAGAGTAAGAAAATTTACCCGTGGACAGTTGTCGTCGTCCCTATCCCACTCCGACAACAACTCCTCTATTACAGCCGCCTTCGATTTTGTCTCTTCCTCATCAAGTCGCCATCATTGAAGACGAACCCTAGCTCTGATTTATGTATGTTTTTAAATCAATGATTTTTTCTCTCCACTCGGATCAACCCGCCGACTTGGCTTCTTATATTTAAAGTATTAATATATATATATATATATATATATATATATATATATATATATATATTAATAATATATTTATAAATTGACACTGTAAGTGTTAAATCGATCCAAATCCAAGTTGTTATAACACGTTTTCATATATTTTGTTTGATTGAATGTTTAATTTCAAAAATCCTAAATCCCAGTTTCAACATTCCTTGGACTTTGATATTGAAAGACTGTTTTTTTGGTAAGTTTGGTTATGACAGATTGTTTGATTATTGTTTTATTGGTTATGAAAGTTTGTAAACTCTTAATTTATAATCCTTTTAGCATCGGCTCAGATTAAACTAGAGTTCCAGTTAAAGTTTTGTTCTGTTTTTTCATAACTTTAATTTCTATTTTCTTTAGAACCACCAACATTTAATTTTGTATATGTGTTAGGCCAAAACTTTGTTTTTTTTTGCTTTGTAGACAAGAAAGTAATTTATGAAGTGTATTATTTTTCAGGTATGTCTTCTTCTTCGGATATGAGAAAATATCCTCATCGTCTGTATGAGGCTGGAAAAACCCCAATTCAGAATAGGAGCGTGAACCATAATTAGTTTCAGTCCAACGTTTAAATGGTGGAAGAAGCTGTTGGGGTAGATGTTTGGTCTGAGTTGAGAGAATCAGCTATTAGAGTCATTGTGAAGCTGAAAAAACTGGATTATATTTGGTCTGCGCAAGTTGTTCACTTTTTCCTTGCCAATCAATTGGCAATCAAGAGCAGTCATGAGATTTGGTCTTTCATAGAATGTATACCATTGTGGTTCTCTTTGTATGAGTTTGGAGAGATGACGGGTTTAAATTGTGATCCTTTCGACAAGCATGACGTTTGGAATGTGGATCATCAAGAGTTTTGGCTTGAGATAAAGGTTCCAACATCAGATGGACCTACATTAAAAGTGTTACAAGTCTTATTTCCAGTTTTCAGAAACTGGTGTCGAGAGAAGCGAGTAAGGATTGGTTTGTTGTGTCTGCTATCCATTGGCATATTTAGAATTTCAAGCAACATCAGAATTCCTTTGCATTGTGCTAAAAGGGTGATGGACACTGAAGCCTTCCAGCGATATCCATTGGGTCGTGTTGGATTTAGCAGCCTTGTTGAGTCCACTAAAGTACTCACATATGAAGGAAAAAATAGTTACACACTTCACGGCTGTGTTTATGCGCTTTTAATATGGATTTATGAGTTTATCCCTGGTTTAGGAGAAATATATGGGAATCAGATAGAGGGAGCTGATGTTCCTCTTCTGTCATGGTGGGGATCTCGTACACGTATAAACTTCTCAGACTTATATGCCCAAAAAAACAGAAAGTATCAGAAGGTATGAACATAAGTAGTATTTATTTCATTTAAATTTTGTTTTTCTTACTAATCTTGTATATTACTTTGCAGATTTGTGTGGGGCATATGATTATGAAGCCAGTGGAGGATATATATCTAAAGTAGGACAATAATACAAAATCTATATTGATCTGGACAACATGAGAAAAGACATCCTCAATGGTCATCTAAATGAGAAGTTTTTGGATGCAATGCCAACTACCAAATGCAAGAAGAGAAAATATGGTGTTGATGCATCTGTTGTTCCAAATGTGAGTGTAGAAACCCTTAAAAAAAAATTAAAGAATTGATCGTGGGTGAACCATGAGTCATAAATGCCACTCGACCATGGTTAGACAATGTGATATATTGATCATAAGGATGTTTTGGAATCATAACATTTTTGGAAGCACGACGGGAAAGAAGCACGTCGGGAAAACCCAAAATTGAACAAAATCCATGATCTCGGTATTATGAAATTTTTCGAGGAAGCCGGAGGTTCGGGAAATATTTTCCATCAAGGTCAAGATTAATTTGGAGTTTATTGAAAATATTCAGTTCATCAGAACAGGCGTCGAAATATATTCATGATTGATCACGGGCCGAAAATTTACCGAAAAGGTCGAAATCAGACAAATGGACCGAGAAGCTCGAGGTGGCTTAACCTATAAGTCCTGGACGTGGTACCAACTTCCTGTAAGGTTATGTGTCAAGGGAAAACAAGGTGTTGCAATACAAGCGATCAAAGCATGCAAAGTAACATGTGGAACACGAGGTGGATCGACTAAGCAGCTCGGTGTCGCGTTGCATGCGACCAGGCCATGCGAACCGCCATGTGGGCACCGTGTGTTGCATTGCATTCAATATGAGCTCGTGGACAGACATGTGGGAGGATTAGGTGTGGCCTTGCATGCAATCTGGTCATGCGGACAGCCATGTGGAGCACGAGGTGTCGCCTCGCATGCGACCAAAGCATGCTGATCGACATGTGTGTACCGTGTGTCGCCTTGCATGCAACCATGACATGCATCCAGGCATGTGGAAGACGTGGCGTCCTCTTGCATGCAATCCAGGCCATGCAACCAGCCATGTGGAGCACGAGGTGTTGCCGCGCATACGATCGAAGCCATGCGGATCGACACACGGGCTGTCACACGGCTTGATTCTGATTGGCTGCTGCTGCCTATAAATACCCACGAAATCCACCAAATTTCAACACATTCATACCACTTCAGACCTACTTAAAAAATTGAGAGAGAAAGAAAAGAAAGAAAGTTAGAGTTTCAATCGTTTTTGAGCTTTTTGGCAGTTTTTGAGAGTTTCCGAGAATAGTTACTCTGCCAGTTTTGAGTCGACATCTAGAGAAGGTTATGCTCAAGTGAAAATCATTCCAGACGAGAATCTACTTGAGAAGGTTGAGAAAGGGTTCGGATCGCAGAAGACGGATTTGGGGTCAAGGCCACGTTCAACCAAAAACACTGAGTTATGATCAATTGATTGCTGAGTTGTTTTCATACAGGTTCCCGTTACTTGAAGTTAGATCATGGCATGAGGCCGGATCTAAATTAGTAATGGTTTGATTAGTTAGATAATTTAGATTGACTGGGTTGAAAGCATGCTTAGTAATTGTTTGAGAATAGTAGTAGCAAGCTAATGGTTAGGTTGATTGGTTAGTTAGCGAATGCTGAATGCTTAGATATTATCGCTAAGTTGTGGATAGTTAAGTATTCTGGAATTAGTCTTTATGCTAGATTCTAGAATATATGTAATTGTGTTTATTGCGATTAATACTGAGAACCTTGTGTTATATTACCGGGTTTAGTATTAGTCATCTATTGGCCGACAACATTTGTGTAACCCACAATGCTAGGCATGTATAGGGGTGATTAGTTTTCCTTCAGACCTCGTACCCGGCGGGTTCAAGGAAACCCTTATTCGCTGGATCGGGAAGACTCAGAGAGACGGGGTCATGTCCTATGGCTGAGTATTACATGACGGTGTAATGTGGCAGTGACCCGAAGGACTGTGGACTGTCGCGCGGTGACCCGATGGACTGTGGGCCACAGTCGGTTGAAAGTTCCTTCTTCCAGCCTTTGTGGTAGGGAGATAGGATATTGCCGATGGTGAAGGAGGAACCTAACGTCACCAGGTCCCTACTTAGTTATATATTATATAATGTAAAAGGGATTGGTAAACCCTTGTTTGAGTCAAGAGCGAGCATTTAGCGATTATCCTTTCGTATCGTTAATTTGCTTGCTATTATTATCTGCTTCATATTTCTGATATTTATTGTTACTGTGTTCATCATTGATTATGTGAACCTCTCGCTTTAGATTGTTTGGGGTGGGATAGCGAGGGGTTGTATTTGTTAGTTTGGGGATTGTAACTCATTGAGTAATGCTAGATTACTCACTCCTCACTCTTTGTTGTTTTCAGGTGACCAGTAGTGAGCTTGTAATGACCGCGGGAAGTTAGGCCGGCTGGTGTAGATTTGCATCTTTTTGGTTAAAGCGTTTTCAGACTATAAGTATGTAATTTTCTGTCTTGGCATGCCACTACTTGTATAATATTTTGTGTGTTGTGAACCATGTAAAATATATAAGATAAATAAAGTGAAGTTTTGTGTAAATGCCTTGTTGTTTCTGATATTAGCTTGTCCAAGCTAACAGATTGGGTAAGGGTTGAGAAGCCTTAAGCTTTAATCTGACGGGACGCGTTAGTGGTTGAACTGGCCTAGTCACGAATTGCACCCGTTGTGACCTTGGCTGGATCGTTCCTAACCCGTCATGTAGCGCTCCTGAACCTTGGTAGACAGTTGGTCTATCGGTCATGTTCTTGTTTGATTGTTGGTCGGTGGTTCGGCCTATACCCAAAACGTTTTGGGGGTGTTACAGAGGTGGTCTCAGAGCATGGTTTCGTCCATGCGTGACACAAGTGCTTTTTAACGATTTTATCGAGTCAAAGGAATTGCAAAAAGATGCTTTAGGAAACCAGCCACTTTTCGTAGTAAGTTTAAATAGGAATAAGACTTACCCTTTTAATTGTGTGCATATGGCTAATTGTGGGATAGGTAATGATGGACGAGATCGGATATGGGGAAAGGGTTGGGTTTCACCAGGAAGAGGATTGGGCTACATATCAGACCCGAATAATGGAAATGGTGTTAGTGAGATGTTTGGTCATGACGGAAGCTTTCCTCAGAGGACAAGATCTTTTCCTGTGTACGGTAATCGGACTAGAGTGACCAGAGAAGACAACTTGTTGAGCATTAGTTCAAGTCATCATCATGACCAGAGACATCATCATGACCAATCTGCTCAGTCAAACCCACAGCCAGATCAGAACCATACCATGGGAAGACCACAAGAGCAAGGAGCGGAAAACACCCATAAGCTTTTACATGATGTGATGACCCAAGCACTTAGTAACCAGGGCAGGCGTACTCATACTCCTGAAGTTTCCCAGCTATTATCTATCATGAAGAACATTGGATCCTACAAGTTCAAGGGAGGATCAAATCCTATTGAAGCCGACAAGTGGATTACAATGATGGAGAAGAATTTTGAAGCCATGGACTGTCAGGAAGAATACAAGAAGAAGATTGCCGTGTATTATTTGAAAGGAGACGCAACAGGATGGTGGGACAGCATAGACAGGCAGCGTGGCCATACCACCACATCGTGGCAATCTTTCAAGAGAGAGTTTGAGAGGAAGTACTTTCCTCCAGAAGCAAAACATCGGTTGGAATGCCAGTTTATGAACCTTGTTCAAGGAGATAGGCCAGTAAGGAATTACGAGTCTGAATCCAAAAGGTTGAGGCGACATGTTTTTGATGGGCGTGAAGATGAAGGAACTATGATCCGTAATTTCATGTACGGGTTAAAGCCAGATCTTGGGAGTCGGTTAGCCGGAAGCAACTTTAGCAGCTTATCGGATCTGGTGGAATAGGCTGTTAACGTTGAGACTGTATTAGAGGCTGAAAAGAAGAATACACCACATTCTGGAGGACACATCAAGTTCAACCAAGGAGAAAAGCCAAATTACAACAAGGGTACAAGGTTTAACAAAGACAAAGGACGAGGATTTGGAGGACAAGGCAATTATCGGAGTAACTCTGGGGTATGCTACATATGTGGTCAGACGGGGCACATTTCAAGGATTTGTCCCAATAACCAGCGAAATAACCAATGGAGTAACCAGCAGGGTTATCGAACGTTGAGGATGGAAGATGTCACTTGTTTCTCCTGTGGCAGGAAGGGCCATTATGCTTCGTCATGTTCAAACAAGCCAATCCCTACGACCCCTCTCGCGATCCGAGATCTTCCTAGCCGTCCAACAATTGAGCCAGCACCAAAGAAGCAAAACCTAGGTGGTAGAGTTTATGCCTTAGGTATAGAAAACCCTGATAGTGCAGGACCGTCTAAGGGTCCCATCACAGGTATTATGGGTATAGAAAACCCTGATAGTGCGTGGAATTTATTTGTTGGAATTTAGTTAGTTTTTTGGCTAGGTATAGATTGCTTGATCGCTAGGTTGCGCGTTTAGAAATATATCGATTATAGTTAATGATTGTGCGAGTCTTGGTTGTGATATTATTTTTTTATTGAGATATTGTTGATTGAGATACTGTGGCAGGAACCTTACATGTTGCTGGTAAACCCACACATGTATTGTTCGACTCAGGGGCAACACATAGCTTTGTGACCTCTGAAGTAGCTGCCCAGTTTTGGGATTGTTTTGTGGTTGACAAGGTAAACGTGGCAGTCTTGACCCCTGCAGACCGAACCCTTCAAGCAGATCAATATATCAAGAATGTTCCACTGGTTATTCAAGGGAAAGAATTTGTGGCAGATTTGTTGGTCGCACCTTTGGAAGGGTACGAAGTAATCCTTGGAATGGATGGGTTGTCAAGCTACGAAGTTCAGATTGATTGTGGAAAGGGAAGGTTGTTGTTTGGCAAAGGTAATCGACCAGAGATGGTATACTATGGAATCAATCCTAGTATGACAGTATCACTGGTAGCAGCATTGAGAATATAAGATTTGCTTCAAGACGGGGAAGTGTATTTGGTAAATTTATCGGTTAGTGGAGGAGCCACTAATAATGAAGTTAAGATCGAAGACATAGAAGTGGTCCAGAAGTTTGAGGATATATTTGCACCACTAAAGGAATTACCTCCACCTTGGAGTAATCCCTTTACTATTACTTTGGAGCCTGGAGCAAAACCTATAGCTAAGGCACCATGTCGGATGGCACCTACAGAGTTGGCTGAGCTCAAGAAACAATTGGAAGATCTATTGAAAAATGATTCATCCGATCAAGTTATTCACCGTGGGGAGCACCAGTGCTATTTGTGAAGAAGAAAGACTGGAGCATGAGGTTGTGTATCGATTATCGCGATATCAACAACATCACCATAAAGGACAAGTATCCTCTCCCGAGGATAGACGAGTTGTTGGACCAACTCAAGGGAGCTAGTTGGTTCTCCAAGATTGATTTGGCATCCGGGTATCATCAAATTCCTATTGCCAAGTCAAACATCATGAAGATGGCATTTCGTACGAGGTATGGGCAGTATGAGTTTGTTGTTATTCCCTTTTGTCTCACAAACGCACCTGCATCTTTCATGCATCTGATGAATGAAGTGTTTTACAACTACCTCGACAAGTTCGTGATCATTTTCATTGATGACATCCTGGTTTACTCGAGAAGTAAGGAGGAGCACAAAGAGCATCAGAGACTGGTTATGGAGAGGTTGCGAAATCAGAAGCTATATGCCAAGTTCATCAAATGCTCATTTTGGAAGAGAGAGATAGGATTTATGGCTCACATATATAGTATCAGGAGAGGGCATGGCTGCTGATCCAGAATAGGTCCAAGCCATACGGGAATGGCCTCGACCTACCACTGTGACAGAAGTAAGGAGTTTTCTTGGACTCGCGGGTTATTATCGAAAGTTTGTTAAGGACTTTTCCTCCATTGGAAAGCCCTTAACTAAACTGACCGGTAAAGGAGTTCCTTTCATACGGGCGGAAGAAACCGAGAAGGCATTCAACACGTTAAAGGAAGCTCTAACAACTGCACCCGTGTTAGCCTTGCCCGAACAAGGTAAACCTTACACGGTGTACACAAATGCTTCACGAATTGGGTTAGGTTGTGTGCTAATGCAAGATGGGAGAGTTATTGTGTATGCTTCACGACAATTATGGAAGCATGAAGATAACTACAGTACACACAACTTGGAGTTAGCGGCCGTGGTATTCGCTTTGCGAATTTGGAGATCATACTTATATGGAGAAGAAGTGGAGGTATACACGGACCACCAAAGCCTTAAATACCTTTTCACCCACTCAACCTACGTCAGCGTAGGTGGATGGAGTTTGTGGCCAACTATGACCTAAAGATTCGCTACCATCCTGGGAAAGCGAATGTTGTTGCGGTTGCCTTAAGTCGAAGGAAGTTGGATGCTGATATGGAAAAAGAAGTGGAGTTGTTGAACCAAGAGATGAAACAAGTGAAGTTGGTTGTTTTGGAGGGACAAACCAGTGAAACACTGGGAGTACAAGCAGTGAATCAGGCCAGCTTGATTCAGAAGATTCGAGAGAAGCAACTTAAAGACGAGAAACTACAGAAGATTGCTGAAGAACTCAGAGGGCAAGCCGGACCAAATAGTGCTGGAAACTACTTGGCGGAGGATGGAACTTTGCTAATTAATGGAAGGATCACAGTCCCTAAAGGACAAGGACTGAGAGAAGAGATACTAAAGGTCGCACACCATTACTTACTTAGCATCCATCCTGGAAGTTTGAAGATGTACCGAGACGTAAGAAAATACTATCATTGGCCGAGCTGTACATCAGACAAATCGTGAGGCTACATTGTGTACCTTCAGATATTGTCTCAGATCGTGACCCTAGGTTCACAGCATCATTTTGGGAAAGACTACAAGAAGCCCTGGAAACTAAAATGTTCAGAAGCACAACGTTCCACCCAGAAACAGATGGCCAAATGGAGAGAACTATTCAGACCGTCGAGGACATGCTTCGGATGTGTATTTTAGATTGGGCAGGAAATTGGGAGAAGCATCTACCGTTGGTCGAGTTCTCGTATAACAACAGTCATCATGCGAGTATAGGGATGTCGCCCAATGAAGCGTTGTATGGAAGACCATGCAAAACACCTTTGTATTGGACAGAAGTGGGAGAAAGAAGAATGTTTGGATCGCCTATCGTACATGAGACTATGATTAAGCTGGAGACGATTCAGAACAACACGAAGAAGGCTTATGACCATCAGAAGAAGTACGCCGACCAGTCAAGAAGAGAGGTAACATTTGACATAGGAGATTAGGTCTATTTGAAGGTTACAATACAAAAAGGGAAAGACAGATTTGGCAAGGTCGGGATACTTGCAGTCAGGTTCATTGGTCCATACAAGATCATCAGGAAAGTTGGTGAAGTAGCTTATCGATTGGATCTGCCTGAGGATTGCGTCTACATTCGGTATTCCATGTTTCCATGCTTCAAAAACATATACGAGATCCAAGTGCTATTGAGCCCGAGAGAATCGAGGAGCTAAGGTCAAATCTTACCTATCCAGAAGGACCGATCCGATTGGGAGAAAGGCGTATTCAGAAACTGAAGAATCGTGAGATTGCTCAAGTACAAGTATTCTGGGGAAGACAAAACATGATTCATGTTACTTGGGAGGATGAAGCGAGATTTAAGGCCGACCACCCAAAGTTCTTCCGAGAAGACATTGTGATGGAGGAAAGAGGCCCCTCAGAACCTTAGAATTTGAGGACGAATTCTGTTAAGGGGGGGGGGGAGAATGTAGAAACCCTTAAAAAAAAATTAAAGAATTGATCGTGGGTGAACCATGAGTCATAAATGCCACTCGACCATGGTTAGAAAATGTGATATATTGATCACAAGGATGTTTTGGAAGCATAACATTTCTGGAAGCACGATGGGAAAGAAGGGAAAGAATCACGTCGGGAAAACCCGAAATTGAACAAAAACCATGATCTCGGTATTATAAAATTTTTCGAGGAAGCCGGAGATTTGGGAAATATTTTCCATCAAGGTCAAGATTAATTTGGAGTTATTGAAAATATTCAGTTCATCAGAACAGGCGTCGAAAGATATTCGGGATTGATCGCGAACCGAAAATTTACCGAAAGGGTCGAAATCAGACAAATAGACCGAGAAGCTCGAGGTGGCTTAACCTATGAGTCCTGGACGTGGTACCAACTTACTGTAAAGGTTATGTGGCAAGGGAACCCGAGGTGTTGTAGTACAAGCGATCAAAGCATGCAAGTAACATGTGGAACACGAGGTGGATCGACCAAGTAGCTCGGTGTCGCGTTGCATGCGACCAGGCCATGCAAACCGCCATGTGGGCACCGTGTGTTGCCTTGCATGCAATATGAGCTCGTGGACAGACATGTGGGAGGATGAGGTGTGGCCTTGCATGCAATCTAGTCATGCGGACAGCCATGTGGAGAACGAGGTATCGCCTCGCATGCGACCGGAGCATGCTGATCAACATGTGTGTACCGTGTGTCACCTTGCATGCAACCATGACATGCTCACAGGTATATGGAGGATGTGGTGTCCTCTTGCATGCAATCCAGGCCATGCAACCAGCCATGTGGAGCACGAGGTGTCGCCGCGCATGCGATCGAAGCCATGCGGATTGACACACGGGCTGCCACACGGCTTGATTCTGATTGGCTGCTGCTGCCTATAAATACTCACGACCCCCACCTCATTTCAACACATTCATACCACTTCACACCTACTTAAAAATTGAGAGAGAAAAAAAAAGTTAAGAGTTTCAATCGTTTTTGAGCTTTTTCGGCAGTTTTTTAGAGTTTCCAAGAACAATTACTCTGCCAGTTTTGAGTCGACATCTAGAGAAGGCTCTGCTCAAGTGAAGATCATTCCAGATGGGAAGCTACTTTAGAAGGTTGAGAAAGGGTTCGGATCGCAGAAGACGGATTTGGGGTCAAGGCCACGTTCAACCAAAAACAGTGAGTTATGATCAATTGATTGCTGAGTTGTTTTCATGCAGGTTCCCGTTACTCGAAGTTAGATCATGGCAGGAGGCGGATCTAACTTAGTAACGGTTTGATTAGTTAGATAATCTAGATTGATTGGGTTGATAGCATGCTTAGTAATTGTTTGAGAATAGTAGTAGCATGCTAATGGTTAGGTTGATTGGTTAGTTAGCGAATGCTGAATGCTTAGATATTATCGCTAAGTTGTGGATAGTTAGGTATTTTTGAATTAGTCTTTATGCTAGATTCTAGAATATATGTAATTGTGTTTATTGCGATTAATACTGAGAACCTTGTGTTATATTGCCGGGTTTAGTATTAGTCATATATTGGCTGATAGCATTTGTGTAACCCACAATGCTAGGCATGTATAGGGGTGCGTTAGTGTTCCTTCAGACCTCGTACCTGGCGGGTTCAAGGAAACCCCTTATTCGCTGGATCGGGAAGACTCAGAGAGACGGGGTCATGGCCTATGGCTGAGTATTACACGACGGTGTAATGTGGCAGTGACCCGAAGGACTGTGGGCTGTTGCGCGGTGACCCGATGGACTGTGGGCCGCGGTCGGTTGAAAGTTCCTTCTTCTAGCCTTTGTGGTAGGGAGATAGGATATTGCCGATGGTGAAGGAGGAACCTAACATCACCAGGGCCCTACTTAGTTATAAGTTATATAGTGAAAAAGGGATTGGTAAACCCTTGTTTGAGTCGAGAGCGAGCATTTAGCGATTATCCTTTCGTATCGTTAATTTGCTTGATATTATTATCCTTTCTGATATTTATTGTTATTATGTTCATCATTGATTAGGTGAACCTATTGCTTTAGATTGTTTGGGGTGGGATAGCGAGGGGTTGTATTTGTTAGTTTGGGGATTGTAACTTACTGAGTAATGCTAGATTACTCACTCCTCACACTTTGTTGTTTTTAGGTGACCAATAGTGAGCTTGTAGAGGTCGCGGGAAGTTAGGCCGGCTGGTGTAGATTTGCATCTTTTTGGTTAAAGCGTTTTCAGACTATAAGTATGTAATTTTTCTCTCTTGGCATGCCACTACTTGTATAATATTTTGTGTATTGTGAACCATGTAAAATATATAAGATGAATAAAGTGAAATTTTGTGTAAATGCCTTGTTGTTTCTGATATTAGCTTGTCCAAGCTAACACAACGTCAGATTGGGTAAGGGTTGAGAAGCCTTAAGCTTTAATCTTACGGGACCGTTAGTGGTCGAACTGGCCTATTCACAAATTGCACCCGTTGTGACCTTGGCTGGATTGTTCGTAACCCGTCATGTAGCGCTCCTGAACCTTGGTAGACAGTTGGTCCATCTGTCATGTTCTTGTTTGATTGTTGGCCGGTGGTTCGACCTATACCTAGAACGGTTTGGGGTGTTACAGTGAGCCCTTATACTAAGCGAAAAAGAAAAAGAACATGTTGATGAAGGTGAAGCATCTGATATGGTATGTAAAAAATGTTCATGTAGTTAGTGATAGAAAATGTTTTTTTTTGTTACTTACATGGTTTTGTTTTGTCTACGCATAATGAAAGTTGCATCTCACAACGTTGCCATACTTGGGTTGGTTGAGTCGATTAAAATCCACACTACAAAATAGAAGGCATCGATGTCAGTGTAGATGACAAGGTTATTAAATCATTAGAGGATACCATTGACGCTAAGCTGGAAGTTAGAGTTGGAGTATATGATTATGACTTAGGGAAGAAGATTGAAAAATTGAAGGAAGAAACAAATTATCTTAAAAACAAGGCTGATGCCAACTCCAAGGCGTATGTGGATGATGCTTGTAGCAACGATTTGGTACGACTCTTTATCATTTGTTCTCTGTTATTTTTTTAATTATTTTTTTACTAATTCTTACTATCTGTTACTCAGTCATGGATTTTTTGAAGGAAGATCGATTCACAAGATGGTTTGCCAATTGATTGTGTTGTGAAAAAGAGAAAAAAACTAAGAAACCGAAGGAAAAAGAGAAACTTACGAACAATGAGGTGAAAAAGACTAAGAAAAAAGTTAGGATTCCACTATCAAGAGTGAAGCAGGAGAAGGCCTTTGAGATCCCACAAGTAAATGATTAATCCATATCGACAGGAAGTTGGGAAAATCATCTACATTGGGAGAAGAGTGTAAATTGTAAGGCTATGTTGGAAGCACTTGCTTCAACTTTGGAAGAGCCTACCCGCAGACGCAAGCCTCAGTTGAAAAAGACTCAATTTTGGCCATATGTTAGAAATTCAACAATGAAGCGTATCATAACTGGTGAGAAAGTCTCGAAGGAACCTTATGACCCATTAGCTAAGGTGGAGGCAGAGAAACTTTCGAAAGTTTTGGATTTCATCAAATCTGATTTGTAAGTTTCTTCTCGTACATCCTAGCTTCTTATTTTGATATAGTCTTATAATTTATTTTTCTTCTTTGTAGGGAAACAAAAGAGCCTGATGTTGTAGACGAAAGTGCTGTATTTTTCTTCAAGTTAATGATACTCAGAGAGTATCTCGCTGGTTTGTGAACTCATGGGTGAACGACTACAAGAAGTGGGACCAGAACACGAGTGATTTGTCAAAAATTTACGGTAAGGCTTTTAATGGAGAACACCCGACTGATTTTGTCATGGGTAAGAAGTGGGTTGTAGATGTGGACCATCTTTTCCTCTGCCACCATGTTAACAAAGACCACTGGGTTGCTATACACATCAATCTGCCTAAGGAGGTAATCATATCTATGATAGTATTCATACACATTTGAGTGATAAGTAAATGATAGATGAGTGCCGGTATTTCATGAGAATGATACCGGCAGCGCTTAACAAGATGTTGCCTGCTAAAATGAGAGAGAAAAGTGGAAAACAGTTCACTAATCGTAGGCACAAGATGATCCCCCAAAATAAAAATTCGGGAGATTGCGGTGTGTAATCTTTAAGTTACATTGAATGTCTAGTTGTTGGATGTAACTTTGATGGTTTGAATGATCAGATTATAACACCACTGCGGCTAAAGTTGGTGGCTGATATTTATGATAGTTTGAATGATAAGATTATAACACCACTGTGGTCTTCTGTTTTTTTTTTTTTTTGGCTATTGAATGACATGTTTATAACTTGCTAGTTTTTGGCTTTAGGCGGATGTATAACTTGGTGGATTTTGGCTTTAGACATACATATAACTTGCTGTTTTTTGGCTTTAGATGGATGCATAACTTGCTGGTTTTTGACTTATGGATGATGGATGTATAAATTATTAGTTTTGGTTTATGCATTGATGGATGTATAATTATGCAGGTTTTACAGATGTTTATATTGGATTGTCGTTAATCACATTATTGTCCTGCTCTATGAAGAAGGTTTTTTCAGCTGTATCTAATTCATATGATTGTATTTGTATATCATGTGAATTTAGAAATAACGTCTATTTTTAACATAATATAAAAATACAATGATTAAATAGTTCTTATTGATTTTAAAAGAAAAAACTAAATGAAATACGAACGTGAAAATATAATGAAACACCAAAGAGTATACCAACAAATGTAGCACCAATTAAAATGAATTCTAATTACCAAATCCTCAAACTAAATCGAATACTCATCACTTAAGAGGACATGTTGTAGAGTTGTGTCCCACCTGGTTACAAATTCTACATGTGTGTTCTTTCCTTGACTGCTTCTTGTCTGCAACTTTCTACAAAATAGATTTAAGTCTTGATTTTTTTGGTCTTCCCGGTGTTGGGCGGACATCAGGCAGTAAACATATTTTCTTTGCAACTTCTTCTGAAATTGGAAAACATCATCATTGGGCATAACATGACTGAAATATGCATTGTAAAAGTATTGCGTTCGGTAGTAATTTTGATAAAGTGATATACGTGATATCTTTCTAGCTTCCACAGAATCTATAGCATGAGCACATGATAGCTTCTCCAAATCAAATCTACGGCAAGAACATACTTTTCCGTCAGGTTTACAACAAGTAAAGATGAGACTCCTATCACTTGTGACTGATGAATGTCGGTAGCTTGAACCTTTAATAGATTAGCAATAGGTATACGGCCCTGAAAATGGTAAAGTTTTGTAGATTAGAAAACAGTCTACCGAAACACAAAACCTGATTATACATATATAACCTCCAACAACTTCTCCATGCCACCAATCAGAGAAGTTTTCATCAAGTCAACATCATGTTTTCATCAACTTCTCATGTAGGTTTCCTCTCCCGAAAGTCGCCTCATTGAAATTTGAAATTGCTACGCCAATTGTAAGTGAATAAACGCTGAACTGGAAAAACAATTGTTGATTTGTTCGCCCATGAATTTAAAGGCAGACCTCGTGACAACTATGTACAATCTTCCTCCTCAAATCATGCTTTTAATTTGTAAATATTACAAAGTTTGGATTTTGATTATTGTATTCAAACATTGCAGGTTGGTGTTGTTAAAAGTGAAAGAATCAAAGTTGATGGAGAAACTGTATCAGTTTCTTATATTGTCAAATCTTCTCAAAAGATAACTCATTTCCTCCACAGGATGTTTTTAATAGCTAACTTTTAATTCAAATTATTGCATCTTAACTGGTATTGCTGCTTTGCTAATTGTAACATTTGCAAGTAGGTCAGTGCTTTGTAAGTGTATATCTAAGGTTAGAATGTATGAAAGGTTTCAGGCATGAACCACCGGTGATGACTGATGATGTAGAAATCCTTCTTAAAGAACCCGATGTTGTTATTGTCTGCAACCAGCTTCTATTCTTGTGAGTATTCCCTTTGATTAATTTTCTCACTTCATCTGGAGAATAAAAGCTCATTTGCTGGAGAATGTGAAGCATGTTTTGCTCAGAAATCATAATTATATAAGTTAGATTCTACGTCAAAAAGTAGTTTTGTTCACTTCCCGTTTGTACTGTCTGAAACAAACCTTGTATATATAATTACATATTATAAGTGTTTTTGCCTTTATGGTATGTGATTGGTATGTTAGAACAGCGCCATCACAACGTTTTCTTCTTGTGTAGGTGCATCATGTGGTCATACCGTAAAAAAACGATTGTTGGAATCCTTGATGCTGAGCATGACCTTGGCCCTGTATTTCGTATCCAACTAAAAATATTAGATGAGGATACACAGTTTTAGTTTACCGTCTTTGAAATGATTAAATACGAGCTATCCTTGCATCATTTTCTCACAGGTATTCACCGATTAGACCGTTTGGTTTCTAGATTGCTCATCATAGCAAGAACTGCTGCAAAGGCTGATATTTTCAGGAAACATGAAATACTCGTATAAGTTAGTCTCATTTTGTTTGGCTATAGCATAATTCATCAAATGTTATTGGCTCTGGTAAAATCAAAGTGTCATACTTAGTTGCTTTACCTTGGTTGTTTCAGATTGAGGGTGGATTGGTGAAGAAACATTATATTGCAAAGGTTATTGGCGTGTTTCCAGAAGATGAGGCTTGAACTCCTTTTGACATTGTTGATGGTTTACTCGCTGTTTCTAGTTACCGACTTCATATACTGGCACAAAATGACACTTCACTTACTACTGCATAAATGAACATTAAAATTGACATAATATCCAAATCAACCAACTTAACATGAAGGGTCTTTCTATGGTAAACAATCGGGTTGGGGCGTTTGGTTTGAAAGTTTATTTGATGTTTCAGAGAGTAGTCGACGCCAATATAAATTATAATGGCAGCGAATAAAGAAGCACAACAAAGGTAAAAGCCACACTATGTCGCTAAAACAGATAGCATAAAGACTTATAACTAAAAATTAGAATGTCTATATGCATTATGCAGGACGCCAGTTCGAGTGGTGATGATAGAAAGGTGAAGGGGAAGCCCGCGTGCACCAAGTTCACTAGAATCAACACAAATGGGACTCATAGCCTCGTCTTGTCTGAACCAGTTACATGGCAAACTCATCAAGTAATCAAGTGTAATACGGATTTTACTAGCCATTATATTTGAAACAGTAGTAGAAAGCTTCACTCTTTAGAACTTATTGGCCATGAGGAGAGTACATAGGGACAGTTTGGCCTTGTTTTCGGGATTTCTCATTTTGGGTTTTTGGCGATTGTAGATACTAGGTCAGGAAAATAATTCAGACCCGATAACCCACACTGAACCCGCACCTATAAAACCAGGTCGGATCGGGTTTGGATCTCGCCTAAAAACCGAATGGGGTTGATTACTTGGTATAATGGGTTTTGGACCGATTCGGGTTAAGTACCAAGATCTATTCGGGTTTCTAGTATACCTGAACTAATAACCCTAAAGCTATAACTTTTCCTATTTCCCCTCTTTTGATTTATGATTTCATATGAAGATATCCAAAAATCTTAACTTTCTCTACCGAGAAAATCTAAATCTCCCTAAATCCTGATACTCAAAATCCTTTCCTAATTGTTATCCTCTTCAAATCTACTCTTCTGCAAGTTCTAAACCCTAGAATATCCTTACTTATATAAGTGTTTGAGATGGAAAAAGAAATTCATCATCTTCTTCCTCAAAGACGTAATAGCATACTCAGAGGTAGTCTTTTATGTCTTTCACTTAATTATTTAGTACTAAGTTTGGTTATTCCGGGTTCGTAAGTGTCTTTGTATTTCAGATTATTTGTTTTGTTTTTTACATATGTTTGTGTCTTGTTTCTTTACTGTCGTAGTTTTCTTTTTGAGTTTGTCAATAGTATAATTTCTTTACGAGTTGTATTTTATTCATATGTTGTCAAACTGTTTTAGATAGAAACTTGTCTTAGCGTTAGTTCTGTTTTAATCATATGTTGTCAAGCTTTTAACCTTTCTTACAACCCGTAGATAGAAACTTGTCTTATATTTGTTATGTTTTGATGATTGTGCAAATACAAGCTTGTCAACTTACTGTAGATAGAAGCTTATCTTCACGTTGGTTACTTTGAATATGTTTCTGCAAATAAATTTTTTTTTTTTTATCATATCACGTATATTGTTTGTTTGATGCATCATGTTTGTACATACATATTGTGTCAGTGCTTCATGTCCTGAGTATTGCTTTTGCTTTATTGCTTGTAGATGGGTTCATCGTCTTCTAAAAACCAACAAAACAGTGGAGTTGACAAAGAAGATGAGTTGAATATGTAGACTGTCAAACTACTGATAGGCGTGGGAAGAGGAAGGAAGCAGACACACCGTGTGGAGAGAGTTCTCATGCAAAGAAAGTGCCAAAAGTTGTTGTGCCGAGATCTGGTTTGTGGAAACTCTACACCAGACCAAAGGAGAGCCGTAACAAGTGCATTTGTCACTACTGCCAAAAGCTCTTCTCATGTCAGAAGCACCTGCAAATATGCAGAGAGTACAAAGTCCACATAATCAGCCAAGGGAAGAATCAAACTAGGATCGATAATGAAGGCAATGTGAAGTCATCAAAAGTGTTTTGAGCCGGTTTTCAGAGAAGCCTCAAATGAGTTATTGGTATTAGTGAGTTGCCTCTTTCTTTCTATGAAAGTACAGGCTGGAAACACTTCTGCAACAAGGTAAATCACTGTATATTTGTATTGTTAATGCTTTTGTATTTTTCTGAAACTAATGATATTTTTTACATTTCAATGAAGGTTAACCTTTACAATCCTCACTCAAGAAGAACTGCTACTAGAGATATTGTGTAGATGTTTGTGAAGAAGAAAGAGACGTTGAAGAGATGATTGTACACTAACCAGCAAAGAGTTTCACTCACCACTGACATTTGGGTTTCTCAGGTGATAGGTAAGCATTCTTTCTTTTTGAAAACTGAAAACGATTTTTTTGTCATTCTAACTAGATGTTATTGTTTTGTTGGCAGGTGCAAGTTACATGGTTGTAACTGCACATTTTGTTGACCCAACATCGCAGCTGAAGAAAATCATTTTAGGATTCAAATTTGTCATGGATCATAAAGGTCAGACAATTTCTACTATTCTTCTCGAGTGTCTAGCTGACTGGAGAATTGAGAAAAAAATTTCTATTACAGTAGACAATGCAACTGCTAATACCTCTGCTATTAGGAGATTCCATAGGGATTTCAGTCAAGTGTCGCCTGATGCTTTGGTGTTAGATGGAAACTTTCTGCATATGAGGTGTTGTGCACACATTATTAACTTGATAGCTAAAGAAGGTCTAGGTGATTTAGGCTATAATGTGCTTGCCATCTGTAATGCAGTCTAATATGTTCGATCTTCTAGCAATAGGTTAATTTATTTGAACAAAGGGTTACTACTGGGAAGATGACACGAGGTAGCCTGCCGCCTATGGATGTTTAGAATAGGTGGAATTCAACATTTCTTATTATGTCTAGAGCATTACAGTTTAGAGTGACTTTTGATAGGATGAAAGCAGGGGATATGTTGTATAATGACAACTTTTAGAAATAGAAAATGGTGTTAAGAGGCAAGGACTTCCTGATACTATTGATTGGAATGCTGTTGAGAAGCTTAAGAGGTTCCTAATCATATTCTACAATAACACCTTGGTTGTTTATGCTTCCTCGAAAGTCAACTCCTACAAATGCTATGGTGAGATAGTGGCAATTGAGAGGGATCTTACAACATTGACTATCAACTTAGACCTGGATTTGAAGTTGAAAGCTGGAGATATGTTGCACAAGTTCTTAAAGTATTGGGATGGCAAGAAGAACGTGAATAGGATGTTGATCATTGCATCAATAATTGATCCGAGGAAGAAGATGAATTTCTCAACTTTTGCTTTGAAAAATTGTATGGAAAGGATAATATTGGGTCCAAAGAAATGAGTGTGTTTGTTCTTGATCTCCTTACAAGCATGTTCCAGGATCTAGCTGTTTCAGAGGTGCTAGTATTCAATCCTCTCAGACAAAGCAAACACTATCTGCAGGTGTTCAGGAGACTCAAGCACAAATGGAGAGGTTGAAGTTGGTTGTTGAAGACTTCGGTTATGAGAGGATGGATTCTGAGTACAAGGAACTTGTTGCTGAACAGAAAACGAGGCAAAGGATGAGATGAAAATGTACTTAAAGGAACCTGTTGAGAATCAGGAGCTTATGATGGAATTTGAGTTTGATATTCTCGGTTGGTGAAAGGTGCACAAAATCAAGTTTCCATTTTTGGCAGAGATGGCAAGGGATCTACTTGCAATGTAGGTTTCATCTATGGCTTCAGAAAGTGCTTTTAGCACAAGTGGTAGAATATTAAAACCATAGAGGAGCTATTTAACTCATTACATGATGGAAGTGTTGATGTGTAGTGAGCATTGGATGAAAGCTGATATCAAGTTCTCTAAAAAAGTCCAAACTAATGAGCAGATTCTAGCTGAAGTTGAAATGCTAGATAAACTTGAAAAACAAAAAAAAAAAATTATGTCTTAGTTCTTTTAATATTTCATATGTATCTTCACGTTTCAATAATGCTTTTTTTTTTTTTGTCTTTTCAGAGTTTGAGAGTGTAAGACTTGAAGATTGAAGCTTGAATCTTGAAGCCGAAGGTCATTTGTTTTCGTTTTAGTGCTGGTTTTATTTCCTTTTCATTGAGATATGTCATTCTCTAGCTTCGACAGTTGCTTTTAAGGTTTTGGTGTTGGTTTTATATCCTTATCGTTTTGTAGTACTTTGAAGTTCAATAAAAGAAACTTGCTTTTCATTATTCACATATTGATATAATTACTTCATGTTTTGATATGGATGAACACAATAGGTTCATTGATAAGACTTACGAGTTACTACTTCTTAATAGCAGTTCCATTATTTGTTGTGATATGATTGGTTCACGTTTTATAATTAATAGCATGTTCCATTCTTTATAGTTAATAGCATGTTTCATTCTTTGTTGTTGATATGATTGGTTCACGATTTGTAAGCATACGTTTTATAAGCATTGTAAGTAGAAACATAACCACTGTCAGCAGGGACGTAAACATTGTCAGCGTTACAACTCTGTTTTTTCATACAAATGTAGGTTTAAATTAGTACTTTTGGGTAATATTGGGTATATGGATATCCGAAATCCGATTTGGATCTGAAACCCGAAAATCAAATGAGTTCGACCGGGCTTAGGATTTGTTATCAAACCCGACCCGAACCCGATATAATCCAAACTGAAACTGATCCGAACTTTTATAATATCTGAATGGGGCTGATTTTTGTAAACCGAAAAATCCAAAACCCGATTAGAACCAAACCGAACCCGAATGGTCACCCAATTACCCACGCATAGTAAATACGAGTGCATCTACAATATACCGGGAATCCCATAGCGAATGACCCACTTTATCTCACTCAACACGTGAATAATCTTGAGACCAAGATTGCCAAAAGAATTGATGCAGGTCTGAGAGAGCTCGTCTCCCTAGACGACTATGTGTACTCCAGTGAAGATTTCAGCATCGATCCAATGTGCACAAACTGCCCAAAGTTGATCCCACAAGGGTAAAAGATAGACGATAAACCCACTATGGTGTTCTTATTGTATTGAGCCAAATGGTGTCTCATGTTTCTTAACTTATGCAGGTACGAGGAGCATGATGAGGCTCTTTTGTTGCATTGCGTTCGTTACTCTGGAACCGGATGGGAATATGAATGTCCTTATCCATCTTGGGCATTCCTTTAACCATTTTTACTTTGCCATTTCATAGACAAGAAACTGTAGTTCTTATTACCAACATTTGTATACGGGGTCTACTATTACTATGATATCACAGTTGATTCATTGGAATCGGTGACTTGTTCTCATCTCATTCTCAAGCTTTATGAAATGATCTTTGTGCCCATTATCAACTAAAACTGTGCAAAAAAAAAGGACCACTTTTGAGTTGGATTAGAGAGCTAAGCAGTACCAAAAAAAAAGCCATTACATATTAATATGAAGCGACTTGTAGTTGTATTTCACATCTTGTGTTCAGCCATTTAATTTGATTTCCACAAGGCTTATCAAACAAATATAAACTTGGTCTTCTCCTCCAGTGTGGCCTCTGTTTGTTATGTTCATTTCTGGAATGCAAGAATCTGTCTATCAAATCCTTTTCTTGCACCTGACAAGCTTAACGTTAGATCCTCCACTGTGCTAAACCCAATCTGTGCCAAAAAAACAAAAAAAAACAAGTCATAGAACATGAGGATCCAACCCCAAAATCAAATGACAAAATAAGAAGCCAAGACTACTTCATTCAAAAAACTGGTTGTGATGCACATAGTTTTGATATATATACTATGCATGTAGGAGTATGACAAACTAAGGATGCAAAAGGAGTACCTTATCGAGAAGTATTTCTTGGAAATGCTCTGGACGTAAAACAATGGTTCGGTGATTCATTGCAGTTGTCTGCAATCACACAAGACAAACACAGATTCAAACTATATAATAATAGATAGCTAGCTTGTTGCACTCTGAAACATCAGAAATGAACACACCTCTGAGACACGACGATTCTTTTCATAAGATTTCCAAGTCTGAGGTTCCATTACAAAGATACCACCCTGAAAAGCAAATCCAACAGCTGTTCAAACGCGCATATGAAAAGCAATAGGCACACTGACTCAAGTAGGTATAATATAGTATATTACCGGATTTAGAAGACGCTAGATTTTCGAAAACAAGGTGATCAAACCATCGTCACCCCAGTTCAAATGAATCTATTTTGTCACACTCAAACTGCACAAAAAAAAAGAAACTTGAAAACATTACAATCCTCCTAAAAGGCAAGAGGCAAAAAAAAACGTACGAGTAAACAGAGGGGGGCAAAAGGACCCTTTACCATAGAATTGTATCATAACGATTCTCGTCAAGGTTTCGGGTGTGAACAAAATTCTCTTTCTGAAATGAGACAATTTGAAACAGGTCTTTAGTTTCTGCGCTGCCTGTCTTGATCTCACCCCCTCCCCCTGGCTTGGCGTGATTCTGCTTCCTAACAAAATTCCTAAGATGCCATTGAGCATCTCCAATGCGACCTTCAATAAATAAATAAAAAAATCTAGTTCAACGCAGAGGAAGTGATGATTGCTTAAGCAAGGACACACATTATAGAAGCTACTTAATTAAATCGAACAAAACATTTTTCTGCAGACTTGAATGATAAAACAAATAGTAGGTCTTACTTGAATCAATATCAACTCCAAGAGTACTCCGGAAACCAAACTTATTAGCTGAAGAAAACCAAAACGAAAAACAATGATCAGAGAAGACGATTATATAAAGATTGTTGAACGAGTCGTGATAATTATAATGAAAAACATTTACCAATATGGATAGTCATGATGCCGTTATTGCAGCCGATGTCGAGGCAGTCCTTGCCTTGAAACCATTCTTTCTTCAACACTTTAAGACGAGGATCCTCATCCATATCATTGCTTATCTAACACCATTACAAGGTTTGTACGAAAAAGAGATGTAAAATGAGCAGACAAAACCCTTAAAACATCAAAGAAAGATAAAGGAATGTGACTCACTCGATAGCCATAGTAGTTTTTGTAGTTTCCGAAGGGATATGACTCTTGGCTTTTCTTCTTCTTTGGGTTCCCTTGTTGTTGTTGTTGCTTCTTCGGCTTCTGATTATCTTCACTAGCAATCACTTTCTCTTGTTGTTGAATCTGCTTCGCTTCATTAGCTACTACTAGCTCAACACTCTTCTCGTTGCTTCTACTTCTCTTCTTGCTCAGGCCGTTATCCTGACCCATTGTGCGACTGAACAAAAGCCCACCGGATTAGGGTTTCTTTTTCGGAGATTCAAAACGAAACAACACGATGAAGTAGAAGAAGCTTGCCAGAGAGGTTTTATTCACCGAGAGGTTGAGTAAGCGGCGCCAGAGCGAAGTCTGAAGAAGCTTCGTCCAAGTTATAAAAGAGGTTTAACGAGTCTCTTAATTAAGTAATGTCTCCTTTTTGAGGGTAAATATATTTTATAAACCCATTTCTATAAATAATATCTTATCTCGAATATTACTAATTATTAATTAACAACTAGGTGTTTTCTATTTTAAACAAAAATCTAAAATAATTAACACCATATGCAAAAATAAAAATTTTAAATTTAAATTGTATTTAAAAGTAAAATTTGTTAACATTTTAGATTTTATTATTTTCTTATTAGTATTTTAATAAAAATTTTGATATAATTAGACATAAAATTAAGATAAAATAAATAATTTTGTTTATTTTAAATTCAATTTAAGCAGAGATATGTATATATTTAAAACTATAATCTTAGATATATTGTTATCTATTTATTTTGATTAAAGTATATTAAATCAATTTATATAAAAAAATTTAAAAAGATTTTTGACATAAAAAGTGTATTATTATCAAAAATTAAAACTAAATAGTATTTTTAAAATCTGTACATATATAAAGGAAATTAATAATATTATGATTAAAAATTATATTTTTTTAAAAAAATTGAAAATAGTTTTTAGTAACAAAATTGTATAATTATAAATTTATCCACAAGTTCGACGTCGCCAAAATATTTTGTGGCTATTGGTTAACATACAAAGCCACATATACTAACTACAATACATAGGCAAACAATATAAACCATCCAAGTGCAACATGAATTCCAAAAAAATACACATGAATCATACTTCAATGATAATGTATATGAGTTATTTGAATATATTTACTTCAATGATAATGTATATGAGTTATTACCATATTTTAAAAAGTACCAAAAATATAAATCAACATTACATGTAACTATCCATGTCAAATTTAACTATAAGCCATGTCATAATTTCTAGTATGTCATGTCATATTTTTTGTTGAAAGTAATTGTAAAAAGGACATATTAGCAAAGTGTGTAAAATCACTTTGCAAATAATGTCTAAAAGTTAGTATTACATTATGTTGTCGAACATTCATCTATTTAGACATCAAATATATATTAATCTGACATCTCTCTTCTCTTAAAGAGAGAGAGTTTTTCTCAACCTCTTCCTCTGGTCAATTCAAAATAGAGGAAATGGTTAAATTATTTATTGTAAGATATATTCCATCTGTTGATCGAGTTTTGTTTCCACTAGTCAGATTTTCACTTCGCTATGGGATCTTGTTGTGTGTTTCTTCAATTCTAACTGGAGCAGCTCTTCAAGTTCTTTCTCTTTCCTGGTTTTAAACTGAGTTTTATTAAAAGTCTTTCCATCAGGCTTGACCAGTTTTATCCTTGTTTCTTTCATCATCTTACTATCTCATTAAGCTCTAAGGGTGATTCATTTTCTCTTGATTATCCTTAGTTATTCAATTAAAAGGATTAAACCTTTACTTTTATAATATTTATAAAGTCTCATAATCTAATTGTAATATTCTGTCCGAAAATATTAATTTATTCCCTTCACTTTTATTTAAAAAATCTGTTTAAAATGAAACAAAAAAACTCCTTACGGATTTGATAATTTTTTTAAAAGGCTTTCTTAATTGAAATTTTTGTTACAATAAAAAGTTATAAAAAAATAATCAAACAAAATAAAAGCCCATAAACAAAAATCTCCTATGGACTCAGGAAATAAAAGTCCAAATAACAAAACGATCCAGAAGAAAACCTAACCTGACCAAACAGTAAACCTTAGCCACCACATAGAGAAGAAACCATCGCCGACTACACAACCTATGAGAACGAGAACCACCATTGCCACCCTGAAACATACGAGAAAACTGAGGTGAAGTGGAGTCGGGCGAGATCAACACATAACCACCACAACTTAGGAGAACTAGTTTCTGAACACTGACAGAGGACTAGAGGGAGAAGGCTCATCAAAGGGAGTTTGAGAAGGGAGAGAGAAGGATATTGGTGCCAATCCGGTCAAGGTCAGACTGTTGCAGTTTTCAGCGAGTACTGGAAGTTTCTTTCAAGATTCACTGCCGTCCTCCAAAACGGCAGGCTTACTCGTCAGTTCTAGCAGTTCAAGAGCCGTCAACCATCCTAGCCACAACCACTACCCAACGACTCACTGTCTCTTCCTTCCACTGGTGAAAGAGAAACAAGATCCACGAAGGGTTACCGATAAGAAAAAGAAGAACCACACAATAATATGAGGAAGCACGCCAAATTTGTCCTCAATAGATATGGACATGCATGACCACTATCCCCAAATCACCACAAGAATATCATTGGGGATACCAAGAAACACAAGATCCGCCACATCAATCTGCGTTTTGGATGAAAATAATTCAAAAAGAAGCGTTGGGAAAAACTAAAGGAAAAGGGATGGTCTCTTCCTAGTTTTGGCAAGCTCGTCGGAAACCGGAGAGATCGGTTATTAACCACAATATATTATTTTTTCTGTTTCTTAAAAAGGGACATTCTAACATTTTTTTCTTGTTTCAAAAAGTGTCATTCTAAATTTTCAACTTTTCATACATAATCTCTTTCTTATCCTTTTAACTAGCCAATATATATTTATTTAAATCATTTTTATTTAAATAATTATACATTCTCTCATAGTATACTGGTATATTTTATCACTTTGTTAATCCGCATGAAATGTGTCTTAGTGACACTTTTTATGAAACTGAGAGTTAAATACTAGTGTTGTGCACGCGTTATACGACAGGTTGTTTGACATATGTGCTATTCAAATTTGTGATTTTTTTTTTGTTGTTTTTTTGTGTATTTGATATGCAGATTTTTTTTGCAAGTTGATGGATGGTCAATAGTTTTAGTGTTGAATTCTTGTAAACACGGCTGTCTTGAGCAGCCTCAGCCAATGTATGGGATGATGATTGCATGACATGTCGGGTTATGGTTCTTGATGACTGCACAACTCTAAAGATGATATCTCATTGGATGTCTTGAAGGAATTGTTCGAATTTTGATAGTGGTTGATCTTCATTCAGTTTGTAACTTATTTTGTGTAAGGGATTGTTTGTTTCTTGTGTGCTTGGGTTTTGATTTATATAATCATGTAAAATGTTTGTTAATAAGACGTTTTATCTTTGGCGGGTAGTGTAATTAATTATGAAATTTTACTGAGTTAATTATGAGGATGGTTTTGTAATGTGGGGGAGGGGGAACTACAAATTATTTTGGTATTAAAAATGCCCCTCCTTGGTAACGGTTTAGTAATTAAGTTTGGGGAGTCAACTTGGTGTTCCTGCTTGCCAAACTAATTTATCAATACATTTGTGTTATTTATTAATTTCACGATGGAGTTTTATTTGTCTTATTTGTTTATATGTAGGTTTTATTTAAAAATCAATCATTGTTTTATGCATTTGTATTTTTAGCTAAGTTTTTCTATATTATGTGCATGTGACACTAAGAATGTTGTTATAAGTTAGCGTATTTAAAAAAAAAAAAAAATCTGTAGTATGATTCATGTGTATTTTTTGGGTTTCATGTTGCACTTGGATGGTTTATATCGTTTGCCTATGTATTGTAGTTAGTATATGTGGCTTTGGCCTCGATTGGTATAGCTGATGGTAAAGCAGTAGCAGTATGCTGCATAAGCTGTATGCTGCAGAAGCTGTATGCTTTCATTAAAAATTTTAATAAAGTGATTGGTAGAGCAGTACCATTAAAAAATTTTAAAATTTTCATAAAAGTTAATATATATTATATATATTAAATTAAAATATATATTAATAATATATTTGTTATTAAAAATAATAAATCTTACTTAATTATATAAATTAAATTAAATTTTAAATGTGAAATATTATTATTAAAAAAACTAAATGTAAAAATTATTAAAAAATAGAAAATTTATTTAAAAATAATAAAATTCATTTTTGATATAAGATAATTTTGATATTATTAAATAAAATAAATTAATTATATATAATTTATATATTATTTATCATTATTTATTTATTGGTAGAGCAGTAAATAATTCATTTATAATATTATCATACAAATTACTATATGATATATTTTTATTTTATTTCTAAATAATATTGATATGTTAATTTTATAATATATAATATATAATATATATATATATATATATATTATTTTACTTTTGTTATTAAAAATATTGAATGATATGTGTAATTATATAAATTATAAATGTGAAATATTGTTTTTTTAAAAAGTTAAAAAAAATTAAACACATTTTTTATTTTTAAAAATATAAAATTATTTTTGATTATAGAAATTATTAAATAAAAATAAATTAATTATATATAATATTTTTAAATTTTTAATTATTGTAACTGTAAATGCTCCACCAAAAGCTTCATATAAGAGCATTGAGCCAAGAGCATTTGGAGAGCATTAGCATCTTGTAAATGCTTTTCTAAATGCTTATGTGATAAATATTGATTGGGTATTAGCGAGCATAATGCTTATGCTAATGCTCTGCCAATCAAGTCCTTTGTATGTCGTTTCGGGGTCCTTAACTTACTTAGTTATGACTTTGCTTAGGTAAGAAATCTTTTTTTGACATACATAATGGGAAATTTTGCAATATTAATTGAACATGGAAACATAAGCAAAAGCTCATGGAAGAAAACATAAGCAAAAGTTCTAGGGACAACTGAAGCAATAGCAGTGCATGTGTTTTGTTTGATATTATCTCCCATGAAGTTAATAAATTTCTTCATCTTATTATAATAAAAGCAAGGCTTGCAAAAAAATTTCATGTCATTGATGTGGCACCTTCTTAGACGCTTGATGAGCTTCATATTGCTGACATAACGCCTCTTCATAACAAATATCAAAATGTCGCAAGGATCTCTTTATCCTCTTTTAGTAGCTATCTGCTTTTTATTTACTATTTGTCCAGCCAAGAGCATCCATTTATTTTTTATTCCATCAAGGTTACATATGCACATAATATACCACAAAGATACGTACCGTTGTCTTACAACCCTTCAGTGGTACAGTGGAGATGATCGAGTCCTTTGTTAGTGTTGTTAAAGTAGAAGTATTGTTTCATTCTTTCGATATAGTGGACCTCGGCGTTGTTATTCTCAAAACATTGCTCTATTGTAAATAATGAGAGGATAATGATATGTTCCTATTACTTAGGGGTTAGGCTTATCTACTTTCATATTCCTAGAGAGCTTAGGAGATCCATGTTGTATATATACCTTACCTTGGTTGATGAATAAGATACACACTTCAATACATACTTCATATTATGGTATCAGAGCAAAGATCTACATAATTTTTTTTTTCCGCAATACTATTCAAATTGATCACGAATTTCGTTGATCTTTCTATACTAAATTCTACTTCTAATACGACTCTTGTTCATCAATCAAGATGTCTTCTTCTCCTACTGGTTCTGTAACAACAATACTACGTGATGATAATTCTCCATATCACCTAAACCCATCCGACAATCCAGGAGCTCTTATTACGTCAGTGCTTCTTACAAACGAAAACTACTCGGAGTGGTCGACAGAACTTCGAAACTCTCTACAGGCCAAGCAAAAGATCGGTTTTATAGATGGGACGGTCTCAAAACCAGCTGCTGATCATCCTGACCTAGCTCGGTGGCTTGCTGCAAATTCTATGATTGTAGGGTGGATTAGAACATCCATTGATCCCAAAATCCGATCGACTGTTACACATGTCCCTGAAGCTCATAAACTGTGGGAGACCCTAAGCTTTCGATTCTCAGTAAGAAACGGTGCTCGTATACACCAACTTCAAGACGAAATTACCAATTGTAAACAAGATGGTAAATCAGTCCTTGATTATTACGGCAGACTTACTAAGCTGTAGGAAGAGCTACAGAATCTCAAAACATCTCGTACCTGTACATGCGCAGCAGCAGCTGATATTGAAAAAGAAAAAGAGGATGCACATGTACACAAGTTTCTTTTTGGACTTGATGATTCACAATTTATGTCTATTCGGTCTCGTATAACTGATGAAGACCCATTACCTGATCTCAACATCGTCTACTCTAGAGTTATCCGAGAAGAACAGAACATGGCTACAACTCGCTCCAAAGAACAACACTCGGATGTACTTGGTTTCTCGGTTACAACCGATTCTACAAAAGAAACTCCACCTGTTATAGCTAACTCTGCTCCACCAAGGTCAAGAGATCCTGCACGATCATGTACACACTGTGGTCGTAAGGGACATGACAATACAGAGTGCTTTCTACTTCACGGCTTTCCCGAATGGTATAACGAACAACAACGACAGAACAACAATCAAAGGGGTGGTCGTTTTAGTAGTAACAGGGGACGCGGACGTGGTCGCGCCAATGCTACTCATACAACTCAAAACAATTCGGATCAGATTGCTTCCCTAATTGCACTACTCCAGAGTCAACAAAACAACCTCTCATCAGAACGTTTGTCGGGTAAAACAAAATATACTGATGTTATTATTGATACAGGAGCCTCGCATCACATGACGGGTGATCTTACCTTACTCAAAGACGTTTGTGACTATTCTTCTTCAGTCACATTCCCTAATGGCAAATCAGCAAAGGCAACAAAACGTGGAACATTGCAACTAAGCAAAGACTACTCATTATACGATGTTCTTTTTGTGCCAGATTTTAATTGCACACTCATATCAGTTTCTAAGTTATTAAAACAAACTGGTTGCATCGCTATATTTACTGATACGTTGTGTGTTTTACAGGACCGTTTTTCGAGGACTCTGATTGGAGTAGGTGAAGAACGTGAGGGGGTTTACTACTTTACGGGTGTTAAAGTTGCACGAGTTCATGGGGCTGCAAAAACGACTTCTTCTTCTTCAGTGTTATGGCATCGTCGACTTGGACATCCTTCCTACAAAGTTTTATCTTCTCTACCGGTTTTTGATACACTTAAGATAGATTTTTCTAATTCTAGTCAGTGTGACATTTGTTTTAGAGCAAAACAAACTCGTTCAGTTTTTCCTGATAGTATTAATAAAGCTGAAGTTCCTTTTGGTTTAATTCATTGCGATGTTTGGGGACCATATCGTACACCAGCATCATGTGGAGCTGTTTATTTTCTGACCATAGTTGATGATTACTCACGAGTAGTATGGACATACCTGATGCTTGAGAAATCAGAAGTTTCAAACCTTCTCAAAAATTTCTGCGCCATGAGCGAGAAACAGTTTGGTCGAAGTGTGAAAACAATTCGGACAGACAATGGTACTGAGTTTATGGTCTTAAAAACATATTTTCAGACGCAAGGGATCATACATCATACGTCTTGTGTCGATACCCCACAGCAGAATGGGAGAGTAGAAAGGAAACACAGGCATATTCTTAATGTCGCCCGTGCCTGTCTTTTCCAGGCTCGATTGCCAGTAGATTTTTGGGGGGAAAGTATTCTAGCTGCAGATCATATCATCAATCGAACACCAACGCAAGTTCTTGATGATAAAACTCCATACGAACTCTTACATGGGAAACCACCAGTATACGATTTGCTACGTGTATTTGGATCTCTTTGTTATGCACACTGGCGACCAAGAAGCAAGGATAAATTTGCAGAAAGGAGTCGCAAGTGTATCTTTGTGGGCTATCCGTTTGGAAAGAAAGCTTGGAGATTATACGATATTGAAACCAATGAATTCTTTATCAGTCGTGATGTCACCTTCTTTGAGGATCAGTTTCCGGGAATAGAAGATACGAGACATGTGTCACCACCAGTTCTGCAACAGAATGAACCTATTGATGATTGGTTGGTCCCGGCTCTGCAATCAAGGGGGAGCAGTCTCGTTCCTACACAGGACACACTCACGACTGCCTCACCTCCTCCTGATACAGAAGAAAAATCAACATCAGACTCCCTTACTACATTGTCTTCAGACACTATATTGTCCACTGATACTACTACTCCTACAGAACAATCTGTTTCCCCTAGTACACCTACGCACACACCGGTTTCTCCACCATCTACACAGAATCCGACTCATACAGAATCTGATTCTCCTGGACTTCCAGAAATCCTTGGACGTGGTCATAGAACCAAAAAGCCGTCTGTCTTGCTCAAGAACTATGCGACTCATGCGGTTTCTTCTACTACTACTAATACTACAAACCCCTCTCACGTTTCTTTGCCTAAACAGAGTTCCTCTACAACGGTCGCAGGTAAGACACCGTATCCTATAGCTAACTACTTATCCTCCACTGTTTTTAATGAAAAACACCAGGCTTTTCTTGCAACAATTACTACGGACTACATACCAAAGTCTTACAAGGAGGCAGTTCTTGATCCTCGCTTCAATGGGGCTATGAAGACAGAGATTGATGCACTTGAAGCAAACCATACATGGGATGTAACAACACTTCCTCCTGGTAAAAAGGCCATCAGCAACAAATGGATTTATACGATCAAGTACAAAGCCGATGGAACAGAAGAACGCCCTAAGGCCAGATTAGTAGCTTGTGGAAATCGCCAGAAGGAGGGTACGGATTATAAAGACACATTTGCTCCTGTTGCAAAGATGAACACTGTACGGTTTCTTCTTAAGATTGCGGCGTCAAAGCGATGGGAAATACACCAGATGGATGTCCATAATGCTTTCTTACATGGGGATCTCGAAGAAGAAATTTATATGCACTTACCTCAAGGTTTCAAAACCAGTGATCCTTCTAAAGTCTGTCGTCTTCGAAAATCACTCTATGGCCTCAAACAATCTCCTCGATGCTGGTTTGCAAAGCTGAGTAAAACTCTCTTGGATTTCGGTTTTATCCAGAGTTATGAGGACTACTCTTTATTTTCCTTTGTTCGCGGCAATAAGTGTTTACACATCTTGGTTTATGTCGATGATTTTATCATTGCTGGTAATGACGCGCCAACTATTCAGAAATTCAAAGACTATTTGCATAGGTGTTTCAAGATGAAGGATCTGGGAAAACTAAAATATTTTTTAGGTTTGGAAGTTGCAAGAGGTCCTGAAGGTATTTTTGTGTCTCAGCGAAAGTACGCGTTAGACATAATCACCGAGTGTGGACTTCTTGGTGTGAAGCCATCACCAGTTCCTACCGAGCTAAATCACAAGCTTGCGTTATCTACAAGTTCACTTCTTACGGAACCTGGAAAATATAGAAGACTGGTCGGGAGATTGATCTACCTAACGTTTACTAGGCCAGAACTCAGCTACGTTGTTCATCTCCTTTCACAATTTATGCAAAAGCCGCGTGAAGATCACTGGATGGCTGCCTTGCGAGTTGTTAGATACTTAAAAGGATGCCCTGATCAGGGAATTATGCTATCATCTGATACTAACCTACAACTTACAGCATTTTGTGACGCGGACTGGTCAGCTTGTCCACGTACACGTCGATCCTTGAGTGCATATCTGGTTTTACTTGGTGACTCGCTGGTCTCGTGGAGAACCAAGAAACAGCGCACAGTCTCTCGTTCATCGGCAGAGGCTGAGTATAGATCTATGGCCGATGCCACCTGCGAGCTGAAATGGTTGAAACGGCTCCTATATCAGTTCGGATTCAACCACACTCAGCCTATGCGTCTCTTTTGTGACAGCCAGTCAGCAATTCATATTGCCAAGAATCCGGTCTTCCATGAACGAACAAAACACGTGGAGAATGATTGTCATACCGTTCGTGATGCAGTTCAATCTAGACTTCTTCGGACTGTCCACATTTCTACCAAGAATCAACCTGCTGATCTTCTAACTAAGCCTCTTCCAGCTCCTACGTTTCAGTATCTGTTGTCCAAGTTAGGCATTCGAAATATGTCATTGCCAACTTGAGGGGGAGTAATGAGAGGATAATGATATGTTCCTATTACTTAGGGGTTAGGCTTATCTACTTTCATATTCCTAGAGAGCTTAGGAGATCCATGTTGTATATATACCTTACCTTGGTTGATGAATAAGATACACACTTCAATACATACTTCATATTAGTAAAAGTGTGATTATTCAGTGTATTGTGTGGATTATCAGAGATACAGAATGTTCATGTTTCTGCAAATGATGGAAACTTCTGTCCCTCAAGCGCCACTGTTAGAGCTATCCAGATAACCAGTGTTAATTAACTGATTTTCGGACATATTTAATTTTCAGGATGTGTTGAAGATTATAATTGGCTAATGGTCTCTTAATTAAGTGATAATCAGTCTTGCCTAATTTGTGAAATAAGTTTGCATACTCATTGATTAAGAAAAACAAAATATAAAGAATTAATGGAGGATAATCATTTAATAAGTATTTGATTAGCAAAATATTTTTTAGAAAACATCTAAATTAAGGTTGCTCTATGTCGAAGATAAGATTACTTTAGAATATATTATGTAATGTTTGTGTGTTTATTGTTTGGCTGCTAGTGCTTTTTATAAAGAATGACCAAGACTATTTCAAAAACAGAAACTCACATTAGACCAATTTCATTGGTTCCTTTAGACCAAAGACATCAATTGCTTATGTTTTGATTATTATATTTGTTTCGTAAAAGCATTTGATACTTTTTGCTAATGATGTGTTGTGGGCTATTGATGTGCTTTTAGTAGCACTTTCCTTGCGATATTTGAGTGGGTTAACTTACTGAACACAATAAGTTTTTGAATATGACGGTATTGTTTTAAGTTATTCCTCAGACGCCATAATTATTTATTGGGATTTAGGACCTCAGTACATACAGTGTCTTTTTTTATTGACATATGTTGTCTCCATGGGACTTATTAATTGGGACACACGTAGACAAAATTAATCGAATGGACGGCAAAAATGCAAGCTCTAATCTCCATATTCTTATTAGATCCATCGTCTTCCTCCAACGTGCAATGCTTTTAAGTGCACGCCACTACTTGCCACCTATCCGCCATCACATATCCCGAGACCAAGACAAAGAAGCTCGACCGAACCACCGACAACTTGCTCAAACTGAACAGGATCGAGCTTTATTATTATCCAATCCTCTTCAGCCATAAACTCAACCTCAACCGTTACGGCTCCACTGTGTTTGTAGCTGCTGGTGATCTTTCCGCCCATGCATCTTGCTCAGCTGAGAACAAAGCCGCTGAGAAGATGACTTTTAATGTGAAGTTGGAGAAGTTCGAAGCAGCGTCGAAGATTAAGGTGAATAAGGAGATTAGAGCGTTCATGGAGCTGGGATTGAAAGGAGCCAAAGGAGATGAGATCCCAAGATGCACAACGATCTTGGCGGTGTTTGAGCAGAGACCAACTTTCAAATCATCTAGAAAATGCTTGACAAAGGGTGTTTTCTAGAGATGTAGTTGTTTATCACATTCTAGGAACACATTTATAGGTGGTGGTGCAATCGGGTTACCGTAGATGATGATGAGGCTGATTAAATATGAGAGAGTGGGAGGAGAGGCCGAAATCACTAAAATGATTGGAGTAATGTAGATAAAAAACAGAAACTGTAAACAACTGTAAACATTACAGAGACGTTGATGGGATATGGTGAGTCCTGAAGGGGCACAATGACTTTGTTCTCCTCCTCCACCATCTATTGAAAGAAACTAAGAGCATCATTAACGCTACAAACCCATTTAGGTTTCTTATTTCTATTTTTTTTTTTTTTACTTTTTCTGTTTTTTTTTTTAAAAAAAAAATCAAACTAATCGCGGACCGACACATGTCAGTGAGGCCCGCGAACAGTGTAAGAGACGGTTCTTATTTAAGAGTTTTAGGAACCGTCTCTTGCACTGTTCACGGACCCCACATATCAGTAGGATCCGCAAACAGTGCAAGAGACCCCTTTAAGAGACCCCTTTAAGAGACCCCATTAATAGTGCTCTAAGTAAATCGTGGCCAAGTATGAGAAACAAAGTAGTAGGCCAATGAGTTTTATATTTCAAAATATAAGCTATTGTAACGCGACAAAACATTTTAAGTTATTGAAGATAGTATGCCACATGTCATGTTTTGGGGTATGCTTCATTGACGTGGCGCAAGAGAAGAGTGCATAAATCTACTTTATCATTATAGATAAATAGATATTAAAAATCTATGTATTTTTTTTATAATCAACAAAACATATTTTGCATAACTAAATATACTCTTTAAAAACTTGTCGACGACATTTAACCTTAGGTTAACATAATATTCCTAATTAAAAAATAAGGTATCCACTCATACAATATGTTAAAAATTTATAGACATATGAACATTGTATTTTTGATAAACTAACATTAATTTCTTATCAAATTATGTCTTGAATAAAAAAAACATATACACTTTATGTTTGACACTCAATATTCAAAACGAACCTTGAATTTTTTTCTGATATATACCTTGCATTTAAATTCTATAAACATGTATTGTACATGATTTTATTAATTTTACATTATGATTTGGTACAAAGGATTATGAAATATATTTCTCTCATAAACATACTAAAAATGTCAATAATTAATTTTAATAATAAATAACGACATAAGCACCAAAAATATAGCTACCTAATTTCTATTTATACTAAAAGTATTTATTATTTTAAATGATATTGGTATTTTTATCATAAATGTTGAATATACAACTTATCTTTATCACATAAATATACAAAATTAGCAGATATTTTATGACGCAATATATACCCTTGAGATATACCGATTTCTCAAACATATTTAAAATAGAGTATTTGCATCTCATACACAAACATTATCAGCTATTTAGCTATATACATATTTTTACTGTTTGTCACTGTGCGCAATTTATTCTGACGTTGTTATCCTATGACTATCCTACTTCTCCTTTGCTTACAAGATCTACCATAATATCATATCTAGATTTTAGCCCTTTGCGTATCTAATAGGAAATCTTTTGTATTTTATCTTGTGGGACTTTTAGAACTTAACACACTAATTTTTTTCAAAACAATCGTCATTATTTTGAATTTTTTTGAAGCTTTAGTTATCTCATTTTCTTCTTTCTATATCTGAAAAACATTGCTCTTTCCTAGCAAAGCTTATAGATTTTCATCAAATGCAACTATGAATTCTATTGAAGAAGAATCTCAATCCTTATCCATACCACAAAGCTTTTTTAATTAGGAGGTGAGCATGTCAGGATTCGAGCTTATTGGAGGCACATAATGAGATTTGTAGACTGAAAGATGAGATCAGTTCACTGAAAGAACAAATCTCCAATCCCACTGAGAAAATTCATTCCGGTGTTGTCATGGCCGACCAAGCGAGTGACTTCCATCAGGCGTTAGAGACAAAAGCAAATGAGAATAAAAGTTTCAAAATCGAGGTGATAAAGGCAAACTAGTGGGAGAAGATGCTGCGCCAATTACTTTGATAGAGTATAGTAACACTGTAAATGTAATACTCTGTATATTCCTCTCTTAACACTCAAATACAAGTGCTAAGTCCAATTCTATAAGCTCACACTTATGAATCATGTTTACAATTTGCCAAAAGCCATCTAGTCATTACTCCTACTCATTATTTATACTTGAGTTTACATCAACTTCTCTAACTGCCATAACAACTCGACTCAACAGCTTATCATAACTGACGTCCTCACTCATGATCAGCAGATCACTTCATGACTTGATCAGATGTTGAATCCTTCTTTCTGTCTCTCTTCTTAGTGTAGTACACTCTCCAGTACTTATCATTACCCCCTTCGCAAAGAGAGAGCTTGTCCCCAAGCTCAAATGCAGGGAATTCACGAGCAATATCCTTCACCCGTAGCCATGCACTCTCATGGACAGGCAAGCCCTTCCATTGAACCAGAGCCTCAAGATGACCTTCTGCATCATAACGAGTACTCTGTATATGTTCTGGCTGTAAGATAAACTCCTCCGTCTCCTCCAACATAATCGGTAATGTATTCACCACATGGTTCTTCCCCAATACCGGCTTAAGTTGGGATACATGAAATACAGGATGTATGCGACTCTCCGACGGTAACTGCAACCTATAAGCCACTTGACCAATGCGTTCCAAAATCAGAAATGGTCCATAGTACTTAGCCGCCAACTTCTGACAGAACGATTTGGTCAGCGTTGTTTGACGATACGGCCGCAGCTTGAGGAATACCGAAAACCCTACCTCAAATACCAAATCGCGTCTCTTCTTATCAGCGTTATTTTTCATTTGCTCTTGAGCCTTGAGCAAATGGAAACGAGCATCTTTAAGTATGGCATCGCGGGACTTCAACATGGCTTCCAACTCGTTATTATCCGTTGAACCATTCTCAAACCAAAGCAACTGAGGTGGATCCCGCCCATATACCATCTTAAAGGGCGTTGTTTTCAGTGAAGTGTGATAAGAAGAATTATACCAAAACTCTGCCCACGAGAGGTATTTGTGCCAGAGTTTCGGATGAGCTGAAGTGAAACAGCGAAGATAAGATTCCAGGCATCTATTGAGCACTTCCGTTTGTCCGTCACTCTGAGGATGATACGCTGTGCTGAACTTCAACTTCGTACCATCTAAGCGAAAACAATCACTCCAGAACTTGCTCAAAAATATCCTGTCTCGATCCGAAATTATCGAAGTTGGATATCCGTGTAATCTCATTATTTCTCTGATGAATATTGCAGCCACTGATGTTGCCGTGAACGGATGTTTTAGGCTCAGGAAGTGTGCAAACTTGCTAAGCCTATCAACGACCACTAATATCACGCTTACACCCTCTGACTTAGGAAGGCCCTCTATAAAGTCCATAGAGATTTCAGACCAAATAGAAGTGGGTAAAGGAATTGGTTGTAACAATCCCGCAGGTCCCAAAGTTGAATATTTATGGGTTTGACATATATTGCATTCCGAAACATGTTTCTTCACATCTTCTTTCATGTTCGGCCAATAGAATAATTGCTGAATTCGTTTGATCGTTTTAAGGATCCCGGAATGTCCTCCTATAACTCCATCATGATACTCTTGCAGTATCTGGGGAATGAACTGTGATTCTCGTGGTAGCACCAACCTATTTTTATAAAATAACCTTCCTGCAACCACTGCGTAACCCACTTTTCCCCCAGCATCCAGCGATATATTTTTAATGAGTTTTTGAATCTCTTCACTTTCGTCCAGCTCATCAAGGATCTGTTGCATTTGTATGGATGAAGTAACTGTTATAGCACACAGTAAACCCTCCGCGTTAACCTGTCTATCAATCATCACCCTTGACAGCCCATCTGCAACTTTGTTTTCTACTCCTGGCTTGTAAATGATTTCAAATTCATAGCCCAACAACTTCGTAAGCCATCTCTGATAATCAAGTGACACATCACGCTGATCTAGTAAGAATTTTAGACTCTTCTGATCTGTATGAATGAGAAATTTCTTCCCCATCAAGTAATGTTTCCACTTCTGTACCGCCACGACTATGGCCATCAATTCTCTCTCGTAAATTGGCTTCACTTGCTCCCTATCTGTTAACCCTTTAGTGAAGTATGCTATTGGCTTCTGATTCTGCATCAATACGGCACCCAACCCGTAGCCTGACGCATCTGATTCAACCACAAAAACCTCAGAGAAGTCAGGTAATGATAAGACCGGTGCTGTAATCATTGACTGCTTCAACTGCTCAAACGCTTTCTGAGTGTGTCCTGTCCATTCGAAACTCTCAGCCTTCAACAAATCAGTCAGAGGTCTTGCTAATACCCCATAAGCTTTCACAAATCGGCGGTAGTAGCCTGTTAGTCCCAAAAAACTGCGTAGTTCCTTCACTGATCTTGGTGTGGGCCAATTGCGCATTGCATCTGTTTTGTTTGGGTCTGTAGCTACGCCTTTGTCTGAAATTATATGTCCCAGATATTCAACTTGTTTCTGACCAAACGAACACTTCTTCTGATTCGCAAACAATTGATGTTTGATCAGCTGCTGAATAACAACATCCAGATGCTCCTTATGATCCACCACTGATTTGCTATAAACCAGTATATCATCAAAGAACACCAAAACAAATCTGCGAAAGAATGGCTTAAAAACCTCATTCATCAAAGACTGAAACGTGGCCGGAGCATTACTCAACCCAAAAGGCATCACAACAAATTCATATTGCCCTTCATGTGTCTTGAAAGCTGTCTTTTCTATATCTTCTTCCACCATACGTATTTGATGGTACCCGGACCTCAAGTCAAGCTTCGAAAACATTGTAGCTCCGTTCAATTCATCTAGGAGTTGATCGATAACCGGAATTGGAAATTTGTTTGGGATTGTTGCTTGATTAACTGCACGATAATCCACACAAAATCTCCACCCCCATCCTTCTTCACTAACAACACTGGACTAGAATAAGGACTTCTGCTGTTCCTTATCACTCTTGTATCCAACATTTGTTTCACCATTTTTTCAATAGTCTCCATCTGTGAGTAAGGATATCTGTATGGTCTGACCGACATTGGTTTAGTATCCTCCCAAAACCGTATGGCATGTTCATAACCACGTACCGGTGGTAACTCGTTTGGCTCTTTGAAGACTTCCTTGTGCTTATCCAATATAACTGCTATCTCTTCTGGAACTTCTGTCTCTGTCTTTTTTTCTGCTGCAAATAAAGTGATTGCACTGCCATCCCATTCAACCACCGAATACTCTGGAGAAACTCTTTCTGATTCCTTCTCATTTCCGACATCACCCTGCAACGTTACTCGTCCAGAATCTGTCATAAATGAGAATTCCTGATTCTGCCAATCAACCTCACAACGTCCCAACGTTCTCAACCACTGGATTCCCAAAATCACGTCTGCACTACCTGGTTCCAAGACAATAAAATCTGTCATAACCAATACTGACTGCAGCTGTAGCTTCACCCTTTTACAGAAACTCGAACCTTTCACTGAAATCCCTGTTCCCACAACCACCGTGAATTTACTGCCTTGATCAGTCTGTAGCTGAGCCTTGCGAACTATTTCTGGAGAAATGAAGTTGTGTGTTGCTCCACTGTCAATTAAAACTACTACCTTTGTCTTCCCAATTCTGCCCTTTATTTTCGTGGTTGTGGGTGACGACCAGCCAAAAAATGAGTATAGTGATAGTTCCATCAGCTCTGTACTCTCTTCACCCTCACAAGCCTCATAGAATTCTTCCTCTCCCAACTCTAATTCATATCCCTGAGACACAATCATCACCTGAAGTTGTTTGTTCCTGCAAACATGTGCTCTGGACCAACGTTCAGGGTATTTATAACATAGGTCATTCTTTCTTTTATAGTCATACTCTGCGTCAGATAATTTTAATGGTGTATTATTCTTCTCATTATGCCTCTGTTGTGTACCCTTCTCTGCTGGCTTCTGTCCAGTGTCTGCTTGTTGTTGTCTCGGTTTCCAAGTCATGGGATTGTATGGTGTTGTTTGTTTTATTGTATTTCCGCTCTGTTGCTTCCATCCTTTCTCTTCCTGAGCTTTCATAATTGCAAACATCCTGCAAAACTCACTGTCTTCCATTTTCATCACTGCCTCGATATGATCAGGAAGCGTTTTTGGTTCCTTCATCTTGATCACTTCTTTTAATTCTTGTTTCAGACCATTAAAGAATATATCCATCAGATTCTCTTCCTCGACCTTCACCTGATGTGCCAATTCCTGAAACTCTCTGACATATTCTGCCGCCGAGCCTGACTGATGTAAACTGAATAATCTTTTTCCTTGCGTTTTATCAAATGATTCTGCGAATCTGGCTAACATTCTGCTCTTGAAGTCATTCAAATCTGTAAACGGTCTATACTCCCACTCATAATTGAACCAACACAGTGCATCCTCCAGTAAACTCAGGGAAACCAGCTCCATCTTGTAATCTTGATCGCATTGCGTTACACGGAAGTATCGTTCTGCTTTAGCAATCCAATCAAACGGATTTGCTCCCGAAAACATAGGCATTTCAACCTTCTTGTATAAACCTTCTCTACTCTCATGTCTATGTTCTACCGTCCGATAACCTAGCTCAACTTCTTCCCGATGTGGTTCCAGATTAGAGTTTCGTACCTGATTGCGATTGCGAACGATCGGATGGAGTTGATTTGCTCCACTCGATTCTGCTTGAGCCGGACGCTGATTGATCGATGCGATAAACGCCTTAATCGTCGAATCCAACTCCGTAATCGAGGTTTTCACCGAATCATTGTTGACTTCACTCGTTGCGACAAATCTGGTGAATCGCTCGTCTAATCCGGATAATCGCTGTTGTAAATCTGCCACCGTAGAGTCGAGCGCTCCGATACGTTGCATCGATTCTTCGAGCGAACCTGATCTCGTCATTTTTTTTTTTTGAAAAAAAAAAGTAAGATCTTGGAGATTGTGTAATGCTTCCTCCGACTAGGATAAAGGATGCTATTGAAGCGGCTAATCCCATGCATATTGTCTGTACATCGGGTCTCACAAATTGCATAGTATCATAAATAGCCATTCCAGATATTACCCCCACCCCAAGATGAGTGCTCTCCTATTCCGACTTCCCCAGAGCCTCCGGTAGCACAGCCGAGACAGCAACGGGTTCTCCGCCCCTGCGTTTCGCCGTCAAATTCGCGTTGATCGTCGTGCCTCACCGCACCAAATGATAGAGTATAGTAACACTGTAAATGTAATACTCTGTATATTCCTCTCTTAACACTCAAATACAAGTGCTAAGTCCAATTCTATAAGCTCACACTTATGAATCCTGTTTACAATTTGCCAAAAGCCATCTAGTCATTACTCCTACTCATTATTTATACTTGAGTTTACATCAACTTCTCTAACTGCCATAACAACTCGACTCAACAGCTTATCATAACTGACGTCCTCACTCATGATCAGCAGATCACTTCATGACTTGATCAGATGTTGAATCCTTCTTTCTGTCTCTCTTCTTATTGTAGTACACTCTCCAGTACTTATCATACTTGTCATATTGTGGGGAGGGTTCTTCATTGCTACCACTGTCATTTTCACATCAATTGTCAAGAAGTAGATAGGTTAACTCCCACTGTTCACAATTTGTATTGTAATCTCCAATCTAGTTGACCCTAACGGCTTTGGTTCTTTATGTAATATCTTTGGTGTGTTGGAAAGTCTTTTCTATTTTGTATAATATATACCAATCCGTACTGTTTTCCTTTAGTATGTATAGTATATGGTTCTATTTTTGAATGAATTATATGCATGTCTTGCCATCTTTCGTAATGATGTTTTCATTTTGATGAATGCTTGTCTTTGCCATGATCTGCTATTTTGGTTTTCATTGAGTTGATATATCTTTATAGCATTTCCCATCGTTATGTCACGGCTTGTATCACCCAAGGGGATAAATTTATTGGTGTACGGCTACTCGTCAGAATTACACATCCTCTAAGATTATTGATCGGATAATGTTTAAGTTAGATGTCTAGTGTTACTATATTATATGTTATCGGAAACTGTAACTACGCAATAGCTACACAGACTTATATTATGTATGGACAAAGACTTGAGAATGTTACGGCCATACAAAGTTCTTCGTGATTTTAAGAATACATATAGATGACATAGATGATGATGATGAGGAATTTTGTGTGGATTGTACTAATGAAGATAATGACCAATCCCACAAAGAAATTTGATCGGAAGCGATGATTACCCAAGAAAAAACCACCAAATGATTTTATCGGAAAAGATAATCTACAGCCGAGTTTGACACTGAATAGTAAAAATGCTTAAATTTGTATTTATTATCTTACTAATAGTTTAACTTGATAATAAGATGTTAATGTTATAATCATACAATTAAAAATGGGCAATTCTCTTAAATAGCCCTTTTTAAGTTTTTGTCACAAAAATAGACATCAAAAAATAAAATGACCAAAATAGCCTCTTTTTTTTTTGAAATTTTGATTTTTTTTTATTTTTTTTTTGAAATTTGAAACCCTAACCCCAAACCCACCCCTTTACTCTAAACCCTAAAGTCCAAATTAGTTAACCCTAGGGGTATAAATGCATATAAATAAATTTTTTAGCTTCTAAAAAAAACATTTTGGTCATTTTCTCCCTTAAAAACTATTTTTGTGACAAACAAATTAAAAGAGGCTATCTAAGGGAATTTCTCTTTAAAAATTCCTACACTTTTATTTGATTCAATAAACATGTTAGCCACCTATAATTTTAGGTATATATTTGCATTGTGTTAATATTGAATACTTGATTGCTAACATATTTAATACATCTAACAATGTATTCATATATTTCCGTATATTTTTGAATTAGTCTTTTAGTTTAGTTAGCATGTTAATTTATTTGACAACACATAAAAAATTTACTCACATTTTTTAATATCTTTAGAATTAATCCTTGAGATTCATTGTTATATGACTAACATATTTTATAGATATCTAATTTTATTCTTAGCTAAACGTTGAAAGTTTAATTTTATCCAACTAACAAAAACTTTCAAGAGTTTGTCTTTTAAATTTCTGAAGCTAATATGATGTTTACCAAGACACATAAAATTCTATCCGGCTACACACAAATATTTGATGTTGTGTTGATTCAATCATTTGCAGGGCTTCAGTTCGTCAAGAGGATGATAGCTAAAGAAGATGAATCAGGATCAAAATCAGAATAACCGAAACTTTTGTAAGGTCAAAGTCATGTCCACCGATTGATACATGAAATACTGATCCACCAAAAGGGTCATGCCCACCAGCCTAGATATATCTGATGAGTGTAGCTTACTATTATATTATAAACACATCTATTTTTTTATGTTAGCGATGTAAATTTAAAGTTAGCCGACATGCAATTGTTCTATATTGATCATGGAATTGGAGTCATCTAACAAAGAAAATAGTCGTATATTTTTTATATCAAAATATACTCTGACTGCCTAACTAGTTATAACATTAATTTACTCCCGGTCTGAACGCATGCAGCCAGTAGGTGAGAATCATTGGTGTTATTCTTCTGCCGAACAAGATGCCTCACTATTTCGACAAACAAAGATGAAATGCCATCCTACCTCACCATTCTTTTCCACTCACCACATCTGAGGCGGCTTCACCATCTCATTTACCTAAAAATCAAAAAACTTTTGAAAGAGAGAGAAAAACCAAACTAATAAATGCTTCATCTATTTTTCTCTCCGCCAATGGTCGGACATTGTTCTCTAAGAGGCATGAGAGAAAAAATAAATGCTTAATCTATTACAAATTTTACTTGAACATAAATGCAGTGTCTTTGTTTGAATTAGTGTTTAATGATACCCTCATGTTGAATCCGAAATCGGTAACCCTAGATCGGAGATCGATTTCGATTGTGGATTTTCCAAAGAGACGATTAAGAAAGTAAAGCAGAGAGTTTTATTGATGAAGAATCGGAATGCTTTAAGAACAAGGTTAGAACAAAGAATGAGTAGTGAAAACCCTAATTATAGCTTGCCCTTCAAGTATCTCTGTCCCCTTTCTTCCTTCCAACCTCCTTCTATATATACACCTTTTACTATTGTCGAAGTCGGTCTGACAGGCCTCATGGGCAGACTTTGTCACGATTACGGGCCAAGTTCACACTTAAATGGGCCTATGTGGGTAGATGTAATCTATCCCCAACAATAAGTCCCCCAGTTCATCGAATTGGCTATTCGGTGAAATTCGTTGACTGGGTGAATTTAAGGGTGATCTCGGTCATCCATATTCTCGGTAAATTTGTAGTAGTTGGCTGTTTCCGACGTCTTTTTGCTTGAGCATCAAACTCGATCTCGGTCTTTGTTTATTTTTTTTATCATTAGATCTTGATCCCATGCCTCCTACTTCGTGTCACTCGAAGTGATTAATACCTTCGAGATTCGGAAGTAGTGGGACACGTGTCATCATCTATAGGGTTCTAGACCTAATCATAACTAACGCTCGTCTTCCGCGCCGAGATACCTATAAAAGTCTCGCTTAATGCCTGTTTCGTTATTCTTCTGCTGCTCATCCACTTTGAAAGGTATTTCTCTAGTTCTCTGCCTTCTTTCTTCTTTCTCTCTCTAGAACCTTATTTTCCGGCGACAATGTCTTCTCCGATCTGACGGTGTTCTCAAAAAGGCAAAGCGATCACCACCAACTCCGAGTCAGAAAGCACCAGTTCTCCACTGATACGCCGGCCAAGGGCGATAACGCTCGGGGGAATGGACAATTAACAGCCGACATCTGTAGAGCTGGCTTCTTTAGATTACGCCGAACGTGACATTGTTAGGTTCAGCTTGTATTTAGAAGACCGAGAAGCAACATGCCACACTCCTGCCGACGAAGCGGAGCAAGGAAATGAGATCCGGGCTGAAGAGCCAACTGAGGGGAACCTCGATTATGCTGCTAAGGAGAAGATTACGGCCGAGAAGGAGGTGAACTTCGCTTTAGCCGACTTCCTCCCGATGAGGTGGACTGGAACCGACTTCGAGTTTGACGAGGAGATAGACCCAGAACAGGAGTGGACTCTTAGCATCAAGAAGAAGCAAAACTGGGCGAACCATTTCCCTACCAAATCTAAATTCAAAACCGTATGGAGGCTTATTTTCCAGACAAATCCACCTGCCGGGTTTTCGTTCTTGATTCCGGCGGATCACCAGTGACCATGGACTCCGCCTTCAGGGTACGCTTGCGTATATGAGTCGTGGTTCGTCAACTCTTCGCTCTGGTGGCCTCTTCCAGAATTTCTAACAACCTACTGCAATCGTCGGAAGATCGCCCTCGGGCAGTACACCGCAAACAGGATCAGGATTCTGGTAACTCTGATGGTTCTCGCAGCCGAGCTGGAAATCAAGATGTCGGTTCGGCTCTTCGAAGAACTCACGACACCGAGTATTACTGCGAAGACGGGTTTCTTTTATGGAAAAATGGTTCTCAAGTATAATGTGATCACCGGGAAGCCGTCTAAAGTGAACTTCTGGAATCATCGATATTTCTACGTGAAGATTAACGAAGCTTCCTTCGACGATCCCACGATAATCCTTAACAGATATTTCAATTCCAATATCGGTATGACTTTGAATTAACTCGCAGCACTTCTACTGATCTACTTCATCTCTTTTCCTTTTTTGTAGATCGTATCAGCAAGTGGTCACAAGGCGGCTCGCAGTCTTTTCTCGAAGAAGTCGAGGCCATCAGGACGTTGAGTCATCAACATTGGCCAGATATCAGCGAAGCCCGCATTCAAGCCGCTTTAAAAAGAATCAACCGAGGTAACGATTCTTTTATTTATTTATTTTGGTTTCCTTTCTTTTTCTTTATCTGACGACTTTCTTCTCGTATAGCCGAGATCCCAACTGCAGCCCCTGTGCGTCCCCGACAACAATCGATGGGAAAGCTAAACCTATCCGCCTTGCCGTCATATGCTGACACGATCGGTACCCCTGAGCACGGCAGGGGTTCTACCGATGTTGGTAGACCAAGCAAACGAAAGATGGACTCGTCCAGTTTGAGCGCTGAACCTTCCCTCGTGACCCCTTCCGATCTCCTCTTCCTCCTCTTGAAGTACCAGAAGAGCACCATGGTGACGACCAAGGGGAGCAAAACCCGATAGCTGAAGTACCAGTCAGGTCAGTCGACATGACTGTCACCGAGATGCCAATGGAGGAGCATCCAACTAATCCTCCGCTAGAGGATGTCGTACAAAGGGGTCAGCTTCCAGAGCCAGCGCAGATTTCGCATGGTGAGGAGGTTGAGTACCCTCATATTATTGACTTTAAATACCGGTCGATCGATGTTCCGTTCATTGAAGACCACGAGGCACCGGCGCGTCTATTCCGCCAGATTAAGCTCAAGAAGCGTGGCATGCCGGAACTGGATCAACTCCATCAGGATAGCCGATACCGAGAAATGACTCGAGCCGGCGCCATAGTAAGTGTTCGTTTACTGATTTTCTTTTGACGATATAATTTTTTTTTAAACATTTTCGTTCTGCAGTTCTTCGGGAACGCGAACCTTATGGTTAGAGACTACGAGGCGAAGCTGAAGGCGCAAGAAGCTTCACTGATGGCCAAAACCGGTTCTCTGAAGAAGAAGAGGAAGGAAATCGCCGAGTTGTCATACAAATGCAACTCCTATGAGGGTCAGATTGAGGTCCTAACTGCTGAGAAAAATGAAGCTTTAAACGAAGCCGGTCTGGAGAGATCTCGTAACGAGCTCCTATCCGCGGAACTGGAGACGTTAAAGGCTCAAAAGGATCTTCTCGACTCTCGCTGCCTTAATCTGGAACAAGAGAAGTCCGAGCTCTCTCTAAATTTTGAAACGACAACCAGGCGTTTGAGAGAGTCTAGGGAGCACGAGGTGAGGAAGGAGCGGTCGCGAGTTGAGTCCATCTTACGACAATAGGTGATGCCGACGTACGAGAAGATGGGTCAGTTCCTTGGGGAACAACCCGAGATCCAGTCGAGGCTTGCTCTGTACTCGCAGGCGAAGGGGACGAGGGAAGGGCTGGAGAAATTCCAGTCGCAAGGCCTATCAATGGATGAGGTTCTCCAGAAGGCGAAGACCGACGAAGCCTACTTCCTGGAGGAGCTGCAGAAGATGGAAGTCGTGGATGCCGACAAAATTGATCTTCATCCGATTAGTCTTGATGAGCACGACTCCAATATGACGGTCTTTTCTCTCCAAGACCTTGAAGACCTCCGATCTTGAAAACCTCCTTTCTCTTCATTTGTTGTAATCTTATTTCCCTTCTGTTGTAACAACTTTTGGCCGAGTATGGCATGTTTTTTTATCTATCTAAGTATCGTTGATTTTTTGTTTAAATCATATTCGACGATGGTCACATCGGCCGAACCAAAACAACTTTTGCAAAATAAACGAATAGGACTTTATTTCGTCAAATATGCCGACATCATTTATATCGCAAAATAGGAAAGAGCGTACGTAGTTAACTTTATTTAAGTTACCGAGTAGGCTTCTCCTTTATATAATCTACTGTGATGTCGCGCCCATCATTCAACTTTGAATTAAATCCATTCGACATGTTCGTCATACTGTGGAGTTTAATACCGACTTGAATTTCATATCGTAGTACGAATCTTAAGTGGTATAATTATCGCGGAAACCGTGTTCAAGGAATCTGATTAAAATCGATGTATAAACACGAAGTTTCTACAGATTTTCTTATATATATATTTTTTGTTTTTTGTGACTGAACTCGGTTTAAGAGCTGTCTACGTACCCGAGACGGGATCAAGTCACTCGTAGTTCCCTTTTTTTTTGTGACAACTCGGTTCAAGAGCTGCCTACGTACCCGAGACAGGATCAAGTCACTCGTAGTTCGTTCTTCTTATCATTTAAGCACCGAGGTAGCGCTTTAGGTTGATCGAGTTCCAAGATCGTGGGATCTGTTCTCCGGAGGATGTCTCAAGTCGATAAACTCCTGGTTTGACCACGCGTGTTATCTTATATGGACCTTCCCAGTTTGCACCAAGTTTACCTGCTCTCCACTCCTTGGTATTCTCGAAGACTTTTCGAAGGACGAGATCGCCGAGTTGCAACGGTCGGGACCTCACTTTCTTGTTGTAAAAGGACTCGGCGAGATGTTGATAATTTTGAATCCGTAACAAAGCCTGATCTCGTCTTTCTTCGAGTTGATCCATGGCGTTGATCATCATTTCGTGATTCAAGTTTTCATTATGGGGCATCTTTAACCTCCTGAGGCTAGTAACGTTGACTTCGGCAGGGGCCATTGCTTCGACTCCATAGGCGAGTGAGAACGGCGTCTTTGCTGTTGCGCTCCAAGGTGTGGTTCGATGGGACCACAGTACTCCGTCCAACTCGTCAGCCTAGTGTCCCTTTTTGAGATCTAGTCTTTTCTTGATCCCGTCGATGATAGTTTTGTTGGTTGCTTCAGCCTGGCCGTTTCCTTAAGGATATCGCGGGGTCGAAAAACTCAGTCGAATTCTCCATTTATCACAAAATTCCCGGAATTTGTTCGATGTGAACTGAGATCCATTGTCGGTTACTATTTGATAAGGAAGTCTGCGACGGTAGATGATGTACTTCCAAACGAAACTTTGGACCTTGTTCTCGGTGATTTGGACGTAGGCCTTGGCTTCAACCCACTTTGTGAAATAATCTGTCAAAACGAGTAAGAAACGCTTTTGTCTAGAACTCGGTAGAGGGCCGACTATGTCCATTGCCCATCACATGAATGGATATGGAGAGACGGAGGTTTTCAGGAACTCTGTTGGTGAGTGAATGTTAGGTGCGTAGCGCTGGCACTTTTCGCAGTGTGATGCGTATTCTTCGCAATCTGCGACCATGGTGGGCCAATAATGCCCCTGAATTTTAAGCTTTAGCGCGAGAGACCTGCCTCCACTGTGGTTGCTGCCTTCTCCTTCATGAGTCTCGATCATAACGAGTTATGCTTCTTCTTTCCCGACGCAGGTAAGAAGAACCTTATTTGCGGTCCACCGGTGTAACTTACCATCGGTAGAGACGTAATTGGAGCTTTTTGCTTTAAGTCGACGGGATTCCCACTTATCCTCGGGGAGTATCCCTTTATCCAGATAATCCAGAAAGAGGGTTCGCCAATCATTATCTTAAGTAGCCGACTCTACGATCTCGGTGATAGTGGAGGAAATGGCGAGGACGTCCTTACCGATTGGTAAGGAAATACTCGGATTTTCAACTATGTGAATGGGGATCATCTGTTTGACCTGATCCCGCTGATTGCTTCCCAATGCGGCTAACGCGTCGGCAAAGCAGTTGTCTTTTCTGGGGACCTTGACGAGTTCAAAGTGATCAAACTCGGACGTCAACTTTCTGACGACACCGAGATATGCATCTATCCTCTCATTTTTTGCCTCATAGTCACCACTTAACTGACTGGTGACGAGTTGAGAATTGCAGAAGGCTTGTACTCGCTTGGCCCCTACTACTTTAACTAAACGAAGTCATGCGATTAACGCTTCGTACTCGGCTTCATTGTTTGATGCCGCAAACCCGAGTCGGAATGATTGTTCGATGAGTTCTCCGGTGGGTGATTGGAGATGAACGCCTATTCCCGACCCTTTGTTGGATGACGCTCCGTCGACATGCAAGATCCAATTTTTTACTGGGATGTCGAGATCAGCCGCTTGATCGGGAGAGATTTCGACGATGCAGTCGGCCAAAACTTGAGCCTTTATTGCGGGCCTGCTTTTATACGAGATATCGTATTCGCTGAGTTCGATGACCCACTTAGAAAGTCTCCCTGACTGGTTAGCATTATGGAGTATGGTTCGTAGCGGCATGTCGGTGAGAACGACAATGGAATGGGATTGGAAGTAAGGTCGCTGTTTTCGTGCTGATGTTACTACGGCGAAGGCCATCTTTTCGAGGGTGGGGTATCTCTTCTCTGCATCGGTAAGACGTTTACTGGTATAGAAGATGGGATGATGTTCTCCTCGGTCTTCCTTTATTAGAACGCTGCTTACTGCTGAAGAGGACACTGCGATGTAGAGATATAGAGTGTCGCCTGCATCTGGTTTTGTCAATACCGGAGGAGTCGTTAAGTATTGTTTTAGTGCCGAGAAGGCTTGTTCGCATACTTCATCCCAAAGGAAATTTTTATTCCCACGCAGCAACTCGTAGAAAGGGAGGCATTTATCGGTGGACCTGGATATGAAACGATTAAGGGCTGCAACTCATCTGGTTAAACTCTAAATTTCCCGCAACGTTTTGGGATCGGGTAAGTCCAAAACCGCGGAGATTTGTTTTGGATTTGCTTCGATTCCTCGTTTCGTCACGATATAACCAAGAAATTCTCCCGACGTAACTCCAAAAGTGCACTTTGCCGGATTCAATTTTATCCCGTACTTGTTTAAGGTATCGAAACATTCAGATAGGTGTCGAACGTGGTCTTTGGTGATGAGTGATTTGACCAGCATGTCATTGATGTAGACTTCCGTAGTGACCCCTAACTTATCGGCGAACATTTTATTAACCAGTCGTTGATAGGTGGCTCCTGCGTTCTTGAGTCCAAAGGGCATAACTCGATAGCAATATGTGCCGCGATCCGTGATGAATGATGTCTTCTCGCGATTGTCCGGGTGCATCATAATCTGTTTGTAGTCTGAGAAGGCATCATAAACGAAAGGAGCTCGTTTCCGGCCGTAGATTCCACCATCTGATCGATATGGGGCAAAGGGAAGCTGTCCTTAGGGCATGCCTTGTTTAGATCGGTAAAATCGATGCACACCCTCCATTTCTCATTCTTCTTTTTGACTATGACCGGGTTCGCGAGCCAATCTGGATATTTAACCTCGGCAATGGATCCCGCCCCTAAGACTCTATCGACTTCGTCGTTAATAGCTTTAGCTCTTTCAGGACCGAGCTTACGACGCTTTTGCTTGATGGGTTTGTATGTTGGGTCGACGTTGAGTCGATGTGATGTAACAGCCGGGTCAATACCAGGCATGTCGGCTGTTGTCCAGGCAAACGTTGATTTGTTTGCCTGGAGGAAGGTGGTCAATTCGGTGGTTAGGTCGTCGCTTAGTTCGGAGCCAATTCCTACGGTTCTCTCAGGATGATCAGGATCGATACCGACTTGGACTATCTCCTCTTTTGGTGGAGACGGCTTTTTATCTGGCTCGACGAGAAAAGTGACCTGCTGGCTTTTGAGATCGGAAATCAACATGCTTCGTGCGAGGCGTTGATTCCCTTTCAATGTGAAGACGGTACCTTCTTTGGTAGGAAATTTGACGCATTGGTGGTATATTGACGGGATTGCTTTCATCATGTGAAGCCATGGGGTGCCCAGGATCGCGTTATACTGCGTTTTGGTGTCGATGACGGAGAATTTAACGAGTTTACTTACTCCCCCGGCAAAGACGTTAAGGCGGATGGTTCCCAATAAGGAGGTCGATGAGCCGTTGAAACCGGTAAGGGCTCTCGACGATGGCTTGATATCGTTAAGATCTACCATCATTTTTTCCAAGGTCTGTTGGAATATTAGATCGACCGAACTTCCAGTGTCGATGAGTACACGCGTGACCTGCATGTACCGATTTGCAACTCAACTAGCAGTGGGTCGTTGTGTGGCTGATCTATATCGACGAGGTCTCCTTCCGAAAATTTTATAGAGGTTTCTCCTTCATACTTTGCCGGCCATTGTCGGGCGGTTACGGCTCTGCGTTGGTATTCTTTTATCGATTTTACCGAATCGTTGCACAGGGGTGATCCGCCACGAATTACGTTAATTCGGCAAAAGACGTTGGGACGCCTGTCAGAGAGTGTCGCCCGTCGGTCAGGGGTTGCGATACCCATCTTAGTAGTAAGTTTATTTCGGAGATCGTCTCCCGAAATCATTGGTTTCTTGGTTTGAGTGTGAGGATCTCACAGAATGTGCTGCAAATGATCTCGGAGATCGTAGGTATCGTTGACCTTGGATGGTTCTGATTTTTGGTCCTGAAGGGGAAAATCTCGCAACTCGGTTATAGAACGCTTGCGTTGAAAATAACCTCGTAGATCCTGGTTATCTCCGTCCTCATGAGGCCCCAATTTCTTTCTTCAAAGGAGGACATCTCGCAAATCGATTGTAGAGCGCTTATGTTGGAGATGATCCCGGAGATCAGGGCTGTTTTTGTTTTCCGTAACACATGAGGGTAAGGGGGCTGCCGAGATAACATTGATCCGTCGAGCTACTTGCGGTCTTTTGTCTTCTGTATCGGTATCATCACGGTGTCAGGGTGGAGCGGCCGCATCCTGATCATCGGGGTGGACCACTTGGTTGGATTCCTGTTTCTTGGCACTAGCTTGTCGGTTCTTTGTCCAGCTCCCTTTCTTTCGATTTTGTTTTGACTTCGGCGGGTCGGGCGTGACGGCACCGTTTCTAAACGCCGAGAATAAGGCTTCTGCGAGTTGCTTGCACTCCTTAGTGTCGTGGCCTTTGGCTTTGTGGTAAGTGCAAAATTTAGTTTCAATCGTATGTTAAGGGCTTCCCATCGAAGGTTCTGTCCCATACGTTCCATGGTCGATCTTTTTGATGTGGAGGGAGATGCGTCAGGTTCCTCAGTTGCCGAGAAGACTTTTTCTTTCTTTTCGTTAGGTTGATGCTGACGAGGTTCCTGATAGGTGGTCGTTGCTTTTGGCGTCAACTGAGCCTTCAACGCATTCTATTTTGTGGTATAGGCGGCGTTATCCTCCTCCATTCGGATGAAGCAATTCGCCCTGTGGAGTGCATCTTCTAGGGAGATTGTACTATTCGTGTAGAGGTCAAATCGGAAATACGACCTAATCCATAACGCGTTGCGTAAAGCCTCCACCGCCGTCTTGTCCGGGACATCGACTTTGGAGACGAGGTTCTTGAACCGTTCCATGAAGTCGTGGAAGGATTCCTTCTGTTCCTGAGAGATTTTCCACAAGTCGGTTGCTGAGGCCCCTTAGCGAATATACATGGAATAATGCTTGAGGAACTCGGTAGAAAGTTCCTTAAAGGTGCTGATCGAAACTGCAGTTAGCCGAGAAAACCAGGTAAGGGCGGGTCCTGCTAAACTCTCAACAAAGAGTTGGCAATAGCCGACATCTCGTTCTTCCGTGGAGAAATAAGCTCGACCCATAGCAATGTTAAAACTGGTCATATGGTCGCTGGGGTCAGAATCTCTGCGGAAAGAAGGTACTCAGAGTTTGTCATGATGTCGCACTCGGACGTTGATGATCTTCTTGGTGAAGGGGTTTTTTTGAGTTGCTTCCAGGACTCGATCGGTTTCTGGTGCGAAACTCGTGGCTTGATGGATTTTTGACGACATGTCTTTAATCGTTCCTTGAAGACGTAGAAGTTCTTCGTTGGTTGCTTGATCGGCTGCTTGATTCCGCATCGTCGTTTGGAACAAACGTCGCCGGACAGTATCCAGATCTTGATCGTCTGCTTGTGCAGGAGGTAGACAAGCAGCAGCGATTGTCTCGAGACGTTCTTGAGTCGCCTTATTAGCGGCATCTTGCTGATCGAGTCTTTGAACGACGGCGGCGAGAGAGGCCAAGACGGCGTTCAGGTCGACGGGCTGTTGACCTACTTGGTTCGTTGGCGATCATGTCATCGTTCTGATTGATGTTTCTTGATCGTTGTTCTTCGAGAGTCCTCACAGACGGCGCCAATTGTTGAATCCGAAATCGGTAACCCTAGATCGGAGATCGATTTCGATTGTGGATCTTCCAAAGAGACGATTAAGAAAGTAAAACCAAAGAGTTTTATTGATGAAGAATCGAAATGTTTTAAGAACAAGGTTAGAACAAAGAATGAGTAGTGAAAACCCTAATTCTAGCTTGCCCTTCAAGTATCTCTGTCCCCTCTTTTCCTTCCAACCTCCTTCTATATATACACCTTTTACTATTGTCGAAGTTGGTCTGACAGGCCTCATGGGCCGACTTTGTCACAATTACGAGCCGAATTCACACTTAAATGGACCTATGTGGGTAGATGTAATCTATCCCCAACACCTCATCATTCAAATATGGGGAATAGCTGAGTTTGCACCAAAAGCATCTAAAAATTGGTTATAAACGCACACATATACATAGAAAAAAAACTCTTTTCGTTAATACCCAAGTTTTATAAATAGCACAAATCTATTTCAAATCTTTAACAAATCTAATTCCACTGTTACACATCTCGATATCACAAATAAATCTAAGGCAAATCTTTACCAAATCTTCTCATATCTTTAATAACCTATAACACAGAGCTTAATCGTACTGCTCTAAATTATGATAAACTAAGAAAGGCTATAAAAATAATTTAGATTCACATTTTCTTACTGTATAGTCCATACTTTTACTATTTTTGGTAGTTTGCTAATTTCTCACTTATTTATAGTTTTCTAGCTAATTGACTCTTTGAAATATAAAGAAATTCAATAAAACAAAATAAAAAACATAAAATATAACAAAAAAATAGCTACCTAAATTAGAATCAAGATAGAAAATTCAATATCTCTATAGTTTACGTTCAAATTGAATTCAAAATTTTATCAGGTTTCTAACATTGTTATTCAAACCAAGTCAAAAACTAAAATTACTAAACCAAACCAAACCTAAATTCATAAATAACTGTACAGTTACTTGAATTGAAAACCAAAAACTACATCCAAATCGGAACCAAACCAAAAACTAAAAAAACACAATATGGAAATAAACATAAAACTAAATACCGAATGCCTAAACATATTTGTAAACAAACTCACATGTTAATAAATTTGTCAACAAAAAATAATCTCACATTTTTAAAACGCAGACAATACATATTAATATATTTGTCAATAAAAAATAATCTGTATCACATAATAACATTCTAAATTTTTCCTCAATAAAATGAAAGTTTAATCGGCAAGAAAAAAGATTTATCGGCATACATCACATCAATGCGCAATAACTAAACCCAAAAAAAATGGCAGAAAATGCATCAATGACAGAGCCACAAAAAATCAATAGAAAGATTGCAACTTTTGTAAGTTTTCAGTGATGTGAAGGTCATTCTCAATAGAAAGATTGGAGTTTAATGACAAATAGAAAAGAAAAGAAAGGAACTCAAAATATTGCTCTTCTCTCATCAAATATTGTTACAGAAAATCTAAACATAATTCTCTCTTTTGCCTTACTCTTCCATAAAATTCTTCAACCCATCTCTGTATAAGCGAAACAACTTTCCGCCCTGAGGAACCGGGTTGATGATAATAGCCTTACTCAACAAAAGGCAGCTGCTATTTTCAACACCAATTTGCTTCAATCAGTATGGTCTGTAGCGCATTGGCCGTCTGAACCTGGGAACTCTCCTGCACATACCATAAACCCATTCACCAATTATCAACAACCATTGACGAATATGTATAGACACTGAATCAAACAAACGGGCCGAACCGTTTTTTTAAATGAGGAGGTAGTGAAGTTTCTTTAAACGTACCCATAAGCATATGGAGGATAAAATGGAGGTCCGGGCATGAAGCCCCTCATGGGTCTGAAGGGGCCCCTTCCTCGGAATTGCCTCATTCCGAGGACATTAGTCCTCTTTGCAGATACCTGGAAAGATTCATGAAACAAAGTATGAGGATGACAAATCTTTAGCTATAAGCACAATTAACTGAACGAGTTTGCACCTTTATCTGACGACCATGCAGTTCGGAGTCGTTCAAAATAAGAGAATTCTGAATGGCTTCTTCTTCCACAAATTCCACGTAGGCAAAACCTTTGGGTTGGCCAAACTTATCTGTCAGAATCGTAACCCTATTAACTGTCCCACAGGATTGAAAATGCTGCTGGAGTTCCTCTGGAGTACATGTGTAGTCCACCTAACATACACAAAACCAAATAGTTACACAGGAAAACTGAAGAATCAATTTGAGGACTAATGCTTTCACAAGGTTGATCATAAAATAAAATTGGAGATAAGCAAGGTAAGTTGTTAAGCAATTACAGGCAAGTTTCCACTGATGCCCAAAAAAATATCAACAAACATTCTTTCGAAAAGATACAAACTTTAAATGAGAATCATGTAAAAAATTAATAGTAGAAGCCTCACATTGCCAACATATATTGAACGCAAATCCACTTCCTCTTTCTCAGACGCACTAATAGCACTTGATGGATCTTCATTCAAAGAAAATATGTTAAGAGATTCGTTGACTTACTAAAAGATATCAAGGTCACTCTCAAACTAATATGTCAAAGATTGAAGCTGAAACATATGAATATAAGAATTTCCGCCAAAGATTCTAACTACATAGATGCAAATCTTTGACAAGAACCCTAATCAACAAGACATGCTTTAAACCTGAATCTAATATAACACACACTCAGTAGAGGAAAAAGAGAAGCTGAAACCTTGAGCAGCAGCCATATCTTTCTCAGCTTTGGCTTGCATTTCACGCAAAGCACTAGCCTCTTCCTCGATCTCCTTAATTCGTTTCTTCGTGTCCTCTAAATCCTATCCAACCATAACAACAGACTAAATCAATACACGAAGGGACAATTAGATAAAAAGTAAAGCTAAGAAAACAGAATACCCTGGAGGCAGAGCCAGGCTCAAGCTCAAGCTCCTCCTCTTCCGCAGCGGCGGCGCCTTCTTGATACTCGTCCATCTCCATCTCGCATTCGTCCTCCTCTGGGATGTCTCCACCGTACACTTCGTGCTCTTGCTCATCTTGCAGCGCCATCTTTCTCTCTCACTCGGCGACTCTCGTAAACCGAGAAAACACACACAAAAGTTAGGGTTTGGAATTGGGAAAGAAAGGGGAAAAAGGTTTGTTCGAAGTTTCTTACACAAATTCAGTTGCGTCGACAAAAAAAAATCAGTTGCGTGTTAATGGGCTTTAAGATACTCCCTCCGTTCAACTAAGATAAATGTTTAAAAATAATAAATTGTTTTACAAAAATATATTTTTTATATTTTCTATAGCAAATTTTAATAAAATTAATTGAATTTATTGAAAGACTATTGGTTAAAATACATTGGAATTTGATAATTTCTAAAAACGATGTATGATTAATGTGTTTTCTTAATATGTGTTAAAACACGAAAACATTCATCTTAATGGAACGGAGGGAGTAATAAAAACGTTACGTGTCAACTGGGCCTACTTCTTCAGTACAGGCTGATTCGACAATCTCGATGTACCAAGCTCCCTAGTAAACATAGGACGACCAAGACCGAATCACCTTAAGGTCAGGCCAGTTAGCTGACTATCCTTCATATGTGGAGTTAAGCGAGACATGTACCTTCGAGATACGCGAAATAGTAGAGATCGACTTAAGTAGTATAAAAGGGCGAGTCAGCTCAAAAATGATCCACAAAGTTACGATCACACTAAACAAATGAATATTTTGCAGAGTTGTATTACTTTTTTTTTCATCGAATAACTATTATATTACTCAAACTTGAGATATTTTAGGGAACCAAACCGAAACAAAACAACCAATATAATACATATTTTTATGAAAGGATTTTGCTACATTAATTAATGAATCAAATGACACATTTGCAGAACGAGAAATAAAGACAATCGAGAAATTAGAGAATCTTTTTTCCAGTCTTGACAACTCCTTCATTTCAGTGGAAAAGTTCGGCTATGCTCTTAGATCTTGAATCATCAAGATTAAATCCTTACAATCAATGCCAAAAACCTGACATGTCGATAGATGTAGCATTCACTCCATTGCCCATGAGAGGGCCTCAAGTTTTGAGTGTAGGGGTGAGATTCTTCTGTATTGTTTTTTGCTCTCAAAAGTTGAATTACTCCTCTAGAATTTTTTCATGTTCATCCACAACCACTAAAGAGTATGTCATGTGTCCATGATCCATTTATCATACATCTCCATGTTGTTGAAACATGCTTAGGAGATTGTCACTCCACTGATATTTCTTCATGTTTACTATTAGCTTCAAAGTAAGCATGCCATTCTTATTCAATGTGTTTGACAGTTTCCAATGAGTTCATGTATATCCCTCTAAATAGCTAATCATTCTCGTTTTTCAAATATACCATATAATCCAAGGATATAGGTCTTTATCCAGCTCAAGGTCTTCAATATCATTCTTTCGCCAAAAATATATAATCCATAATTGGTACTCGCTCGCGCTGGAGAACACCAAAGGTGGAATAGGATTGCTGCTAATGACCATATTTGTAAAAAGATGGTGTCGTTAATAGTTTCATTATCTTCTCCACATCTGGGACAATGATTGTCGCATCCATATGGTGATCTGTTTGTTACATCTAGTTGTCCTGAGATTGTTTACCATATAAGATGACATATTTTTGGTGGAGCTTTTTAATCTTCCAACTAAAAGCTTATAATTTTGCAATACTAGGTTTTGGAAGTGGTTCCAACGTTTCTCTGGTTAGCAAATTTGTTGCTACACAATAGCCAAATTTGACAGTGTACATACCACACTTTATATAACTCTAGCAATACTCATCCCGATGATGTCTTTGACTTATGACCAAAGATTGGATCAGTGGATATCTTTCGGACTGACATAGTTTTCTAGTAGCTGAAAATTTCATCTTTTTGGGCTCCCTATTAAAATTTCACTTACTAGAATCAACGGATGAACCACATGTGCAATAAGCCTAGCCGATCGTGCCGGTCTCGTTGGTATCCAAAAATCTTCCCAAATTTTAATGTCATTTCCTGAGTGTATCTTTTTTCTTATTCCCAATGATACTAATGTTTTGCTGCCATTATACTTGTCCAGCCATATGAAAGATTGTTAATCTTGTTTAGTCGCAAAGACAAACTACATATGAAATATTTTCTTCTCAAAACCCTTCTTAATTAGGAATCTGGGAACTGCACTAGTCTCCATATCTGTTTTTATACTAGGGCAAGATTGAACTCATGGATCATCATGAATCCAATCACTCCCTTAATTCTCGATCTGCATTGCCTTTCCCATTTTGTCCAATGTATACCTCTTTTAGATGGGTTTGAACTCCACCAGAACTGTGAAATGACACTAGCTAAATTCTAACAAGTCTCTAGAGGTAGTATCAGGGTCGCTATTACATACGTAGGTAGAGCCAATAAGATATATTTTATTGGAACCTCATTTTCTCCCTTTGATAACCATTGTCCTGTTCAACCATTGACCCGATTTTGTAGTCTTTCTTTTAGAAAAGCAAATAATTTTCTGATGCAACCCTAACTGAACCAGTTGCTGATTCGGATCTAGAGGAGCTGGATGAGCTGAACCAGCTGAGTGACAATGAAGAGGAGCAGGATGAGATGAACCAGCTGAGTGGTGATATTGGCATGATGGATCAGGCTGGAAGGGAAGAAATTCAGCCCAACTCTTTTGTTGCATCAGATGACCATTTTTCTGCCCAAAAGGAGATCAAATCACAAGTTGTGGATCCATTCTCTCTTTCTAAAAGACCATCCACGAAAATGAAGAGAAGAAATCAGCAAAAATAATTATTATTGAGTTTTCAAGACAATTTTAGTTTTAATTAAGTTTTTCTTATTTTTCTACAATTATAGGACTTTTCCATTTCATTCTTCTCTACTTAAACTTTTTTTTTTGTTTTCAGAAATATTATTCACCTTTTTTATATCAAAAACTCTCTCTAAAATCTGTGAATCCTTTGTTCATCCTTGAACATAGATTGCTAGGAGTTCATTCTCTGCAAGCAAAACTTGTCTTTGATCACAAACAAAGTTCATTCTCTTGATCCTAGACTCATCTACACAAGATTTTATCATTCCATAGATCATTTATGAAGATCATCCATTCAATCCATCCATCATCATCTGAAATCAACCCCTTTCTCTCTCAAACCAGCAGATCATCCTTCATAGAATCAGGGACAACAAAAAAGAATCTCCTCACAAGGGATTCATCAAGTGGTATCAGAACAGATCTGAAGGCTCTTGATCTTGGTTTGATTCTGAAACTCTCAAAATCTGGGTTTGCATCTGAAAATCTCTATTTCTTCTTCTTTGTTTTGGGGAATCTGATTTTTTTCTCTGTAATTCTCATAAAGTTCTTATCTTTCTATCTGTATAATCTGCAAGAGGGCCAACCAGAAAAAAAAGAATTTTGAAAAGTTGTAGAGAAATCCAACTTGGCTGAAGAGAAATCCAGCTATGGTGGTAATGCCTCTTGCAAACAAAAATCTTGCAATCTTTCTATCTCTTTTTCTGTTTTGGGGTTGGGGAATTGATCTCTAAAGCTTGATCTTTGTTTGTTGCTGAGCTACTGGATTCACAGAGAAATATTACAGAAAAATCAGAGAGAAACACTTGAGAGAAGTGAGGCTTCGGCTATATGTTCTTGTGTTAATTTTCTTGTTGAGTTTCTTAATAGGAATCCATGTCTAGAGGAAGCAGTGGCAGAAGGAGACATCCTGAAAAGGAGTTAGATTCCAACCTGTTTGACTCTGCTACAAAAGCAGTCTTGGAAAGAAAAGAAAAATCTATGAGAAAAAGAGATTCATATGATATTGATGAATCTGGTTATGAGCAGGAAAGGATAGTATCTAGGAGGTCACTGGAAAAGCTTAACAGGAGGAACACACATCATGATCAATTCAGTTCTTCCACAAAGAGTTTGCTGGAAAAAAGACAGAATTTGATAAGAAAAGAAAAATCTGTTTTAACCATTCTGATTTGGTGCAGGAAAAGGCACTACCAGGGAAGCAAGAGGCGCCAACTAGGAAGAGCAGAGAAGTGACAGGAGCTTGCTATGGTCGTGATCCCATAAAGAAGTCTCAGAAACAACAAGCAGAACTTGATTATTTGCACAACCAACTGTTTCAAGATGATTTCAAAAGGATTGCACAAGGAGTTTGCAAAAGACCAGCGTGTGAGACCATCCACACAACCTTCCTCAAAGGTTACTGGCCCAATGAGTTGCAGCAAGCAGGAGCAGATCATCCAAGAGCTGGAAACAGAGTCATCTAAAGTAAGTAAAGAACTTGAGACGGAAAATGAGTTTTCTCTTTTCTCTCCTCAATCTGAACTTGTTATCAGTAATGCTTGTGATAAACTAACCTGTTTTGAACCAGTGGAACCGAGTAGCATTGATTCAGTGTCTCAGGTCTTAGAAGAACAATCACCAGAAACATAGCAGAGGAGTCTAACAAAAACTGAAGTGTTGGAGCAGAAAATAAGCTTGGAACCAGAAACAACTCATGCACCTTTGTCTCTTAACCTACAAGAGAGCTGTAAGGAATTTCATCTGGTTAATTCTCTGCCTCAATTGTTTGTTAAGGTTAATTCCAGGGATGTCAAATGTTTTGGTCTTGACAAGGTAAAAGAATTTTGTGTTTCAAACTCTGTTTTTGAAAACATAGTTAATTCTTTTAAAGTGTTTGAACCTGATAAACTCTTTGATCAAAAACGTTTTCAGTTTGTTAGTGAACTTAATCCTGGTTTTGTTTTGAGTTTTGACCAGTTTATGGAACTTAATAAAAGCATTGATCACCCTGAAAAGAGAATTGAGGTTATTGTGCAGCAATCTGATTTATGTTTCAGAAAACCTTGTAATTCTTTTGCTTGCTTTGAAGATAATGACTTTGATCTGAGTTTTTATAATCATGAACTGATCACTGGTGATTTTCTTGCATCTGATTATGCTTTGAACAAACCTAGAAAGTTGCAGGAACATAAAACTCTTAGGGCAGAAACCGAGTTTGTTTATGAATCTCTTTTGAAACATGCTCATGCTTGTTCTGAAACTAATAAATCTTGGTTTGTTTTGAGATCATGCTTGAAGAATGGTGTTATTTTGAGCTTTGATGATATTCTGGTTTATAACACTTTCTTTGATAAGCATGCTGAGCTTTGGTTAAGTAATTCTTAGTTTGAGCTTGATCTTTTGTGTTCGGAATCTGAGAAACATGTGCCTGTTTTGAAGTTGTTCTTTAGCAACTATGCTATCTTGTGCCTTGATGCCATTCTGGTGTACAACACTTACTTTGATATGCATCATGATGATCTGAAACATGTGCTACATGTTCTAGGGAAAGAAATTTGGTTTTCTGATTTGAACAAGAACATGTCTTGCCCATATAATTCTGGGTATATAGTCTTTGTTTAAGTTCTCAGGAACAGCAGGATCTGTCCCAAAGGAGTGCAAGGAACAATAGCAAATGCAAATCTTATAAGCCTGAGATTTGGAGGTGGAAGTACTTGAGAAAAATGGATTCAAAATTCCAAGAAAGTTTTTCTCCAAAACCTTAAATTGATGTTGATTTAATGCTTATTTTCTTGATCATTTGTCTCGCTTCTTACTTGTTTCCTTTTGATGTAGGAGATACATATTTGAGGACAAATATTTTTAAAGGAGGAGGGGATGATGCAACCCTGACTGAACCAGTTGCTGATTCGAATCTAGGGGAGCTGGATGAGCTGGACCAGCTGAGTGACAATGAAGAGGAGCAGGATGAGATGAACCAGCTGAGTGGTGATATTGGCATGATGGATCAGGCTGGAAGGGAAGAAATTCATCCCAACTCTTTTGTTGCATCAGATGACCATTTTTCTGCCCAAAAGGAGATCAAATCACAAGTTGTGGATCCATTCTCTCTTTCTAAAAGACCATCCACGAAAATGAAGAGAATAAATCAGCAAAAATAATTATTATTGAGTTTTCAAGACAATTTTAGTTTTAATTAAGTTTTTCTTATTTTTCTACAATTATAGGACTTTTCCATTTCCTTCTTCTCTACTTAAACTTTTTTTGTTTTCAGAAATATTATTCACCTTTTTTATATCAAAAACTCTCTCTAAAATCTGTGAATCCTTTGTTCATCCTTGAACATAGATTGCTAGGAGTTCATTCTCTGCAAGCAAAACTTGTCTTTGATCACAAACAGAGTTCATTCTCTTGATCCTAGACTCATCTACACAAGATTTTATCATTCCATAGATCATTTCTGAAGATCATCCATTCAATCCATCCATCATCATCTGAAATCAACCCCTTTTTCTCTCAAACCAGCAGATCATCCTTCATAGAATCAGGGACAAAAAAAAAGGATCTCCTCACAAGGGATTCATCATTTTCTTTTAGAGGCACTGATACCCTCTGAATTTCAAGATAAGTACCCAAACCATAATCAGTTCAAGATGTTTCAATGCCGATTGTGTTCAAAGGACCAATGACTAGACAAAGAGCTAAGATATTTTAACATAATTTTAATAAAAGCATGATACTTGCTTTTGATCATGGGCAGGTTAAACAAACTGATGAACAAGTTGTTGACAACACAAGCTGCTTGAAGCATGAAGAATCTAACTTGAAGAATGATGGACCAACTGAGAAGACTAAAGCATCCAGTTCTTTGGCCATTTATACCTGATCAAGTCCACACCAACTTGCTGGTCGTCAGCATAGTAGATCAGCTCGTTTAGAAAGACTCAAGGACCAATCAAACCATCCAAAAGGTAAGAAAGGTAAGCTTTGGTATTCAGATTTCTCTAAGAGTTTGATTGTTTGTTTTGCATCTCTTATTTCATTTTCTTTTATTTGAATTTATTTCTGAGTTTTCTAGCTGGCTTGCACGCATAATAAGGGTAAAGTCCAAACTAATGTATTATTTGCTTCAGAGTCTCTAGAAGGCACCCACCGCAACCATGCAGGCCATGACAGCCCAGCTGACTCGATTAGAGCAAAGAGCTCGTGGCCCAAAACCACGACCCCAAGGGAAAAACCATCTCTACTTGGAAGATCCTCGCTCATAATCTGACAGGGATAGTGATGACTCTGAAGCAGCACATCAAGCCGACGATCCACCTGTCCAAGCCGAGGATGAGATCGGAGAGGCCCAGCCAAAGGTGGCTGAGATCAGAGGAGAGGCCGAGTTCAGGGAGATGAAGCTCCATAGCATGGAGGCAAGGACCTCAAGCTGACTCCACCAATCTTTGCTGGAAATGCCAATCCAGATGCTTACATCGAGTGGGAGAAACGGATGGAGTACATCTTTGAGTACTACAATTACTCCGAGGCCAAGAAGACAGCCTTAGCTGCTGATAACTTGACTGAGAATTCCCTAGCTTGGTGGGACAGAGATATCGCAAAGTCTGGACCAGTGTGGTGAGCCCGTACATGGGCAGAGATGCAGACCAAACTCCGAACCAGGTATATTCCATCTTATTATCAAAGGGACTTACAAAAGCATTTTCAAAAATTATCTCAGGGAACTAAGTCCGTGGAGGAGTATTTCAAGGAGTTTGAATCCCTTAGAAAAAAAGTTGGAGACCAATGAACCAGAGGAGACATTGATGGGTCAGTTCCTAGACGGTTTACAAGATAGGATTGCTCGCAAAGAGGAGAGACAACCGTATGAGACCTTTGAGGATTTGTTGCATTTTTCCATTCATGGCGAGCAACACATCAAGAGGAAGAATGTGACCACTAACCGAAGCAAACCAACATGGAATCAACCAGCTCAAAGGAGTCTAGACAAAGGTAAGTTGATTGAGGTTGAGAACCGGTTCAAGAAGAACCAAGCAGATTCGTCCAAGACCAATCAAAGGACTCGTGATATCACTTGTTTAAATGTCAGAGCAAAGGCCACTATGCTAGAGACTGTACAAACAAGCGTGTGATGGTCCTCAAGTAAGATGGAGAGTATGAGTCTCAAGATGAGGCCGAAATGGAGACTGTGGTATTCGATGAGGAAGTTACTGGCTATCCTGAAGCTGGTGAACTACTGGTGACCAGGAGAGCTCTCAGTGCCCTCTTCGACCCATAGACCATCCAAAGAGAAAAAATCTTTCAAACAAGATGTAGCATTGAGCAAAAGGTATGTAGTTTTATCATTGACAATGGTTCTTGTACTAATATGGCTAGCAAGTATCTTATCGATAAGTTAGGTTTGATCAAAACACCCCAACCTCGTCCATACCGCCTCAAGTGGCTCAACGATGAGGCAGAGCTCAAAATAGCCAAGCAAGTTGTGGTATCTTTCAGCATTGGCAAGTACCCGGATCAGGTTAAGTGTGATGTTGTGCCTATGCAAGCCGGTCACCTGCTCTTGGGCAGACCGTGGAAGTTCGATAAGGAGACCATCCACCATGGTCGGACCAACATCTACAACTTCAACCACAACAACAAGAATCATAACCTAGCACCGCTCAGCTCCCAGGAGGTTCATGACATTCAAAAGGCAATGGACCAGACCATCAAGGTAAGTAAGACTAAACTTTACATCAACTCTGGTCAAGTTCTTAAATCTTTATATCAACTCTGATCAAGTTCTTAAATCTTTACATCATGAGACGCATGTGCTACTAATGGTCTTCAATGAAGGTTGTTTTGCAGGTTTTGAGGTTTCCTGAACTACCAGCTGAAGTTCAAAGCCTCATGGATAGGTAAAATGATGTATTCCCTGAAGAAGTTCCAGCCGGTTTACCTCCAATCTGTGGGATCAAACACCAGTTTGACCTTGTTTTGGGTGCATCTTTACCAAACCGAGCCGCATACCGAGTAAACCCAGAGGAGATCAAGGAGCTGGAAAGGCAGGTCCACGACCTCATGGATAAAGGCTACATCCGAGAGAGCTTCAGTCCTTGTGCGGTCCCAGTCCTGTTGGTTCCTAAAAAAGAATTGGACTTGGCGCATGTGTGTAGACTGTCGTGCCATCAACAAAATATAGGCACCCCATACCCATGTTAGATGATATGTTGGATGAGTTAAGTGGTTCTATTGTGTTTTCTAAGATTGATCTCAGGAATGGGTACCATCAAGTTTGTATGAAGGAAGGTGATGAGTGGAAAACCGCATTCAAAACCAAATAAGGTTTGTATGAGTGGTTAGTGATGCCATTCAGCCTCACTAATTCTCCTAGCACTTTCATGAGACTCATGAACCATGTTTTAAATCCTTATATTAGTAAGTTTGTGGTTGTTTATTTCAATGACATACTGATTTATAGCCACAACCTATCCGACCATGTTGAGCATTTAGAACAAGTGGTGAAAACACTTAGCCAAGAAGGCCTCTATGCTAACCTTAAAAATGCATATTTTGCACTGATCAATTGGTGTTTATAGGTTTTGTTGTAAGCTCGCAGGGACTTAAAGTCGATGAGGAAAAGATCAAGGCGATCAAAGAATGGCCCACACCGACCACGATTGGTCATGTCCGCAGTTTCCATGGACTGGCCATCTTCTATCGACTGTTTGTCAAGGATTTCAGTACCATTGCTGCCCTATGACTTCAGTAATCAAGAAAAATGTATCTTTTACTTGGGAACCAGCCCAAGAGTAGTCCTTTAACAAGCTTAAATATAGTTTAGCTCATGCACCAGTCCTTACTCTTCCTAACATCGACAAATTTTTTGAGATTGAATGTGATGCATCATGTACATGTATAAGTGCTTTACTCACCCAAGGAGGCCGAACATTAGCCTTTTTCAGTGAGAAATTGAGTGGAGCTGCCCTCAACTACCCCACCTACGACAAGGAGCTTTATGCTCTAGCGAGGTCTCTTAAAACTTAGCAACATTACTTACTATCTAAAGAGTTTGTTATCTATACAGATCATGAGACTCTTAAGCACTTAAGAGGACATACCACTCTAAAGAGGAGGCACGCCAGGTAGCTGGAGTTTATGGAAACCTTTCCATATGTGATCAAGTACAAGAAAGGAAAGGATAATGTGGTAGCTGATGCCTTTTCCAGGAGACATGCTCTCATTGCAACCATGGAAGCTAAAAATTATGGGTTTTGAGTTAATTAAAGATTCTTATGATACTGACTTTGATTTTCAAGAAGCTTTCAGGAACACAGCCCAAAGAGCTTTAGGTTACTATTACCAACATGAGGGGTTCTTATTCAAGGACAAGAAAGTTTGTATTCCTCGAGGCTCTATGCGAGACTTGCTGACCAGGGAGGCCCACAGTGGGGGACTCATGGGGAACTTTGGCGGAGACAAGACCTTGAGTGTTCTAACTGAGCATTTCTTTTGGCTGAATATGAAGAGGGATGTTGAGAACCTATGCACTAAATGCATTGTTTGTCTCAAGAAAAAATTCAGGTCACATCCTTTTGGTTTATACACGCCATTACCTATTCTTAACAAGTAGATATTTCCAAAGACTTTGTGCTGGGCTTGCCCAAGATAATTCACAAAGATTCTATTTTTGTAGTTGTGGACAGATTTTCAAAGATGGCTCATTTCATCGCATGTGACAAGTCCAATGATGCTACCCAAATAGCCGACCTGTTCTTTAAGGAGGTGGTTCGCCTACATGGTATGCCGATGACCATTGTGTCTGACCGAGACACCAAGTTCCTGAGTCACTTATGGAATACACTCTGGGGGAAGCTCAGAACCAAGCTATTGTTCTCGACAACATGCCACCAACAATTTGATGGTCAGACCGAGGTAGTAAACCGTACACTCTCAGTTATTGAGAGCTACGGTCGGTAAGAATTTAAGGAACTGGTTGTCGTGTTTGCCATTCATTGAGTTTGCTTACAACCATGCTTAACACTAGGTTACTAACATGTCTCCTTTTGAGGTTGTATATGGGTTTAATCCAAAAACTTCCTTGGACTTTATTGACTTACCACCAACTATCCACATCAGTTAGGAAGGCTCCACCAAAGCTGATTTCGTTGAAAAGCTTCACCAACGGGTTAAGGAGCGAATAGAAGAGAAAGCGGCCAAGACTAAGGCCCGGGTCGACCTCAAGAGGAAGGAAGTTATATTCAGACCAGGAAAATTGGTGTGGTTACATATGAGACCAGAGAGGTTTCCAGACACAAGGAAGTCTAAGCTGTCACCACGAGGGACTGGCCCATTCCGGGTCTTAGAAAAGATCAATGTCAATGCTTACAAGCTTGATCTTCCAAGTGAATTTAAATTTCTCATAGGTTCAATGTGTTTGATTTATATCTTTTCCATGCAGATGATGTTGTTATGAGGTCATAACCTTTTCAAGAGGGAGAGAATGATACGACCATCCAAATAGAGGTTCCTATAATCAGACGTGGTCCAACCACCCGATTCGGAGCTTGGATAATTAGAGAGGAATTCTTCAAGGCTCTTCAAGAAATGATGGATCAATTGACTGACTGAAGAAATGGTCCAATTAAAGATTCAAGACCAAACCGGCCCAATAGAGGTTCATGATCCAACCGGCCTAATTCAATCCTGATCCACCGCCCAGAACAAAACCGGTTTGACCCTGTCTACCAGCAATCTCGGCCCAGTCTGAATCCCATCCGGTTATGAAGGTTGATAATCCGGTCCAATTTAGGTAAGATTTCAATTATGACTTCTAACCGGTTTATTGTTTTTGCTTTGTGTCTTATTTATTTTCGATAAACTCATAGAAAAATGGTTAAATCCTTTTATTTCCATTGACTCTAATAAACAAGGTATTTGTTAGCCTTTTAGTGTCCAAGTAGAGCCATCCCACTTTGTTTAGGCCTTTTTCGAACTAGGGTTTAATTATTGTTTTGATTTTGCTTCAAGTCCCCTAGAAGGCAAAGCTGCGGGTATTTAATCCCCATATGAGCAGCTGTGAGCTGCGGGTATTTGATCCCCATATGAGCAGCTGTGAATCTTCACCTTATCATTAATAAATGAGTCAGTTTTCCCTAAGCAAAGAAACCCCAAAAGTGTCTCTAGTCGTGTGAAGCAGCCGGGGAGCAGCCTTGAATCTTATCAAGTTCAAACCATCCAACTTGTGGCGATTCTTCATTCCATTCCACCCATCGATTTGGTTTGAGAGAGATACACATCCAGCAAGCTCGATCCCATCTTCTTCCATCAGTCATCCATCCATATCTTGAGAGAGACACACGTCCAGCAACAAGATCTCATCCTCCATCTTTCTATCCCTTTACTTGCTTTGTTTTCATATCACCTATCATATTCATGTCACCCATCTGTTTTGATTTCCATTCATTCGATCCATTTAGTTCCTATCGTTGATTTCGTATTTCAATTCATATCAAATCATAAAACTTGTAAAAAGGTTACTTTTGTTGCAGGTACCAATCGGAACTCAGTCAAACCATCCAATCAGCCTGAATCCCAGCTTGTATCACTCCACGTCCAAGAGAAACCAATGTTGTATTGCGAGATCTTCCATCTCTCGTGTTGTGCACTTCATTCCATCAAGTTACTCAGTCTCTGATTCCTTTGGTTGATTAGATCAGTCCAACTGAATCACCCTTACATCTTTACTTTCACTCATTTGCATTCATAAACTTATAAAACCATAAGAAGAAATCATTTTTTATCATTTGTTGCATCTATTTTTCATTCAAATATATATATATATATATATAAAGTATGTTCATCTTTTTTCTTAGTTTCTGTCAAGTTTAGGTTGCTAGATTCTTTTTTGCATATAAAAAATCCTAAAACTTGTTTAGAAAGCTGCATATCCGAAGTTTCCATTTTCTGGTCGAAGGATTTTTAATTCTTGGTCAGATTTTTGAAAACTTTTTCTCGGTCGACCACCTTACGAAGTCTTTTCAAAAACTTTTTATTGCAATTCTCTTTTTCATATCCTTTTAGTTTTCGACTTTTATAAATCCCCAAAAGACGGAAAAAATATTTTAAGTATTTCTTAGTTTTCCTTTTCAATTTTTTTCTTTCAAAAACATCTTATTTCTATTTTTGTTTTTACTTTTGTTTACTTGTTCAATAACTTAATAACTTAAGTTTTTCTCCTTTTTCTTTTAGGCTAACGACATCAGCCATTGAAGAAGCAATTGAGCAAGCTACCATGATGCATATTCTCAGTGATTTGATAGAAGACATGAGAGTCATGCACCAAGACCTAGGTGATAGACTGACTAGGGTTGAGCAGATACCTCCTTTGCAAGCAGTCAGAAATGTTGATAGGATTCTGAATCCAAACCAAAATAATCTGAATCCAACTAGTCTGAACAACATGAGAGATGGTGTGGACATCAATGATAACCCGGAGACTAGTACCAGAAACCAACAAACTAATGAGGATACAGGTCAACAATATGACCCTAATCAAAACCAGAGAGGAAGAATGCAACCAAATGATTATGGTGAAGAAGAAGACTTCTTACCTCCACTTAGAGCTCCACACCAACATAAGCATAACTAGGGACTGAATCATGTCAAGATGAGTGCTCCAAACTTTGCTGGAAAAGTGGATCCAGAAGCTTATTTTGATTGGGAGAAAAGAATGGATCACATCTTTGCCACTACAACCACCCTGGCCTGAAGATGGTTGCTTTGGCAGTAGATCAACTCACTGACAATGCTCTTACCTAGTGGGATAGAGTGAGCTCAGACAATAAAAGGAATAATTTGAGGCCACTAGATTCATAGTTAGACATGAAGGACGCAATGAGACAGAGATATGTGCCTCAACACTTTCATAGAGACTTGCATATGAAGTTCAGATAACTTAAGCAAGGAAGCAAGTCAGTGGAAGAGTACTATGAGGAGTTTGAGAGACTGAGAAATCGCCTGGACCTTGATGACAATGAAGAGTCCATTATGGCTCATTTCATAGAGGGGTTACAAGACAGGACAAGCTGCAAGATTGAAAGGCATACTTACGTAAACTTCAAGGACCTTTTTCATTTGGATATCCAGGTTGAGCAACACATCAAGAAGAAGAGAACCATAGGCAAATCCCAAGCCACGTGGAGTTTAAACAACATCAACTACAACAAACCAGTGGATAAAGGCAAGGATATTGAAGTAGACAATCGGCCTAAGACTCGTTCAACTGAGCCAAATAAGGATAGCAGAGCTGAACCAGGGAGGAATACTAATCCTCAGCGAGCTAGATATATCACTTGCTTCATGTGTAAATGCATGTGGCATATGGGAAGAGAGTGCCCAAACTAGAGGGTCATGTTACTCACTGATGATGGCGGTTATGAATCCCCTGATGAAGATGCACATGAGGTTCAAGAAGAATATGGAGATATTGAATATCCAGACGTGAGTGAAGCCTTGATGATTAGGTTTGTGCTTAGTGTTCTAGTGCGACCAACTGAGACCATACAAAGAGAGAACATATTCAAACGCCGTTGCACTATAAAAATCAAGGTATGTAATCTTATCATAGATGGTGGTTCTTGCACTAATTCTGCTAGTCCTTACATGGTAGAGAAACTTGGTTTAGAAAAGACTAAGCATGCTCATCCATATAGAATAAGATGGCTAGATGATAAGGTTGAGCTTAAAATTTAAGAACAAATAACCATTCCATTTAGCATTTGTATGTATCAAGATGAAGTAGTGTGTGATGTAGTACCTATGCAAGCTGGACATGTATTATTAGGAATACCATGGCAGTGGGATAGAGAAACTAAACATGATCGTAGGTCTAATATGTACACTTTCATGCATGACAAGCATAAGATTAACTTAGAACCTCTTACACCAGCACATGTTCATGAAATACATTTGCAAATGGTTAAAGAAAAAGAGCAATCTATTAAACCTAACTTTCTTATTCGGCCTAGCTATGTAAGAAAGCTGCTGCTACTAAACACACAATGCTACTAATGATCTTTAAGGATCTTTTGAGTGCAGGTTATGATGAGAATAACACGTCATCCAAAGATTACTAAGCTTCTTGACAGTTTCAAAGATGTGTTTCTAGAAGAGATTCCACATGGCTTACCAACCCTCTGAGGCATAGAACATCAAATAGACTTTACCAGGAGATGCTTTGCCAAACAAACCAGCTTATAGAGTAAACCCGAAGGAGATTAAAGAATTGGAGAGACAAGTTCATGACCTACTGGACAAGGGGTATGTGAGGGAGAGCCTTAGTCATTGTGATGTTCATGTCTTGCTGGTACCAAAGAACGATGGTACATGGAAGATGTGTGTAGACTACTGAGCCATCAACAACATCACCATCAGTATATTCACCCCATACCGCATCTTGATGACATGCTAGATGAGTTAAGTGGAGCCACTAACTTCTCTAAGATTGACCTTAAGAGTGGGTATCACCAGGTGAGAATGAAAGAAGGAGATGAGTGAAAGACTGCTTTTAAAACAAAGCAAGGTCTTTGTGAATGGTTGGTGATACCATTTGGACTCACCAATTCCCCTAATACCTTTATCCGTCTCATAAACCATATTCTTAGACCATACATTAGTAAGTTTTTTCTGGTTTATTTTGATGACATTTTGATTTACAATATTATTTTATTTGATCATGTGACACATCTTGAGCAAGTACTAGAGACACTTCAACAAAGGCTTTATGAAAACTTCAAGAAGTGCACATTCTGCATTGATAAACTTGTCTTCCTAAGTTTTGTTGTGAGTTCACAAGGATGACAAGTAGATGAAGAAAAAGTGAAGGCAATTCAAGAATGACCAGAACCAACAAGCATCAGTCAAGTCAGAAGCTTCCATGGTTTACCCAGCTTCTACAGGCGTTTTATCAAAGATTTCAGTAGCATTTGCTGCCCCACTTACTGCTGTGGTGAAGAAAAGCATTGGGTTTACATGGGAGAAGGCACAACATGAGGCATTTCATACCTTGAAGGATCAATTAACTAATGCTCAAGTTCTGGTCTTACATGACTTCAACAAAATCTTTGAAGTTGAATGTGATGCCTCAGGGATTGAGATTGGAGAAGTATTGATTCAAGGAGGAAATCCCATGGCCTATTTCAGTGAGAACCTTGGTGGAGCAACTTTATACTACCCCACCTACGATAAAGAGCTGAATGCATTGGTGAGAGTTCTGGAAACATGGCAACACTACCTATTGTCTAAGGATTTTGTGGTGCATACTGACCATGAAACTCTAAAACATCTGAGGGGGCAGACCAATCTCAAGAGGAGACATGTTCGCTGGATGGAGTTTATAGAGACCTATACTTACATCATCAAGTACAAGAAAGGCAAGAAAAATATTGTAGCTGATGCCCTTTCAAGAAGATATGCCTTGATTGCCGAAATGGAAGAACTTTGAATTCATCAAAGACTTGTATGTAGGAGATCCGGATCTTGCTGAGGTATATTCAGGATGTACCAAAGGACCACAATGGAAGTTTTATCTACATGAAGAGTTTCTGTTTAAGGAGAGAAGATTTTGCATCCCTCAGTGTTCCTTGAGAGAATTGATCATACGAGAGGCTCATGGAGGGGTACTTATGGGGCATTTTTGAGTAGGTAAGACCCTGGTCGTGGTAAGAGATAATTTATACTGGCCACATCTCAAGAAGGGAGTAGAATCTCATTGCGCAAGATGTGTAACTTGCAAGAAGGCTAAGTCCAGAGTGCAACCTCATGGTATATACATGCCAGTGCCTATTCCTACTTCTCCTTGGGTGGACATTTATATGGACTTTGTGCTAGGCTTACCAAAGGTTCAACACAAGGATTCAATATTTGTTGTAGTCGACAGGTTCTCCAAGATGGCATACTTTATACCTTGTGCCAAGGTGAATGATGCATCTAAGACAGCTGATATATTCTTCAAAGAGGTTGTGTGTTTACATGGAGTACCAAGTACCATTGTTTTTGACCAAGATACCAAATTCCTTAGCCACTTTTGGAGGACACTGTGGAAGAAATTGGGAACAAAGTTGTTGTTTTTCACCACTTGTCATCCCCAAACAGATGGACAGACTGAAGTAATCAACAAGACACTATCTATGCTGCTTAGGTCCACTATTGGAAGAAACTTGAAGAATTAGGTGGAGTGCATTCCTTTCATAGAGTTTGTATACAATCGAGCTCAACATTCAACAACTAAGATGTCACCATTTAAAGTTGCTTATAGTTTAATCCAAATACCCCTTTGGATCTTAAACCATTACCACCATCTGAAGTAGTCAGTTTAACTAGAGAAGCAAAGGCTGAGTATGTTAAGGAACTCCACGAGAAGGTTAAAGAGAATTTGGAGAAGAGAACTGATCAATATATTAAACATGCTAACAGGGACCGCAAAGAAGTTGTATTTGAACTAGGAGAGTGGGCTTGGTTACACATGAGGCAAGAAAGGTTTCCCAACCAGAGGAGCTCCAAACTGAAACTAAGGGGAGATGCTCCTTTTCAATTCACAGAGAGGATCAACAACAATGCCTACCGTCTTAATCTTCCAAGTGAGTTAAATGTGTCTTCAACTTTCAATGTTACTGATTTGTCTCCTTGTTTTGTAGAAAAACCAGCTTTGAGGTCAAAAACTTTTAAAGAGGGAAGGAATGATGAGGACATTCAGCCTGAGCTTGGCCCGAACCTAACTGAGCCAGAGATTCAAGACATTTATCAGTAAGACAACCAAACCAGAAGCAGTTCAAGATGTTTCAATGCCGATTGTGTTCAAAAGACCCATGACTAGAAAAAGAGCTAAGATACTTCAACATAAGTTTAATGAGAGCATGATACTTTCTTTTGATCAGGGGCATGTCAAACCAACCCATGAACAAGCTGTTGACAACGCAAGCTTCTTGAAGCATGAACAATAAAGCTTCAAGAATAATGGACCAACCGAGAAGACTGAAGCATCAAGTGAAGATCTTTGGCCATTCATTCTTGATCAAGTCCACAGCAACCTGGTGGTCATCAGAATAGGAGATCAGCTCATTTAATAAGACACAAGGACCAATCAAAACAGCCAAAAGGTAAGAAAGGTAAGCTTTGAAATTCAGATTTCTATAACGGTTTGATTCTTTGTTTTGCAGCTCTTATTTTCTTTTCTTTTCTTTTACTTGAATTTATTTCTGAGCTTTTAGATGTCTTGCACGCCTAATAAGTTTTTTTTTTTATTTCAGTCCAAACTAATGTATTATTTGCTTCAAAATCTCTAGAAAGGCACCCACTACATTGGACATCTATATAAATTCCCTATAAGAAGTTTGTACTTTTGAAGCAAATCATAGATTATTTTGGACTGAAATGAAAACCCTTATTAGGTGTGCAAGACAAATAGAAGCAGTTTGTACTTTTTACTGATGATATAAAATAAACACTTTCGTCTAAGAAATCCTAAGAGCTCTTGAGCAAAGAACTCGCCTCATTCTCTCTGCCTTGTGATACCAGTACCCCCACTTCAAAGAGAAACCAGTGTTGTATCACGAGATCTTCCATCTCTCGTGTGGTGCACTTCATTCCATCAAGTTACTCAGTCTCGAATTTCTTTGGTTGATTAGATCAGTCCACCCGAATCACCAACTGGAGAAGTAACAGATGAGGATATTAATGAACTCCACAAGAAAGTTAAAGAGAATTTGGAGAAGAGAATTGATAAATATATTAAAATGCCAACAAGAGCCGCAAAGCAGTTGTATTTGAACTAGGGGAGTGGGTTTGGTTACACATGAGGCAAGAAAGGTTTCCCAACCAGAGGAGATCCAAACTGAAACCAAGGGGAGATGCTCCTTTTCAACTCACAGAGAGGATCAAGAACAATGCCTACCGTCTTAATCTTCCAAGTGAGTTAAATGTGTCTTCAACTTTCAATGTTACTGATTTGTTTCCTTGTTTTGTAGAAGAACCTGCTTTGAAGTTAAATAGGGAGGGAATGATGAAGACATTCATCCTGAGCTTGGGCCAAACCTAACTGAGCTAGAGATTCAAGACATTGATCATTAAGATAACCAAACTAGAAGCAGTTCAAGATGTTTCAATGTCAATTGTGTCCAAACGACCCATGACTAGACAAAGAGATAAGATACTTCAACATAAGTTTAATGAGAGCATGATACTTGCTTTTGATCAGGAGCAGGTTAAAGCAACCGATGAACAATCTGTTGAAAACACAAGCTTCTTGAAGCATGAAGAATAAAGCTTCAAGAATGATGGACCAACCGAGAAGACTGAAGCATCCAGTGAAGATCTCTGGCCATTCATTCCTGATCAGATTCACAACAACCTGCTGGTCATCAGTATAGGAGATCAGCTCATTTAGCAAGACTGAAGGACCAATCAAAACAGCCAAAAGGTAGGAAAGGTAAGCTTTGGAATTTCAGATTTCTATAACGGTTTGATTCTTCGTTTTGCAGCTCTTATTTCCTTTTCTTTTATTTGAATTTATTTCTGAACCAAGGTCCATCTCTAGTTGTGGTGAAATGCATAGACATTCTCACACTTGATCCCTTATTTCTAACACAGGATCCCCATAAACAAATGTCATATAGATATTTATTCCATTAATGTCTGCTTTTACATCAATCATTCAATTATTTGAAGTTAAAACATCAACTTGAAATTCATCCATAAAAAACAAAGCTAAATCTCCGCTCTGGCCAAGTGGCTCAATAGTAAACAATTTATCAAAACCTAAGTCAGCTTGAATGTTTTGCAACAGCAGCTTCCCTATTCTTCGTCTCAAAAAAACAAGTCTGGGGCGATGCTTCTGACACATCTTTGTGAGGCGTCAAACTGTGGGGGTGTTTCCTATCCCTTGATAGTTCCAGATGAGCGTCTTCATTGATGAAGGTGGGGTGAATATTTGGAATCCACCATATCTCTCTTCTGAGTATTCAAACTTGTTTTTGGTTTCTGAGAAACCGAGGCTTGCTGATGTCCCCTTTTTCCTCGAGCTCCACCTTCTCCTTGTGTTGCCGATTTTGCAATGATTCATGGTGAGGCTCGACGCTGACTTCCTACCTGCGTGCCCGGGAACAAATAACAAGCAACGCTTCTTATTAATGTTTTTTTACCAAAGACCTCATCACCACCATCAGTATCTATTTTTTTGCTTCAATCATATGTATTGAGCTTTCTTGGCCAGTCTCGTGAGATGGTTCTGATCTTTTCTGATCGTCATGATCTGGGTAATCCAAACTCTTGATCTCATCACCCAACAGATCATCTTCCTCCCTAAACATAACTCATTACAAATGATAGCATCTTGCATATCCGCTTCAGTTGGTTGATCCTACTCATTCCCCTGATTATCATTATTTAGAGCATCAATTTTAAGTGTATCATAGGGAGGAATGAGATTATCTTCTGTGGCCATCTGTTCAACACGTGAACTGAGAGTTGTTTTCCCCAAGAATGATCTGAAAGTTACATTGTTATCGTCAAGACGAGGCTGCTCAATACTTCCCTTTGGGTTAGCGTCAATGATATTCATGTTTTCTGCTACTAACTGAGGCTTAGCTGCCATAGGAGTTGTGCCTGTAACCGCATCCTTCTCGACTTGATCACTAATCCTCAAAGGCCTAAGTTTTTTCTCCTTCCACACTTGGTCTTTTTTAACCTCTGGTACCTTCCCTTAGAAGCTTGTTTACATACATAAGAGTAGGGATTGTACCGAGTGTCCCTAGGATTGTTGGTTCAATTTGCTCGGCTTGAATGTGAAGATTGCTGGACACGAGATTGAGAGCTCGATCCTACCTTGTAAGATCTGTAAGAGGTCTCCTATTTCCCTCGAAACTTCCATTTATCTGATCAGCAACAATCCTCTGGTGTTTGAGCGGACGCGATCAAACACATTCCCTCTAGGGATAGGCTGACTTAGCAAATTTGTCGGCTTTGTTCATACAATCTTGAACCTCATGTGTCATAAGACCACACGTGGGACAATGTTTAAAAAAAATTCATAGTGAAGCTTGATTGTAAAGTCCTTCTTGTTCCTTGTTTGAAGTTTCCTAGTGAACTTTAGTGGTTTACAAGAATTCATAACAACCTTGATATTTCCATCAGGAGCATCTATCAACTCCACTTTCCCAACCCTATCACCAATGGCTTGAATGTTATGTTTTGTACAGAGATGAAGTGGGATTCCTTGGAGATGAATCCAGAAAGGAACCATCGATAGATAGTTCTTGTCGATTACCAGTTCCCAGCACACAAGGACAAACATACAAAAGTTAAGATGGAGTGGGCCTTACCAGTTCCCAGATCACAGGCTGAGATCTTCTGTGACGTTCCTCATTGCTCTGGCATAGCAACAATGAGTCAATCCACATACCTTTTTTGGATTTAAGATCTTGCCAATAAGAGACAAGATATATTCTCTAATGAGATTGTCTTCTGCCTGATCCGGTAATTGGATAGGCCCGTCATCGTCCTCAATGAGTATGCCTTTACCCTTGCTTGACGCCATTGATTGGATTACTACCGTACAAAGATACAATAGTTGATTGAGTGAATTGATCCTGTGATCACTGAGATTAATAGCCATAATGAGAGAACGTGAGCAGAATAAATCTGTAGTAGAGCTAGGTGGACATATCTGAAAACGTGATGGAGAAGAAATCGAAGAGTGGGATGGTCACTACAAGACGAAAATGATCGATCTTGTGTCAGAGGCTAATTGATCATCAAAAAGTGAATCAAATACGAGATATCAGATTCTCAGTTCGCTGTCACCAAAACCGCCATCAGAGAGCTAGGGCTTTCTTGAGTTGTATTACCATTTATACCTATTACAGTCATTGTCTTTATTAATCCCGGTTGAACAAGCTATTTAAGAAAGTTTTTTTTCACATAAAATATTTTCTGCTGAATCCTTAAATTTAACTACTCATATATTGTGAGTTTTCACTCATCAATTTTGGTGTCACATGTCGTAAAATAATCAAAATATTCTCAAACTCAAGAATCAGATGGAACATTAACATGATCGAAATGGATAAGTAATTTCATGTTTGGAAGGTGTCCGATGAAATGCTTGAATGAATCTCATGATGTGTTTTACTTACTTGGCTAATGGAAATTGATGTTAAAGAAGTATTATGACTATTAAGATTTGTTTTCAATGCTTGCTTGAGTGTAATTAACCAATGAGAGTTGATGTTAAGAACATGATAGCTTAGGAGTTATTGCCATGGAAGTGAATTAACTCATCTTTGTGATCTTAGGTTGAAGAAGCATACTAGTTGTTTGTATTTAGCATCTTTAGTTAGAAGCCTAGCATCTTTAATCAATTGCCTAATCCCATGAGTCTTGTCTTTAAACCTTGATTGAATCTTGTTCTTTGCTTAAGTTAATTGAAATTGAGATAATTTGATTTAGTCTTGTTGAACTTGTTACTTAGTTACTTTGAAATTCTTGATTGCGCTTAGATTAGACAATGAACTTGCATTCTCTTTGATTAAGATCTTTCTAGATTGGATTGACACCTCAAATACTACTTTGACATTGAGGATTAAACTTATATGTATCAAGTCCCATGAAACGTAAAGCAAACGATAAAAGATGCATTAGGAATCCAAAATAAGGTGGAGTGGGTTCCTACTTGGGAATACTAGAAGATATTAGTGTATCCAAATGCAAGCTATTTTCCTACTTGAAGAACAAACTTCAACATAGAGTAATGGATGGTCAGCCATATGGATATCAAAAGGCGGAAAGGAGTTTCTCATCAAATTGATTGCTCTAGCACTCCCAACATATGATATGTCGAGCTTCTTGTTGCTCTTAGACATTTGTGAAAAATAGCTAGTGCCATTGAACACTTCTAGTGGAGCTCGAACCCGAAAAAAAAACAGACTTTTCTAGGCTAAATGGGAAAGACTATTCTTATCAAGAGACGAGGTGGCCTCGGTTTTTGTGTGTAAAATATTATTGGTATAGCTCCCCTTTGCGACTAAGTTCACTGAGAATCGTTTATATTTATGGACAGGATTTTCAGCTGCAAAGCCTTTATTAGTGATGGGAGTTAGAAAAAAGATCCATTCAAGTTATGAGGTCAAAGCATGGGAGGATCCTTGGATCCTAACTACACCTGTAAGGCCTAGAGTCCCAATTATTCACCCCAGAATGACTGTTAGTGACTTCATCAAAGATGGTTCAAATGATTGAGATGTGGAAATGCATAAATTTTTTGTACACCCAAAGGATATCCCTTTAATTAGGAGCTTGGCCATAAGCCAAACAAATCACATAGATAGCTATTTTGGGGCTTTTACAAAGAGTGGTCAATATAATGATAAGTCAAGAGACGAGGGTTGCCTTGGAAAGTTATGCACCATAAAAGATGTGTCACCTTATAGGATAATTGGTAACATGATATGTGGCGATAACAAGGAAGCAGACGCGTTATCATATGTGATGTGACAATTTTTGTCCTAGGTGTGAAGAACTAGATGAGTTTGTTAATCATATTATTTTTGAGTGTTCATGTGTCTTACAAACCATCTAGTCAAAATATTTTTCTCTACTTCTAGTATCTTCACAAATATGTATTACCTCTTATGGAGGAAAAATAGTATTAAAGATCTTACACTAGAAAAATATCGTTATATACAGTTAACTAGGTATCTTTATAAAACTCATAATGATAAATTATTTAGAAGAATTGATAGGAATCATTTGGATCTAATTAAACACATATAAGGGGAATGCTAAACTTGGTATTAGGCAATGCATAAGCATCTATTGCGCCCCAACAACCATATATTACTGGATCACATGCTATATGCTTTCAGAACATATGTTTGGTGGATGGCTCTTTGACTTCTACAACATAAATTAACAATGTGGATGGATTTTGAAAGGCATTTCATGAGAAATCACACTAATGGGTACACGAAATCAAAGAAGAAGAGAGTCCTTTTTGCATTCGGAGCTCGAAGTACTTGCTTGAGAAATGGAAACCATGCTTCGTCATTCTACATGTCAAAACTTTGGAATAGACTGCAAAGACTTGATTGTTATGATTAGGGACCCTAAAATGTGACCCAACTTTTCAACAAAAACTGAAAGATATAGATACAGTATAAAGAAGATTTCACAATATTAGGATTTTCTACATCCTTATGACATAACTCTATTCTTGATTCTTTGGCTATGACTGTTAGAGTTTTTGATAAGAAATTATATTTTTTTGATATAAAAGGGTTTTATTAAGGAAATAATAGATAAACATAGATCTGTAAAATGAGTTTAAAACAGCTACCATGCATTTCTTCTACCTTTCCTGATAGAAGGTGATTGAAAACTCGAAAACGCATCAGACATGTCGACCTCAAGCAAAGCATCATTCATGACTTCTCTAAGGGTTTTGTCATTAACAGCATCATAGAAAAATCCACGCCTCTTCGAGTCCCTTATCAGCTTTGTCCAAATCGAATCACTCAACCCCAGAGTTGTCTCGTTGCCAATAAACCATAAACAATGCCTTGCGCGGGTGAGTGCTACATTGGCCCTTTGACGGTTACTGAGAAACCCTACTTTTCCGTTGCCGTTACTTCTGACGGTGGATATGATAATGACATCTTCTTCTCCTCCTTGGAACCCATCAACCGATCGAACATTCAAAGTGAAAAGCTCATCACCCAGTATAGAAGTGTACTTGTCAACGGTTCTCTCTTGGATTGCTCTTCTTTGACCTTTATAAGGTGAAATAACCCCAACGCTCATCTTCGTCTTTGTCTCACATGAAACTGTTTCAAGTAATATGCAAATTATAAGAAAATATAAAAACATTATCCGTATGTAGTGCATGAAATGCATAGTTTTGAAAAACACGTATAATTGAGTACGCTACTATGTTGTTGCAAATATTTAGTATGATGCGGTATATTCTGTAATTACACATATATACTTGAGATAAAAAGAATATTATACCTTTAAAATGTTGGGATATGAGTTCAGAAACCACAGCAACTTCAACAGTGTTTTTGGGACTATGTCCATCACCAAACTCCTCTTTCCCAAGTCCCACGTTGATAAACGAGAAAGAACCAAACATGTTTCCTTCAAGAAACTTCTTTTGGTAGTTGCTTTCTTTAACAATCGCAGCATCAGAAATCTTCCCATCATAAAACTCTATGTTGGGGAAAAGACTTATCGAGGGATGCATACGATACTGAACATCCAGCTAATGTTTGTTATGGCCAAGCAAAACCAATCTCTCAAACAAACTTCTCCCAAATTTGGCTTTCTCACATACCTGCATGGTTTACACAAGACTATGTTTCAAACGCAATTTCTATATTTGCATTATTAAAAAAAACATTTTAAAGTTTCTCATAAACTATATATGAAAAGATGATAAAAGTATATTTGAAATATCAATTTATATAGTACGTGAAGCCAAAAGAGATACCTCGCTTTTCACCATTGCTGGTAGTTGAAGCTCATCTCCTATTAGAACAGCATGGTGCAGGCCCTGAAGTTGCAATGCAGCAGCTGATTCACATTCCTTAAGTTTAGCTGCCTTATCAACTACAAGCAGTTCTAGGGATCCTGTCCTTTCCGCGGTCATTTACCCGAGGCAGTACAGAAGATGATGCGTGTATTCGTCGGGCAAAATTTCCTTATTTCCTCATCTTCCAACGTGGCTGGAACCCCAAAACGGTTGGGAAGCAAACGTAGAGGATGAAGAAAATCAAGACCGATGATTTTGTGGAAGCTATCAAGTATGGAGCTTCCAATCTTAAAATCATCTTTAGAAGAATTCTCCTCCAAGAAATGTTTGACACCAATAAGAGCATCACAGCCTTCCACCATTTTCTCCACATGATCAGATGATATAAAAGACTTAGGCAGATGTGTGTACAAATCCACCATATTAGTCTTCAATTTATCACTTACTCTATCAAAGCTTTTCTTCATAAACTCTCCAAAATTTAACAGAACCCTTTTGTTCTTTTTGCCTCTCTCCTTCTTCTCTCTTTCACATATCAAGAGATATTTCTTGTAACATGATTCCGGATTTTCAAGAAACTTTATGACCAATTCCAAACTCTGTTTCCATCCAGTCAATGGCGATAAAAGTTCCTTCAATTTACTAATGCGATGATCAAGAAACACATCAAGGAGATCTTGATTCTTGCCGTCTATCCCCATCCTGCCTCGGTTCCCGGCTAAAACAATATTCCCCGGACCGTAAGTAGAATGTTTAGATGAAGAAGATCCCTTAAACAGAACCAAGAGCCTCGATGCAACTTCCACCACAGCAGTGTTTGTAGGAGCGCACACAACTGTTTTGCAACCTAGGTTGAGAAGGGCAAAGAGAAGAGTAGCCACCGTCTTTGTTTTGCCAGTATTTGGTGGTCCCCATATTAGTTTCACACAAGTCTTGTCACGTTGATTCATTGTCTCAAGGCAACTTGAAAATTGCAGATTCCTGACTAGAGTTCAAGTTCGCTGAAAGTATCATATCCAAAACATCATTTCCCCAATCACTAGAAGAAACAGAGTGCTCTATTTCCTGAAAATAGAAGAATAACCACAATCATATCCCATTTACATCTCAACATTTGAGAAACTCATTCAATTAAATACAATTTTTTGTTTTTATGTACTGTGAGAAATATTGTTTTTGTTTATTGTGAGAACGCCAAAGTTAAGGACCTATGCACTAAGCTTGATCTTATAAAATATAGTTCTAAGCTCATATAAATACATAATATACGAATATAGCAAACAAAAAAAAATATAATCGTATATGTTCTTTTTATTTACATACCGCAGTATTAGCCTGAAGGACACTCTTGATGAGACTCAAATTGCTACATCCGTGCAAAGCGTTCCAGATACGAGTGTTTGTGGTTAAAGTCATTAGATAAACACAAGAACGAAATGAAAATCCCTGATCAATGGGTATGGATGTAGACAAATGAACAGAGAAACCAAGTTCATCATCAACAGAGAATACATATGCAAGAACCAGAGGGTTCAAGTCATAGACGCGTCTTGGCCCTCCTGCTTTCGTGAGAGAAATGAGATCTTCACATTTCGGCTTATACTTTGTTCTGTTACCTTCTGCATTAAATTTCATCAGTGATACATAGAACGTGTTTGATGTTTTATTCGGTAAATCTATCTTCGTTGCCTGGGCAGAGATTATGTGAAGGACAGGAGATTTTGACAAAGATCCCAAAATTTGAGAACAACTCTATTCGTGTTTCCTCTAGTAGATGAAGAACAAAGAACTTAAGGTACTCATCAACGGACATAAATGTGTCTGGTATCGTCCTTATATGTGTTTTGAAGATGTCTTTGTTGAGAATATCTTCAATTGACCAAGAGAAGACTTCGTTAAGCAGACTCTTTTCGTCCCAATTCATGCTACACGATCTTTCTGCAACGTAATAACAGGGAAAAATGTGATAGGTACCTCAAGACTTACGTGAGAAAGAAGGTTAGAGAAGGAAAGCAGAGGAGGGATGGCAAGGCGGGAGCCGTTTGTGAAAAGGAATCGTGATAGAAGAAACCTTTGGAATGGAGTGGAGGCTTTGCAGTTATAGTCGATCGTTGAAGAAATACTTTATAAGCTCATTTGAATTCATTTCTGATTTTCTTATGCTTTGTTGTTGTTTGTATCTGACGACATGAGTCGATACTTATCGTTTGCTATGAGAACGATGATCTGATTTGCATTCGTCATGAGAGTGTAAATCCAGATCCTACTACGAAGCAACTATCATTTCATAGTAAATACAAAGAAGGTTTACAGAGTTAGAGAGTTTACGATAGCTAAAACCTATCATTGGTGCGGTGAAACTGGTTCTGAAGCAAGCGCGATGAATTCTCGTAGTTCTTCACCATCGGAGGTTTCGAATCAACTCGATTCAGTGGAGGAAGAGGTTTCGATGAAGAAGGAGGTTGAGTTTTTGAACGAGTCGTATAAGTTGTTGATGAGGAAAGCAGCTGAGAGTAATCAGATCAACGAGATGCGATTCGTTACGGTAGAAGACAGCTTGAAGGAGATACTGAAGCGATTGGATAAGCGACCGATGGACGATTACGACGAGGATCTTCGTTCGAAAGTTCCTGCATCTTCGCTTCCTTCGTATCAGGTACCGATTCGGCACTCAGATCAGAATAGGAACCATAACTCGTTAGGTTCTAGATCCAGTGATTTGAATTTGACGAATCGCGAACACATGTTAAAGAAGATCGAGATGCCTAGTTGCGATGGTTCGAAAGTGACTGATTGGCTGGTGGATATTGAGCATTTTTTTGTGGTTGGGAGGTTTCATGATCATGAGAGGTTGGATTTGATTCCGTTGTGTATTGAAGGGAGGATTAAGAAGTGGTTTGCTTGGGTGCTGCGTCGGGGAGGTTTTCGTGATTGGTTGGACTTCAAACAACAACTGATTCTGCGTTTCACAGAGTCTATTGATGATGAACCTAGCACGAGACTATTCTCGATTAAACAGAGGGGCTCGGTGTCTGATTATGTGTCTGAGTTTGAGGAGTTATCTGCTCAGGTTCCAGGCATTGAAGATCGTTGGCTGGAGAGAATTTTTTATACAGGGTTGAGTCCTGAGATGAAGGAAGTTATTAAGATGAAAGACCCGCAGGGTTTACCAAACTATATTGCAGCTGTGCTACGAATGGAGAAGAGTGTTTTTTGCAAGGTAGTGAGTCAAGCGGGTCATGAGGAGGGACAACAGAGCTTGAAAAGTAGTGCAGTAGTTCGTGGTTCTCGCTCGAGTAACAATGGGAGGACTTGGGATAGGCCAAGAACCGAAGTGGGAGGTAGTAAAGAAAACTCGCAAGATCAACGCCCTCGTGTGAAGTACACTGATGCTGAGTTAGACGCGATGAGAAGAGATAGAATCTGTTTTAAATGCAAGGCCCCATGGTCTAGAACTCATCTCTGTCCTAACAAAGAATTGCGAGTGATGACGGTGGTTAATGGTTTTGAGATGGAGGTTATGAATTGTGAGGATGATGAAACTGAAGGTGGGAGCTATGAGGAAGATAAGGAGTTGAGAACTTTGTCCTTTAACTCTTTTTTGGGCATAGATTCTCCGAAGACAACAAAGATGGGTGGAAGAATTAATCAGAAAGATTTGGTCTTCATGATTGATAGCGGCGCTTCGCATAACTTCATTTCTCCAGCAGTGGTGCGAAAGCTGCGTTTATCTTTGTGTGAGGGTAGTAGGTTGGAGGTGTTGCTGGGTAATGGAGTGGTGATCAAGGCAGATGGTATTTGTAAGGATGTTGAATTTCAGCTGAACACTACTATGTTTCATTCAAAGTTCATTTCCTTAGAGTTGGGTAGTGTGGATGTTATTCTTGGAGTGCAGTGGTTGGAAACATTAGGTAAGTGTGAAGTTGATTGGAAGTCACAGGAGTTCTCGTTCATATTTGAAGGAAAACGAGTGTTTTTGTATGGGGATCCGTCATTACATTACCGGAAGCTGTCGTTGAAGTCACTTTCCCCTGTTTACAGTGAGACTTTGGGGTGCAGGGAAACTATGCTGATGACTGCAGTGGCTCAACCGTTAGCTCATGTATTGGATCCTAAGATACTGTCCTTGCTGGGGGGTTTTGAAGATATTTTTGCTATACCGGTGACATTACCTCCTATACGTGGACAAGAGCATGCGATAAATCTGGTTTCTGGAGTATCTGCAATCTCAGTACATCCTTACCGTTATCCACATGCTCGTAAGGTGGTTATGGAACAGATGGTACAGGAGATGCTAGAAGCGGGTATCATTCGGCCGAGTGTGAGTCCATTCTCGAGTCCTGTTTTGCTGGTGAAAAAAAAAAGATGGCAACTTCAGATTTTGTGTGGATTATCGCGCCTTAAATAAGTCCACAGTACCTGATAAGTACCCTATTCCTGTGATTGATCAACTGTTGGATGAGCTACATGGGGCTGCAGTTTTTTCGAAATTGGATTTGAGATCAGGTTATCATCAGATCCGAATGGTTGAGGAGGATGTTAAGAAAACAGCTTTCCGCACTGTGGAGGGGCATTATGAATTTTTAGTAATGTCATTTGGATTGACAAATGCTCCGGCTACATTCCAAGCTCTCATGAACAAGATTTTCAAACCTTTCTTACGAGATTTTGTTTTAGTCTTCTTTGACGATATCTTGGTGTATAGCAGGAGCTTGGAGCTGCATGAAGTTCATTTACGGAAAGTGTTGCAGGTTCTACGTGAGCAATCTTTATTCGCTAATAGGAAGAAGTGTACTTTTGGTGTCTCTCAGGTGGAGTACTTAGGACATATCATTTCTTCCGCGGGAGTAGCAACTGATGCAGCTAAGACTGAAGCAATGGTTAAGTGGCCAACTCCAAAGTCAGTGAAGCAGTTACGTGGCTTTCTTGGTCTCACAGGTTATTATCGACGCTTTGTTAAGGAGTATGGCGTGTTGGCACGCCCGTTAACGGCTTTATTGAAAACTGATCAATTTCTGTGGAGTTCGTTGGCACAAGAGTCATTTGACAAACTGAAGCAGTCGATGGTGAATGCTCCGGTGCTTACCTTGCCTGATTTCGAAAAGACCTTCGTTGTGGAATCAGATGCTTCTGGAGTGGGATTGGGAGCTGTGTTAATGCAAGATAGTAAACCCATTGCTTTCTTCAGTTATGCTTTGACCCCACGAGAACAGTTGAAGCCAGCATACGAGAGAGAGTTGATGGCGGTTGTGATGGCAGTAAGGAAGTGGAAGCATTACTTGCTTGGAAGACATTTTACAGTTCACACGGATCAGAGAAGCATTAAATATTTGTTGGAGCAAAAGGAAGTAAATATGGAGTATCAAAGGTGGCTTACAAGACTGCTTGGATTTGATTTTGATATTTTGTACAAACCAGGGTGTGAGAATAAAGCGGCAGATGGCTTATCACGCAGCATGTCAATGGCTTCCTTATTGTTTACTTTGTCAGTTCCAACGGTTCTTCAGTGGCAGGATTTGTTTCTGGAGATCCAGCAGGATGAGACAATACAGCTATTGATAAAGAAGGTGTTAGAGAAACAAGGGGTTTCGTCGGGTAAGTTGATAGTTCGTGATGAGAAGTTATGGTCTAAGAAGCGGCTAGTGATTCCACGTTCTTCACGGTTTATTCCCTTGATCCTTAAGGAGTGTCATGACAGTAAGAATGGTGGTCACTCTGGGGTGCTTAAGACAATCAAGCGAATACATCAATCGTTTGTGTGGGAAGGGTTGAAGAAACAAGTGCAGCGTTATGTGGCGGAATGCCAGACATGTCAAACGCATAAGCATTCGACGTTGTCTCCAGCAGGGTTGTTACAACCTTTGCAGATTCCGTTACGCGTATGGGAGGATGTGAGTATGGATTTCGTTGAAGGGTTGCCGTTGTCGGGTGGAGTAAATGTGGTGTTGGTGGTAGTCGATAGACTTAGCAAGTACATACATCTGTTGGGTCTTAAACATCCTTTCACAGCAGTGGATGTTGCTTCTAAGTTTGTCCATGAAGTGGTGAGGCTACACGGTTTTCCGCGGAGCATAGTTTCAGATCGCGATCATGTTTTCCTCAGCTCTTTCTGGAAAGAAGGATTTCGGTTGGCGGGGACGACATTAAAGTATAGCACTTCCTTTCATCCACAAACGGATGGCCAGACATAAGTGGTCAACCGTTGCATTGAAACATATTTGAGGTGCTATGCTTCTAATCATCCTCGTACTTGGTCAAAGTATCTGAGTTGGGCTGAGTTTTGGTTCAATACTACCTACCATACTTCGCTTAAGACTTCTCCTTTTGTGATAGTTTATGGTAGGGAACCTCCATCTTTGTTGCCTTTGGAAGCAGGCTCAACTACAAACTTTGATCTTGAGGAGTCGTTGAAAGAGAGAGACATGATGCTTGTTCAGTTGAAGATTCACTTGGAACGTGCTCAGCAATTAATGAAGAGTCAAGCTGATAAGCATCGCAGAGACGTGGAGTTTACAGTGGGTGATTGGGTCTATTTGAAGCTTCGGCCATTCCGGCAGACCTCAGTGGCACGACGTTTCTGTCAGAAGCTGGCGGCAAAGTTCTATGGACCCTATCGAGTTATGGAGCGGGTGGGACTGGTCGCTTACCGTCTGCAACTACCGACGGGTTCGAGGATTCACGATGTCTTTCATATTTCTCAGTTGAAACAGGTTGTGGGGAATCATGATGTTGTGTCAGAGTTACCGCCAATCTGTTTCAGCGAGGCTTGTGATCCTGTTTTACCTGCAGATGTCTTGGCTAAGCGTTACAATGATCAGGGTGATATGGAGTTGTTGGTTACTTGGCAGGGGAAGTCGCAGAGTGAGGATTCGTGGATGTTAGCGTCGGAGTTTATACGCAGTTTTCCTTCATTCGAGCTTGAGGGCAAGCTCGGTTTCGAAGGGGGAGGTATTGATAGGTACCTCAAGACTTACGTGAGAAAGAAGGTTAGAGAAGGAAAGCAGAGGAGGGATGGCAAGGCGGGAGCCATTTGTGAAAAGGAATCGTGATAGAAGAAACCTTTGGAATGGAGTGGAGGCTTTGCAGTTATAGTCGATCGTTGAAGAAATACTTTATAAGCTCATTTGAATTCATTTCTGATTTTCTTATGCTTTGTTGTTGTTTGTATCTGACGACATGAGTCGATACTTATCGTTTGCTATGAGAACGATGATCTGATTTGCATTCGTCATGAGAGTGTAAATCCAGATCCTACTACGAAGCAACTATCATTTCATAGTAAATACAAAGAAGGTTTACAGAGTTAGAGAGTTTACGATAGCTAAAACCTATCAAAATGTTAGTTCGCTTCGTACACAATTCATTAGTAGAACGAAGCTACGTACTTTGGCTTAAGGAGCAAACTAAAAAGAATCATACCAAGGAAGCAACTCTACAAAAGCACAGCTACAGAAGATGAAAGCCAAGCGAAGATGAAGAAGTTGAAATAACTTGCCTAATCAGTTTGATCTACTTATAAGGAGGAGGATGCCGAAAGGTCAAACATAATTGGGAAGTGATATGTAATTTCAAAAATTTCCAAGAAATATCCTGTTTTTTTCTAGGAAAAAAACAACTTCCAATAAAATATGTCTAGAGATTTCGACCTTCTTTTTAATTATTTAGAGATTACGAAGCGACGATAGCACTTTGAATGCATAAAAAAATTTAGGCGTTTAATGTTTTGGTTTACAAAAAATTAATTCACAAAATGAAGAAGAAAGGTCGGGAACATGTAGAACAAAGCATTCATGGTGGACACCATTTGCCTACAACAATTTATTTAGGTTCCCGAAAAAACAGTCAGTTTATTACTCCCTCCGTTTCGCAAAGAGTGTCGTTTTGAGGTTTTATTTTTGTTTCATAAAAAGTATCGTTTTCTATTTTCAATGCAAAATTTATGAATTTTATTTTCTAATTTAATTTTATATTGGTTGAAATAGTATTAGGTGTATGGGAAATGATATTTTTATATAGAAAATATGCAAAATTAAATGTTTTCTTAATCTGTGTGCAAAAACTTAAAATGATACTTATTATGAAATAGAGGGAGTACAAAAGTTACTGTTCAATACACAATGAATCTCTATAGTCATGATATTATCAATTTCAAAACAAGTTAGTGTTACAATAATATTCCCATGATTTCACAATACATATGTTATGGATGAAAACACAAAGATTACAAAATTTATATTTTTCATAAAAAGTTATTAAAACTATAAATTAAAGACAATTCAACCAATCATTAAAAAGACCGTGAAATGCAATTGGTAAAACAATTTCCAATAAACTTAAAGTTGAATAGATATGTTAAAACATCTTATATTTTGAAACAACATAAATCTTCTAAAACATCAAGAATTATGAAATGGAGCGAATAGTATTCCATCCGTTAATAAGGAAAATCATTTTTAATATTTTTTTGTTATATTACATAAAGAGTGTTAACTATGAAACAAATTAAATGTTTTGACGAAAAATTGTACATATCTACACTTTGTACATATGCAGAAAATTCTAGGAAAAATCGCATAAAAAACCTTCAAGGTGGCTTCCACTTACACTTTAAACCTTCGAAGTATTTCACTATCACTTAAAACACTCAAATTGGTTATAGTAGCACTTAAAACCTTCATATTGGTAATTTTATTCGCGCCGCCAATTTCATAAACGGAATAGTTAACCCGTTAACAATACAGTTGACTCCGTTCTCGGAATTGTTAACCCTCTGTTTTTCACAAAACGATGTCGTTTTGAGTTTGGTTTTTTAACACGTGGGTTCAATAATAAAAACGGAAAAAAACAGAAAAGTCCCAAATCGATTTGGGAAAGAAATTAGGGTTCTTACCCGAGAGATAGAGAGGGAGATAACACGAGCGAGACAGAGAGAGAGATCGAAGGCGAGAAGAGAGAGAGTTTGAAGGAGATCGAAGGAGATAAAGACTTCGAAATCTACAAGAATTAGGGTTCTTCAAAGAGACAAACATCAAGACTTCGGTTTCTCCGTGAAAGTGGAGTAAAAATGAGGTAAACTTTTTTCAGTTTGTGATTCATTTGAAGATTTCGGTTCGTCGGTGTTGTTTTTGTTTGTGGTTGAACAATTTTTAAGTTTTCAATTATTTTTCTTCTTGCTCCATTAACAGGTTCAAACCGGTGATCAAAGTGAACATTCATTATGGTGGGTCTATGGAGAAGACAGAAGACAACAGTTACATATATGTTGGTGAACTAGGATTTATGCAAAAAAATTGTAAGAGCTATCAATTAGGATGGAGAAACTTTGAAGAGTTTTTGTTTGATGAAAAAGTTATGGCTCCACTTGCTTTGATTTGGTTCAAGCTTCCTGGTGAAGAGATGAAGGATATGAAGTATGTCTTTGATACGACAGATGAGGATATGGTTGAGCTACAAGCGGCAGGAAGGAGGACTGGTGAAATTGATGTCTTTTTGGAGCATGATTGCTCTTCTCACTCTCCAAAATCCATTGGTTTCATCTCTAGTAGCCAACATGAGGATGAAAGAGAATACGAAGATGGAGCTGCTGAGAAGGATGGCGGTTATGAGCCTGAAAAGGAAGTTGATAGTGACGATGACTGTCCAGATATGCCAAGAGAAGATGTTGAAGGTGAACAATCTGAAGATGAAGACCCAGTTGCTGAGCAAGAAGAAGAAGTTGTGCAAGAAGACTTGAGTGGAAATCAAAATGATGATGGAGATGATGTTGTATTAGACGCAGGAGATGGTGGTGACAATGTCAGGTTTAAGACTGTATTTGAAGAAGGTGCAAAGACAGCAGCCGATTTCCAGACATCCCAAATGAGAGATACTGAAGAAAATATAGAACACGAGAGAGAAGCAGCAGAAAGTGAGGAAGAAGATAGGTCAGGGGATGTAAAATATCCTGATACGCCAGTAGAATCAGAAGAGGAATGAGATGAATGGATGGGTAAACGAAAGCCTAGAGAAAAATCCAAGTTCCATGGCTCTTTGGAGAAAGAGCCGTACATCTGGTTATTTCAAAAGTTCGATAGTGGATTGCAATTTAAGGATCAGTTGCTGCGTTACTCTCTTAATACACAGTATGATGTTAAGATGGCGAAGTCTGAAGCGAGCAGAATAGCAGCAGTTTGTTGTGAAAAGAAATGTCCTTGGAGGATTTTTTGTTCAGTCGAAGTTCCCATCAACAAATGGATGGTAAAAGTGTGTCACGACAAGCATAACCATGAGAAAACAAGTCACGTCTCAATGTTAAAACAAGGTGTGATCGCAGGTCTGTTCAGAGAAGAGTTAAGAAGGAATGTGAACATGCAAGCATCAAAGATTAATGACATCATAAAGGAAATGTATAACATTGTTGTACCTCTTTCAAAGTGCTATAGAGGAAGAAGAATTGCACTGGACTCGATATTGGAGGCACAAACGATACAATTTGGAAAATTGTGGGATTATGAGGTTGAGCTACGAAGAACACATCAAGGTATCATTACAGAGCTGAATACTACAAATGTAAATGGTGTCCCCCAGTTTGACAGCTTCTACATATGTTTTGAAGAATTTCGTACGACTTGGAAGAAATGTTGTAGACCAGTTATTGGTCTAGACGGATGCTTCTTAAAATGGGAACTGAATGGAGATTTACTCTCCGCTGTTGATAGAGATGCTGATAATAGGATGTATCCCATTGCATGGGCAGTTGTTCAAGGAGAAAACAAAGACACTTGGGGATGGTTTATAAGAAGGTTAAAGGCGGACCTCGACTTAGGTACATGAGATGATTACACCATCATTTCAGACAAGCAAAAGGGGCTTGTACTTGCTGTAGGGTCAGAACTGCCTAATGCTGAGTATCGGATGTGTGCACGCCATATCTATGGTAATTGGAAGAAATCATTCTCAAGGTCTGAGTACAAGAACTTGTTCTGGGGAGTCGCTTACCGCTATAATATTGGAGAATATGAAGAGAAGATGAGTATGGTAGAAGCGTATGATCCTGCAGCTCATGCTTCACTATTAACTACTGAACCAGAAAAGTGGTGTAGAGAATACTTCTCTACTACCTCTCGCTGCCATGATGTCCACAATAACTTATCAGAAAGCTTCAACAGGACAATAAAGATAGCGAGATCAAAGCCGGTTATTAGTTTGCTAGAAGATATTCGACGTCAAGCTATGAGACGGATCGCAAGAAGATTTCTTAAAGCAGAGTGGTGTGATACAATCCTAACACCAATCACCATGGCACTATTAGAGAAATCAAGGGTTGACAACAAATATTGCACCACAATAAGAAGTTCTTCCACTTTATTTGAGGTGAATGAGTTCAATCATGGCTACACAATTAGCCTTTCAACACACGAGTGTGCTTGTAGGCGGTGGGATCTAACAGGTTAGTCTTATTGAATTGATTCAATGATTTAAAAAAAAAAATATTCTTGTTGAGTTATTGATTCATGAATTGATTCATTGATAGGTATACCATGTAGGCATGCAATTTGTGTGATCAATGATAACAGAGCTGATCCTGTGAAATATGTTTCTGGATATTATCATGCAAGTGTCATGAAAGAGACATATGCTGAGAATATTAAGCCGGTGAATGGTGAGAAGCTGTGGAAGAAAACATGGAAAACACCAGTAGGAATTCCAAATTTTCGAAAGCAAAGAGGTCGCCCGAAGCTCCGTAACAGAAGAAAGGAGCCATTTGAGGATTTACAAAATGCAGGAAAAGCTACCAGACATGGAAGAACCATGCGTTGCAGCAACTGTTTACAACTCGGTCATATAAAAAGTGGTTGCAAAAATGAAAAAATAACAGTTGAAGGTCCCAAAAATAGAAGAGGACGACCATGTAAAGCTCCAAGTGGGGTAAGTTGAACGATAATGGTTGTTGTATGATAATGGTTTATGATAATGGTTGTTGTATGTTAGGTACCAAACCGGCCAAAAAAGCCTCAGAAGAGGGAGTCTCCATCTACTGGAAGCAGTTCGCAACCAGTGCCAGCTGGTGAATCTACCTCTGAATTTCCCGCAGCTTCTAGTGCACCTGAACCTGCTAGTTCATCAGTTCACCAAGTGAAGAAAGCCAAACGTGGAAGACCTCTCAAAATAACCAAGTCTGCTCCAATTCCAAGAGGTGTAGGAATACTTACGTGTCCATACACAGATCGAGTTTTCGAGGTCATAAACAACAGAGCTTATGATACTTCAGTTCCGCCACCAGAACCACCACAATAAGCTTTTCTATTGTTGTTATCTCAATTTATCGTTATGCTTTTGAACTACTCTTATGTTATTGTACTCTGAATGCGTTGACAATCTTTCTTTATCTTGGTTGCAACTATGTTTGGATACGATTTGTTGTGAATTTATATTTATGGTGTATTTTGTTGTTGAATGTTTTCCTTGTGTTACTATCTAACAACCACAATATAATACCAACCAAACTAAAGCCAAACTAACTAATGTTGCATTGCATAACATTAAACAAAGACAGACAATCAAAGCATCATTCATTTTACAACATCCAAAATAAAAACATCTCCAAAGCCGAAAATAAAGAAAACAACATTGCTTAGTTGTAGCACAACCCACAAAAAGATATCACTGCCGAAACAAAGAAAGAAAACAATCCATCGACACCATCTTCATCCAAACTCTACTACTTTCCCATCGATACCATGACTCCAAGAACCACAACAAATCCAACACTCGAAGATATCAAAACATTTCGAAACACTCTGCTCCTCTCGCTTAGAATCAACACTTGACGCTTAAGAAACTCACATTCTTCACGACAATTCTTCAACTCCTCTACTTCATAGACTGGTATTTCCAGTTGCCTTTCACCATCATTAGTCATTGCTTTCATAGCTTCCTTTAAGTATCTTATTTCCTCTTTCTGCCCACGAATTGTATCTCTGGCCTCCAACAACGCAAGATGTTGCCATCCTTGTGGTTTCTCCACATCATACCAATGAAAAAACTTACAAGATTCGTACCCGTGATTAACTTTACGGCCTCTACAAGTGTAGAATCTGCGTCCCGGGTTATCATCTGTCCAAGCTTGGACAATCTTTGCTAGCTCCTTGCAGTGACAGAAAACCCCCTTTTCATTTTTGAATTACATCGTTGAAGAGCTTGCACAGCCATCTGTACAAACAAAGAAAGCTCCCACACTTGAATCTCGACAATCTCATATCAAATTAAACACGAAAACATACCTTCTCTTCTTACCTTCGATCTCTCTCTCTGTCTCGTTCGTGTTATCTCCTTCTCTATCTCTCGGGTAAGAACCCTAATTTCTTTCCCAAATCGATTTGGGATTTTTCTGTTTTTATTGTTAAACCCATGTGTTAAAAAACCAAACTCAAAACGACATCGTTTTGTGAAAAGTGGAGGGTTAACAATTCCGAGAACGGAGTCAACTGTACTGTTAACTATTCCGTTTATGAAATTGGCGGCGCGAATAAAATTTCCAATATGAAGGTTTTAAGTGCTACTATAACCAATTTGAGTATTTTAAGTGATAGTGAAATACTTCGAAGGTTTAAAGTGTAAGTGGAAGCCACCTTGAAGGTTTTTTATGCAATTTTCCCGAAAATTCTATGATTTATATATAATTTTGATTTCTGCATTTCTGCATTTTCAATTTTTCTTTTGCATCCAAGTTTAAATATTTTATTCCAAAAAGACATAAACCTTCTACAAACATTACTCCTTCCACCTTAAATAAAATTTTCTAAAATATTCATGCATATTAAGAATATAATAAAAGTTTACAATTAAATTATTATTTATTTTTACTTTACACTTTTTAATATCTTTCAACCAATTATATTTAATCAATTTTTTTTCAAAATTAATGTTTCTTAAAGTTTTACAAAATTTCTTAAAAATATATAAAATTTATTTTTGTGATACAAAAAATATGTATAAAATCTTACTTTCAGGAATATATGGAGTAAATAATACCATAAAATTTCTTAGAAACCTAATATCTTTGTGATTCATATCACTAACGGCTTGATTCCTCAAATCAAGTCTTGTATATATTCATTTCATCTTTAAACCTAGACTCTTTGTATAAGTATATATCTTTGGTCTTGTGAATAAATCATTTTTCATATTCAATATGGTATCAGAGGATAAGATCTAGACCTAACATTTTTTTTCTCCCCTCTTCTTCACGTCTTCTTCTTCTATCTCTCTTCTCCACTGTTTTTTTCACAGAAAAATTACCTTCATCAATGGCGACTAAACATCAAAACAATACCTCCTTTGTTGAAACTACTACGGTTTTCAATGCACGAGACCCGGCTGCTATGCTTCTCTCGGTGAATATGTCTAATGTCACCAAGCTCACAAGTGCCAACTACATCTTGTGGAGTTGCCAAATCAAGGCATTGCTCGAGGGTCATGAACTTCATGGTTTCATTGACATTGATTCAGTGATTACAGTAGCCAACCTCACTGTCAATGGTGAAACCATACCAAATCTGGCCCTTGCCCCATGGAGACGTCAAGATCGCCTTTTCTACAGTGGACTCATCGAAGCTATCTCTCTGCCTCTTCAACCGGTGGTATCCAGCGCTAATACAACTCGTGAGATTTGGGATCTCCTCGCCATAACCTTCGGCAACCCGCCTCATGGTCACATCCGTCAACTTAAATACCAGATCAAGATTTGCGTCAAAGGCACGAAAACCATCAGTGAATACTTACAAGAAATCAAATCAAAAGCTGATGACTTGGCGCTACTCCGAAAACCTCTAGACCCGGAGGATCTCACTGAGCAGATTCTTGCTGGACTCTCTCAAGATTACAAACCAGAGGTGGACGCCATCAATGGAAGAGACACCACCATCTCTTTCCCTGAGTTACATGAAAGGGTTTTGAACAGAGAAGCCATGATCCTCTGTGCTGAACCAGCTTCTTCTTTGGTGGTTCCTATCATGGCGAATGTTGCGGATTCACGTTAGTGTCCACAAGGAAAAAACAACTGGAGACCTCAAGGCAATCAAAACTATCAAACCAATACCTATCACAACAACAACAATCGCCAGTCTCGACCTTATTTGGGACGTTGTCAAGCATGTGGGGTTCAAGGTGACAGTGCAAAATACTATCATGAATTCAAGATCATATGTGGAGCTTCAACACAACAGTGGTCAACTTCACAACAAAACCAGAACTGGAGACCTACGGCTCCACCACAACCTTGGTACCCTACTGGGAATGCTGCTATTGTTACGGGTGATTCATCGACATGGCTTCTTGACTCTGGCGCCTCCCACCATATGACCTATGATCTCGCCAACTTATCACTTCATTCACCTTACAATGGAGGCGAGGATGTGATTCTAGGCAATAGCTCCGGTCTCTCCATCTCTCACACTGTTTTTTATCCCTACCTTCATTCAAAACAGATTTCTTTCTAGATAATGTTTTATATGTTCCCTCCTTAGACAAGAACCTTATCTCTGTTTTACAACTTTGTTCAACTAACAATGATTTGATCACTTTTACACCAACGTTCTTCCAAGTAAGGGACTTGATTACGGGGGCGCTTTGACTGGAAGAAAACCTAAGGATGGCACCTATGAATGGCCAAAACATCGCTCCACCAAACTTCCATCTCTTGCTTTTGCTTATGCTATTAAAACTTCACTTTCGGATTGGCATTCCCATTTGGGCCATCCATCTTTACCTATTCTTAAAACTATGATTTCAAAGTTTGATTTACCTTTATCTTTTTCTGCTTCGCTATCCAAACCTTGTAGTACTTGCTTGATTAATAAAATGCATAAGCTTCCTTTGGTTTATCAACTCTTACATCTTCTCAACCTTTAGAAATTGTTTTCTCGGATATTTGGACGTCACCACTGATTTCAGTAGATGGTTTTAAGTACTACGTTATTTTTGTAGATCATTTTACTAAGTATACTTGGTTTTATTCTATGAAAAAAGAAATCACAAGTATATGATACTTTTTTATAAATTTTAAAGGGTTGGTTGAAAACAGATTTCAATCAAAACTTGGAACTCTTTATACGAATAAGGGTGAGGAATATATTGTGCTATCAACTTTTCTCTCAACCCATGGTATATCACATTTCACCACCCCCACCGCTAACACAAGAGCATAATGGTATCACTGAGCGTCGCCAACGACACATTGTCGAAACAGGCTTGGCCCCATTGACGCATGCCTCTATACCAAAGTCCTACTGGACATATGCGCTAGAAACGGCGGTGTATTTGATCAACCGTATGCCTACTCAAATTCTGTCTCCAAAATCGCCATATGAAAGTCTTCTTGGAACTACTCCTCATTATTTAAAACTAGAAATATTTGGTTGCTTGTGTTTTCCATGCCTTAGACCTTATGTTTTCCTAGGTTATTCTACAACACAGTGCTTGTTTTTACTTAGAACATACAACTGATAGAATTTGTACTTCAAGGCATGTTAGTTTTCATGAATATGTGTTTCCTTTCTCATTACCTAACCAACTAATGTCTTCTCTGTCTGATGATGATGTTATAGAAAAACCTATGAACTTCATGTCACATGTCTCAGTTATTCCAGTAGTTACAACACCTCCTGCCCAAGTCAACACGGCACCAGTACCAGAAGCTGCTGCTGCTCCCACAACCGCGACCAATGTTGCTGATTCTTCAAATTCACAACCTGCAACTGCAACAGAAACAACAACAAAAAGAACAGCCACTGAGACCACGACCTCAAAAACACAAACCACTCTTCAACCTGCCCCAACAACAACTCAAACAGATCAAATTCGACTGACTCTTCTCTGACAAGAATATCAACACGATCGTGAAAACCAGGTCAACGCCTGAATCTTTGTGCCACAGTGACACCAACCATAGATAAAATTCCCACCACGGTACTTCAAACTCTCAAAGATCCAAGATGGTGTTGTGCAATGTATGAGGAACTTGATGCACAAATCAGGATCCACACATGGGACATTGTCACGCCAAACAAACACATCAATCTGGTTGTCTGTAAGTGGGTATTTACGATAAAATGTAATGCTGATGGTTCTGTTGCACGGTACAAGGTGTGTCTCATTGCTAAAGGGTACAATCAAAGACATGGTATTGACTACAATGAAACCTTTAGTCCTGTGGTGAAACCAACAACGATTAGACTGGTTTTAAGTGTCTTTGTTTCCAGCAATTAGCCGATACAACAATTCGATTTAAATCATGCTTTTCTTCAAGGCCAACTGGATGATGAATTTTATATGATGCAACCCCCTGGATTTACAGATAAAGACAATCCAGCAGGAGTTTTTAAGCTTCAAAAAGCGGTGTACGGCTTAAAACAGGCCCCCAGTGCGTGGTACAACAAGTTACAAACATTCCTCCTGCAATCTGGTTTCAGCAATTCCCTAGCTGATGCAAGTTTATTTATCTACAACCATAATGGTGTCATGCTCTACATGCTTGTCTATGTAGACGATATTATTCTCACCGGAAACAAAATGCATCTTCTACAGAAGTTCATCACTTCGCTGTCCGCTCGTTTTTCTCTTAAAGACTTGGGAAATCTCCCTTACTTCCTTGGTATGGAAGCTCATTGCAATTCACATGGTTTATTACTAACTCAAAAACGTTATATTGCAGATTTACTTGTTTGCACAAAGATGGCTGGAGCTAAATCCGTAGCAACACCCATGTGTCCCAACACACCTCTTAGACTTCAAACTGGTAAACGAATCAAAGAGCCAACCCAATATTGTGTTGTTTTAGGAAGCTTACAATACCTGTCTCTTACCAGACTTGACATATCCTTCGCTGTCAACCGTCTATCAAAAAACATTCATCACCCCACAACTGAGAATTGGCAAGCTGTTAAACGACTCTTACGCCATCTCTCTAGGACGCAGAACCAAGGCATCTACTTCCCTTCAACCAACACTCCATCCCTCCATGCATATACAGATGCAGACTGGGCAGGGAATAAGGAAAACTATACTTCAACATGAGCTTACATTGTTTACTTTGGATGACATCCCATAGCTTGGTATTCAAAGAAACAAAACGGAGTGGCTAGGTCCTTCACCGAAGCTGAATATCGATCAATTGCTTCAACTACAGCCAAAATATGTTGGATTAACTCCCTCATCTCCGAGCTTAGAATCAAAACAGCAGGCACACCAGCCATATATTGTGACAATATTGGAGCCACTTACCTTGCTGCAAACCCGGTATTCCATTCTAGAATGAAACATATCGCACTGGATTATCATTTTGTTCGCTATCAGGTTCAACAAGGCAATGTCAGAGTATCTCATGTTGCCTCCCAAGACCAGTTAGTAGATGCACTTACGAAACCTCTACACCGGTCACACTTTCATACATTATCAGTTAAGATTGGCCTCGCCAAAGGCGGTCCATCTTGAGGGAACGTATAATATATAAAAACCTCATATCATTGTGATTGATATCACTAATGGCTTGATTCCTCAAATCAAGTCTCATATATATTCCTTCCATCTTTGTACCTAGACTCTTTGTATAAGTGTAGACCTTTGGTATTGTAAATAAATCATCTTCCATATTCAATACAACACACATAATTTGACTTAATAAAATACTCAAATCATAGATTAAAAACTAGTAGAAACACTGATATCTCAATTTTTACCATTTCTGCCATCCAACCGGTTGCTTGTGCTTCTAACGCATTGATCACTTTATCCACAGTCAGCAGCGTTGCAAGATCTTTTGTTTGTTCACATATGAGTCAAACCTCTCTTGCAACAAATCACAGAATAGTGGACACCACATTAATACGTTATGCCAAATCTTCTCCATGAGTTCTCACCTCATTTCCAAACTCTACTACCTTTTTAGTAAAATTCTTTGATTGTTTCCTTTTCCCCTTGCTTTTGCTTCAGCATAACCTACTCATTTTAAGCTTTCTTTAACAGATTTCTTCAGAAACAACACTAAACAATAATTGTAAGGATGTTTGATCTTTCATTTCTAGTTCTTCCCAAATCATAATTTTTTTCTTGCCATCTTTTGTAGAAGTATTTATCTTAGCTTTTATGGGATTCGTCTGTTACTACCTTCCATAAACCTCTAGACCTAAGCAAAGCCTTCATCTTTATGACCCAAAGACTATAACTCTTTCCATCAAATAGGAATTCTGCATCTTTACATAATACAAGATTTTAAGACTAAGATTTTTACCTCTGCTTGTTGTGCTTTGATGAAACAGCTTGTACCTCTAACCTTTTCTTTTTATTTTCTAGACAGCTCTTCATGCATGCTTCTTCTCTTGACTTGTTCCACTTTAAACTTCCAGGCCACCAGATTCTAGAAACTCCGATACTGTGTTGGATTCTTGTATTTTTTTCTCTTTATGGCAAGAAGAAAAAAGATGCTACTTTTTAGTTAAAACAATAATATTCTGTTTTATGGTATATGTTGAAAGGTTTAAAAAACTTATTTAACTACATATGTCACTAAAATGAACTTACCTTTTTTTATGGTATATATTATTTTTCGGAAGTTCGTCCAAAATTTTCTAAATGCTTTCCAACATCTATAACATTTTTTCTATTTTTTGGTTTTATAAAGTCATCCTGAATATGCAACATGCTTTCTTGTTACATTCAGAAATCTAAAAATTTCCAGTAAACAACATAGATGAAGTAAGGGTCTTAATTAATTTCTTTGCAATCTTCTTATGAAATTCCAAGAACATGACCAAGTCAACATTAATAGCAAAAAGATATATTAAAAACCTAGTCTTAACTTAAAAAAATGTTTGTAACATATGCATCTTTCTCATTTTCCAAAGTTTTCATCCAAAAACTGGTTGAAGATCTCACAAGACAGGCTTCTCCTTAGTATCTGTGCATTGTCCTCGTTGATCTTTGACATGTCCTCTATTTTCAATGAGTGACTTTCGAGCATCTTTACCACAAAGAGACCACAGTTGAAACGAAAATTTGTTATTGGTATACCTTCTGACTTCTCAACTTTAAATGGAACCAGGTACTTTATAGTACTCTCTTCACCCACATTTTTCAACACCAAGGCAGGAATCAACACTGTCAAATACAAAAACCAAACCACAAACATTACTGTCCAAAATCATACACTTATTTGAACAACCATGTTGTGGAAGAACAAGATAGAACCAATTGCAAACATCGGGCCAATAAATTTAATCAAATACAAAGGGACATTTTACCTGCCAACTCTTCCACTTGAGGAATATCAATGTTTTTATTTTCGGTTAGAAGGCCACATTGAAAGAGTGTGATTGTTCTATTCTTTAAATGTATTGTCATCCCAATCCAGTGCTTGCTGCTTATTCCAGGCATAGCACCATAGATAACTTCAACATCTTTCCCCCATTTCTTCATTGGATATTCTTCTCCTCTCACAAGTTCTTTTAGAACTTCCGCAAATATCTTTTTACCTTTTATATGTCATTCATTGAAAACAACAACAATAATAATCCTAGTATATGAAAGCAAGACCAAACTTTGCATATCCAAAATTTGTTACCTTCTCAGATGGACAATGGTTTTGGATTTGACAAGAACCTGAAATAATTCTAACAACGGAAAAGATGATTCGATGATCAAGTCGAAGGGAAGAAGAATACTAAAAAAATTGATGATCGGAGGGGAGAAGAAGAAGATAACCAAGGAATCCATGATAGAAAATAGGCATGTAATCGCTTAACGGCTTTGGATTCCCTGAAGTGACTTTGTGATCGATCTTTGTTTTGCAGTGATCGGATTACATGCCGTTTACCCGCAAACCCGTGATCCCAATATGGGCCAGCCCGCCTCAATTCTGATCAGTGCGGTCCCAGTCAGCGAGGCCCGCTTCTATATGAGCAAGAGTTATTAAGCCCAATCCTGCACCGCAATAGGGATATTTGGGATCGACCCTCGGGCCATGACTCAATTTGCCATCACTATAAACTCTTGTCATTATGTATTTTTTAAACATATAGTAGACTAAATATACACGTTAAACAAAGACAAACTTAGAGTAATTTTGAGCTATAGTCAGTAAACCAGAACAAGTAATGCATTATTATACATCAAGCAAGTACACACATGAGTAAACAACAACTTAACAACTTAAAATCTATAAGAAATTTTCAGATTAAACTTTATCAGACAGTCCCTAAACAATATTTCAAAAACAGAACAAGTCAACCAAACAAAAACAAAACGGTTCAATGATGAACATTGCAAACAAACCGTAATTCTATCAAACATACGTACATGATGAATATTGCAATTTGCAAACTTAAAATCTATTAGACATACATAAATAATGTAAACAATCCTTATCAGTTCACGCACATGTCTTACAAGTTACAAGACATATCAGAATATTTCATGAACAACCTAACAACAACTAAATGACCCCATATCTTATTTGTATCTGAATAATGATAAGAGACAAAAGATAGAGAACAATTTACATCACCAAATAAGATATTATCGATATTAACCTTCTGTTGCAAATCTGCTCTAATTTCGTTTCACTTTCTTCTTAATCAACCCCATATCTTCTTCTTTTATTTCCAACAGAGAATGTAATCCAAAGTAAAGAGTTAGTGACCCATGACCTGAGATTGTAATCCAAAACTTAATGACCCCATATCTTATATGTTTAATATTTTGTTACTTGAGTCATTGTTGTTCGATCTAGACTACATGGATGGTCGATGTAACTGTTGTTCGTGACTTTTGAGTCGTGACTCAGGAGGAATGAAAGAAGAAGATTTTTGGTTGTCAATTAAAGAAGATAAGACGAGAAGATCCAACAGCGAGATGACCTGAGAAACTGAACGACAGCGAGAAGCTTTGTTTCTCTCTCCGTTTGTGTCGGTGAGCAGGGGAAGAATCACAAAGTAAAGAAGTCTTGCGGTCCTCTGTATGTCCCGCTTTACCGCCAAGGCCCATTCCGCTTTGTCTCAATTCCATGAGGTTCTGTACCATGAGGCCCGCAAAAGTATGGGCCTAAAATATTGAAGCCCAAACCGCCCTGCAGCAAGCTTTTATGGACCAGACCTAGGGTACAAAGATCCAATTTACATCTCTAGTGTTGGTAACTTATCAAATAGTGTTCTTTGAAATCTTAGTATATTTTCAATCTGTTTTGACTTTGACGTGCCGATCTATGGAGATTGTCGTTTGTTGAATATCATTAGAGCTCATGAGTTCTTTGAAGCGGGACATGGCCGGATCCAGGCCAAACACATTGAAACATTGGCCTTGACCCTCATTTTTTATAGGCTCTTGTAGAAATATTTTTTAAATATATGTACATATAAAAATTTAAAACACATAACCATCTAATAATGTAAGAAACGTTTTCTAATTCAGTTTAATAGAGTAAATGAGCCAAAATATACATAAATCATACCCAGTAAGAAATTTTTTTTTTTGATAAAAGGTTAAAAAAAATCAGTTCATGATTGCTTCTCTTCCTGTCGATGTTTAAGCTTCTTCTTCTACATATCAATTTCCACATCTAGCCACAGACGTTTGCTTCATTCAACTAGTCACCTGCAAACACAAAAACACTCGGTAAAGGTTAATTACTATTATATCAAAATCACAATCTGGCCACAAACCATTACCTATGACAAGTAAAAAAATTATGATTATTATAGCTTATAAGTTTTTATCCGAACTGAAAATATGGTAAAAAATAATTCTTATTATGTTTTTTTATGCCATGAAATTTTTAGGAATTGCAAAAAGAAAAACAAAGTGTAAAACATGAGCCGAAAAAGAAAGAGAAAACAAAAGAAAAAAAGAGGGTGAGAAGCTTCTAGCCAATTCTATGTTAAAGTGTGTTAAAAATCAAAAACTGTGAATGTAGTGGAACTGGTGATGAAAAACCTGCTGATTTAGAAGATGATAAAGCAGAGGAAATTGTAGATGAATATGAGAAAGAAAAAAATGAGTAAAGAAGATGATGTAAATGGTGAAGAACAAGAGAGGATTTTGGATAAAATTGATCCTGCTAGCTGGAAATAATTGATCAGAGTTTGATAGATTTTCTTGTGAAAATAGATCTAATGGAAAGAGTACATGAGAACTATAAATTTCCAAAGAATGGTCATGGTAGACATTTATCTCATAAGTATTACAAAAGAGAGATGACAAATGGAGATAAGTAAGATAAGAATTGGCTAGTTTATTCAAAAGCATCAGACAAAGCATATTGTTTATACTGCAAGTTTTTGGTCGAGATCGAAATGTCAATCAGTTGTCAAGCAAGGGGTTTAATGTCTGGAAGAATATCAGAATAAGATTGAGCCGACATAAAACTAGCCATTGCCATATTTTGTGCAGGAGTAAGTGGATAGAGTTAGAACTGAGGCTAAGTAAGAAGAAGACCATTGATAAGTGTCTCCAAGAAGAAATCAACAAAGAAAAAAACCATTGGAGAAAAGTTTTGTTGAGAATATTTTCATTGGTAACAACTCTCACTAAACAGAGTTTAGCATTTTGTGGGCCTAATGAGAAAATTGGTCAAAGAAACAATGGAAAATTTCTGAGATTTGTTGAATCATATTGAGAGTTTGATTCAGTCATGCGAGAGCATGTCAGGCGAGTTAAGGAAGGTGAGACTCACTATCATAATTTAAACCACACGTTCAGGATGAGTTGATTGCTATGCTAGCGTCTGACGTTAAGTTTATGATCCTCAAAAAAATTCAAGAGGTAACGTACTTTTCGGTTATTCTCGACTGCACACCAGATAATAGTCATAAGGAAAACGAGTTTTATTATCAGGTGTGTGGATGTTTCTACGGCTAAAACACAGGTTGAAGAATTTTTTGTAACATTCTTAGAAGTTGCTGATAAATATGGAGAAGGGCTTTTCGAATTGTTGTGTGATACATTGGCTGGTCTTAGTTTGAGAGGGAAAGGCTATGACAATGGATCTAATATGAAGGGTAAACACAAGGGGTACAAAAACGATTGTTGGATATAAATTCAAGAGCATTTTATATTCCTTGTGGTTGTCATAGTCTTAACTTGGCACTTTTTGATATCGCCAAATCATCTAAAATGCTGTTGTTTTCTTTGGAATCATTCAGCGGATTTATTGTGTGTTTTCATCATCTACAAATAGGTGGGGGATATTTAAGGAGATGGTAGGAGCTTTCACACTTATGTCATTATCAGAAACTTGTTGGCAAAGTCGCACTGAAAGTGCTCGAGCAATTCTATTTCAGGCTCCAAAAATAAGAGATGCATTGGATTATTTGGCAGAAAGTTGTGAGGATCCTGGAAAACGCAGTGATGCTGAATGTCTTGCTACAAGTGAAACTCATGGAATTGGAAACTTCGAGTTTTTATTTGGTATGGTCGTTTGGTATGATCTTCTATTCACCGTCAATATGGTAAATAAGGTGCTACAATCAGAGCATATGTATATTGGTAATACTATTGTTAAGTTAAAAGGATTAGTTTCTTATTTGAAAAACTACAGAGAAACTGGATTTGAAATACCAAAAGCAGAAGGTAAGACCATTGCAGATTCTATGAATATCGAACCAGATTTTTATTGGAAGAAAAAAGCACATTATTAAAAAATTAAAAAATAAACATTTTGATGAAGAGATGACATTTGATGATGGCTTTGAGAATCTAAATGAGTAAGAGAAGTTTAAAAAAGAAGAAGACGATGGCTTTGGATTTGACAAGAACCTGAAATAATTCTAACAACGGAAAAGATGATTCGATGATCAAGTCGAAGGGAAGAAGAATACTAAGAAAATTGATGACCGGAGGGGAGAAGAAGAAGATAACCAAGGAATCCATGATAGAAAATAGGCATGTAATCGCTTAACGGCTTTGGATTCCCTGAAGTGACTTTGTGATCGATCTTTGTTTCACAGTGATCGGATTACATGCCGTTTACCCGCAAACCCGTGATCCCAATATGGGCCAGCCCGCCTCAATTCTGATCCGTGCGGTCCCAGTCAGCGAGGCCCGCTTCTATATGAGCTAGAGTTATTAAGCCCAATCCTGCACCGCAATAGGGACATTTGGGATCGACCCTCGGGCCGTGACTCAATTTGCCATCACTATAAACTCTTGTCATTATGTATTTTTTACACATATAGTAGACTCAATATACACGTTAAACAAAGACAAACTTAGAGTAATTTTGAGCTATAGTCAGCAAAACAGAACAAGTAATGCATTATTATACATCAAGCAATTACACACATGAGTAAACAACAACTTAACAACTTAAAATCTATAAGAAATTTTCAGATTAAACTTTATCAGACAGTTCCTAAATAATATTTCAAAAACAGAACAAGTCAACCAAACAAAAACAAAACGGTTTAATGATTAACATTGCAAACAAACCGTAATTCTATCAAACATACGTACATGATGAATATTGCAATTTGCAAACTTAAAATCTATTAGACATACATAAATGATGTAAACAATCCTTATCAGTTCACGCACATGTCTTACAAGTTACAACACATATCAGAATATTTCATGAACAACCTAACAACAACTAAATGACCCCATATCTTATTTGTATCTGAATCATGATAAGAGACAAAAGATTGAGAACAAGTTACATCACCAAATAAGATATTATTGATATTAACCTTCTGTTACAAATCTGCTCTAATTTCGTTTCACTTTCTTCTTAATCGACCCCATATCTTCTTCTTTTATTTCCAACAGAGAATGTAATCCAAAGTAAAGAGTTAGTGACCCATGACCTGAGATTGTAATCCAAAACTTAATGACCCCATATCTTATATGTTTAATATTTTGTTACTTGAGTCATTGTTGTTCGATCTAGACTACATGGATGGTCGATGTAACTGTTGTTCGTGACTTTTGAGTCGTGACTCAGGAGGAATGAAAGAAGAAGATTTGTGATTGTCAATTGAAGAAGAAGATAAGACGAGAAGATCCAACGGCGAGATGACCTGAGAAACTGAACGACAGCGAGAAGCTTTGTTTCTCTCTCCGTTTGTGTCGGTGAGCAGGGGAAGAATCACAAAGTGAAGAAGTCTTGCGGTCCTCTGTGTGTCCCGCTTTACCACCAAGGCCCATTCCGCTTTGTCTCAATTCCATGCGGTTCTGTACCATGAGGCCCGCAAAAGTATGGGCCTAAAATATTGAAGCCCAAACCGCCCTGCAACAAGCTTTTATGGACCTGACCTAGGGTACAAAGATCCAATTTACATCTCTAGTGCTGGTAACTCATCAAATAGTGTTCTTTGAAATCTTAGTATATTTTCAATCTGTTTTGACTTTGACGTGCCAATCTATGGAGATTGTCGTTTGTTGAATATCATTAGAGCTCATGAGTTCTTTGAAGCGGGACATGGCCGGATCCAGGCCAAACACATTGAAACATTGGCCTTGACCCTCATTTTTATAGGCTCTTGTAGAAATATTTTTTAAATATATGTACCTATAAAATTTAAAACACATAACCATCTAATAATGTAAGAAACGTTTTCTAATTCAGTTTAATAGGGTAAATGAGCCAAAATATACATAAATCATACCCAGTAAGAAAAAAAAATTTGATAAAAGGTTAAAAAAAATCAGTTCATGATTGCTTCTCTTCCTGTCGATGTTTAAGCTTCTTCTTCTACATATCAATTTCCACATCTAGCCACGGACGTTTGCTTCATTCAACTAGTCACCTGCAAACACAAAAACACTCAGTAAAGGTTAATTACTATTATATCAAAATCACAATCTGGCCACAAACCATTACCTATGACTTGTAAAAAAATTATGATTATTATAGCTTATAAGTTTTTATCCGAACTGAAAATATGGTAAAAAATAATTCTTATTATGTTTTTTTATGCCATGAAATTTTTAGGAATTTCAAAAAGAAAAACAAAGTGTAAAACATGAGCCGAAAAAGAAAGAGAAAACAAAAGAAAAAAAGAGGGTGAGAAGCTTCTAGCCAATTCTATGTTAAAGTGTGTTAAAAATCAAAAACTGGTGAATGTAGTGGAACTGGTGATGAAAAACCTGCGGATTAAGAGGATGATAAGGCAGAGGAAATTGTAGATGAATATGAGAAAGAAAAAAATGAGTAAAGAAGATGATGTGAATGGTGAAGAACAAGAGAGGATTTTGGATAAAATTGATCCTGCTAGCTGGAAATAATTGATCAGAGTTTGATAGATTTTCTTGTGAAAATAGATCTAATGGAAAGAGTACATGAGAACTATAAATTTCCAAAGAATGGTCATGGTAGACATTTATCTCATAAGTATTACAAAAGAGAGATGACAAATGGAGATAAGTAAGATAAGAATTGGCTAGTTTATTCAAAAGCATCAGACAAAGCATATTGTTTATGCTGCAAGTTTTTGGCCGAGATCGAAATGTCAATCAGTTGTCAAGCAAGGGGTTTAATGTCTGGAAGAATATCAGAATAAGATTGAGCCGACATAAAACTAGCCATTGCCATATTTTGTGCAGGAGTAAGTGGATATAGTTAGAACTGAGGCTAAGTAAGAAGCAGACCATTGATAAGTGTCTCCAAGAAGAAATCAACAAAGAAAAAAACCATTGGAGAAAGGTTTTGTTGAGAATATTTTCATTGGTAACAACTCTCACTAAACAGAGTTTAGCATTTTGTGGGCCTAATGAGAAACTTGGTCAAAGAAACAATGGAAAATTTCTGAGATTTGTTGAATCATATTGAGAGTTTGATTCAGTCATGCGAGAGCATGTCAGGCGAGTTAAGGAAGGTGAGACTCACTATAATAATTTAAACCACACATTCAGGATGAGTTGATTGCTATGCTAGCGTCTGACGTTAAGTTTATGATCCTCAAAAAAATTCAAGAGGTAAAGTACTTTTCGGTTATTCTCGACTGCACACCAGATAACAGTCATAAGGAAAACGAGTTTTATTATCAGGTGTGTGGATGTTTCTACGGCTAAAACACAGGTTGAAGAATTTTTTGTAACAGTCTTAGAAGTTGCTGATAAATATGGAGAAGGGCTTTTCGAATTGTTGTGTGATACATTGGCTGGTCTTAGTTTGAGAGGGAAAGGCTATGACAATGGATCTAATATGAAGGGTAAACACAAGGGGTACAAAAACGATTGTTGGATATAAATTCAAGAGCATTTTATATTCCTTGTGGTTGTCATAGTCTTAACTTGGCACTTTTTGATATGGCTAAATCATCTAAAAAGCTGTTGTTTTCTTTGGAATCATTCAGCGGATATATTGTGTGTTTTCATCATCTACAAATAGGTGGGGGATATTTAAGGAGATGGTAGGAGCTTTCACACTTATGTCATTATCAGAAACTTGTTGGCAAAGTCGCACTGAAAGTGCTCGAGCAATTCTATTTCAGGCTCCAAAAATAAGAGATGCATTGGACTATTTGGCAGAAAATTGTGAGGATCCTGGAAAACACAGTGATGCTGAATGTCTTGCTACAAGTGAAACTCATGGAATTGGAAACTTCGAGTTTTTATTTGGTATGGTCGTTTGGTATGATCTTCTATTCACCGTCAATATGGTAAATAAGGTGCTACAATCAGAGCATATGTATATTGATAATGCTATTGTTCAGTTAAAAGGATTAGTTTCTTATTTGAAAAACTACAGAGAAACTGGATTTGAAATACCAAAAGCAGAAGGTAAGACCATTGCAGATTCTATGAATATCGAACCAGATTTTTATTGGAAGAAAAAGCACATTATTAAAAAATTAAAAAAAAAAACATTTTGATGAAGAGATGACATTTGATGATGGCTTTGAGAATCTAAATGAGGAAGAGAAGTTTAAAATCAACTTTTTTCTAAGAATCGTTGATCAAAATCTATAACACCTCTTCAAGCAAGATTTGAACAATTTGAAGAATATGAGAAAACTTTTGGATTTTTGTTTGATTGAAACAATCTGAGATCAGCAACATATAATGGTTTAAAGGCAGCAGGTATCAACCTTGAAATTTCTCTTAAACATGGTGAAATTTCAGACATTTATGGAAATCATAGTTTTAAGAGCAGTTTTTACCAAGCGATATCAAGAAGGCCAGAAGTGTTAGACTTTTTTAAACGTCGGAAGGAAGTTGTTATCCAAATACTTCGCTTGCATATAGAGTGATGCTAACAATTCCAGTTTCAGTTGCTTCAGCCGAAATAAGTTTTTATAAGCGAAAGTTGATAAAATCTTACTTGCAGTCGAGTATGTCAGAAGCGCGATTGAATGGCTTGGTGATGTTGTAGATTGAAAAAAGATGGTTAGGAAACTTTATTATCAAAGCTTGACGAATGATTTTGCAGAAAAAAAAACGCAAGAAGAAGTATTTTTGAAAAACCTTAAGTTATTGTTAGTTTTTGGAAAAACTTATGTTTTATTAGTTGTGTTTAGTAGTTTTTGTATTTGCTACTAGACTTTATTTTAGTTAAGGTTTTATGTTAAGAATTATCGGCCTCCACTTTTTGTTTTGTTTCAAGCTCTCAGATTCTCAGCATCGGTCCTGAGTGGGAGTAAGACTGACGATATATAGAGCTGGAGAGGTGGTGGCCACTAATTGAAATATGAAGGGTGTGATCTCTGTATTTTTGTAACCAATCATGATGCAGCAATCATCGTCAGGATTATTATGATCAAAGAATTTTTCTGTCACCGACAAACTGTCTTGGAATAAAAAAAATTATAATCCTATAATGTGATACCAATAGTTGTTTGCTTGATTCGATTGTTCCTAAATTGAGTCTGGATAACTTTGTAGATTCAATAAAAAAAATTATTAAGGATTATGTGACTTGATAAATGAATAAAAAATCATCCTATTGGTAGGTAAAACCCTTTTTCTCAGTTAACAATGTCCGTTTTATTTGTAACGCGTACAATAAGTTGATGAAGTGGACCATCATTGCTAATGGGCCGATCTGGTTTGGGACTGCTTGTGTTGTTGATGTTCATTGCCCATCTCCAACAACAAAGGCTAGCCTTTTACATCTAACGGGTCGAGCCGGTTTGACCCATTTATGATCCCTACCTTTCACTGTCCAACACTCTTCACATTGTAAAACCGTCACCTCAAGCTGAAGAGAAAACACATCAATTCATAACTAACATATCAAGAACTTCCACAAACAAGACTGTAATTATCTATCTCATCGTGTCACTACAGAGACACATTTATACCTCCGGCCTTCTTGCCACATTATTATATTTATAAGATAAATTTTATATAAACGTGTTTTTACTTTTGTAAGGAAGAGAGTGAGTTTTTTCTTTTACTGGTTCCCTGAGATGGGAGCTTCACGGACTCTCTTGAAATCATCCCAACCTTTAACCCAGGGGTGTCCAGCTGCGGCACGCGTCTCTGGTGCTGCATGCTTGTTCAGATTCGTCATGACTTTCTTGTGCAACGCCAAGAATACCTTTTATTCATATCAACAAAGGATTGATCAAGTCACTGGATATTTCTGATTTTTAAATAAATATGATATAATCAGGACGTTAATTAAGGCTTACTGGATTTGAGGTCACTATCTCTGGAGGCTGTTCGTGAGCAGTTAGCCATTTCCATAGATAAGGGTTCTCCTGCAGAGAGCCAATACATAATGCTTCAGAAGGGATTGACTTCCTTGATCATACAGATTCACCATTCTTTGAGGCCGTTACTATGAACAAAATCATGTTTTAACCCTCTGCTTTTTAGAAAATTCGTATTGTTGTGTATGTGCTCTAAACTAAGGAAAATCATTTAACAATCGACGCCCCCAAATAACAGTCTCATAATTACCACAACAATTTATATAACTAAACAATTAACCCCACGAGATCTTGTGAGAAGATACATAACTACAGAAACTCTTATTCAAATTATCTTTGTATCCCAAAATAATGGGCAGATTATACATATACAAAATGAGATTTATATGAAAAAAATGATATGGAATTAAAAACCTCTGATATGTGAAATAGAAACAAAGAAATATACCAAATCGAGGAGATGAATTAGGGATTTGACAGTGTTTTCGTCCATGGAATTAAAATTCTCCTCAACCCAGTTACCCAAAACAATATCAAGTTTCAGAAAACCTCGTTGCTTGCTCCTATACAACAATCTATTCACACAAAATAACTCAATCACCAAACATTATATTTCTTGTTCATGAATCAATAAATGGACCATACCTGTTGATCGTTATCCTCTTCTTCTCTTCGTTAGAGAGATCAATATCAAAGTTTTCTGAACTCGACGTGTTCTCGCTGATAAACCTCTCCCCTAAATCAACCCTATTTCTAAAAGTAAATCAACCAAAAATTAACCCAAAAAATCATCTTCTTAGACGGGGATGAAAAATTTGACTACCGGAAAATGGGATGGGCTTGTTTGGTGGCGGCAGGAGTGACGGATCTCCGGCTAATCACCGTGGTGGAGCGGATGATCCGGTGGACGTTAATCAGACTTTTTCGGCTGGCCATTTTTTTATCTTTTTTATTTCGGGTCCCGGCGAATTTAGACGGCAAAATTTATATCGATTACAATAAAATAGACTTTGATTCATTTCTTTAGACCATCTCAGCATTGAATGATCTTAAAATTGACACGTGGCTTATAATTTTGTTGCATAAATTCTGATTTTATAACTGGACTGTATGATAGATGGGCTCTTATTAACAGTAGTTTTACAATTAATAAGGTGTTAATCTCTCTCTTCTCTAGAGAGAGAGAGAGATTTTCTCTCTTCTTTAACACTTTCAGATCTTTGAGAGGGGGAAGAGATCTGAGGTTTCTTTTGTTTTTTGTTGTATGATACTTGTTCATAGTTTGTCTCTTCCGCATAGTCGGATCTTGTATTTCGCTTGGCGAACATAGTGTTTTCTTAAGACGATTTTGTGGTGTTTTCAGGCCAAACTTGAGTATGTTCTTCATGTTTTATTTTGTACTTGTTTGGTCTTGATATAATAAAGTTCCGATCTTGTTTAGATCAGATTAAAGATGCTTTTCAGCCTGGTTTCACTTCATTCCCGTTGAAGATCGATTCAGATTCCTTCTTCATTGTTGTTCTAATCGATTTCTAGGAGAGCCAGTCTTCACTTTTTTTAGCCATCTATGGTGTTATGGTGAAGCTTCCCCGATTGAAAGAATATTGGAATATTTGGATTCTTCAAGTCGGCTATGGAGTAGATTCAATTGAACTGGCGTTCTTAAAATGGTCCGGTAAAGGATCTTCTTCCTCTTCGACTTAAGCTTCCCTGCACTTAATTTTCAATGAATCGAGGCTTTTCTAGTTGGGTATTCACGGAGTTGGTGGAAAAGCAACCGCTGTTTACGGTGGAGCTCAAAAAATCCACCGTCGGTAGCTGTGCAGACGTGCATGAGTTCCCTATCTCGCGATGCTACATCTGTCAACACGTGTCCTTTACAAGTAAATCGGCAGGACGCGTGACATGAAGAAGGCGTGGTTGCTTGTCAATCTGATCTGTATATTGGGTTGGGTTAACATGGGCTTAATTTGTAAAATGTAATGGGATTGTGTTTTTAAGTTTCCACCATGTAACAGCCCCATAAGGCCTTTCATATTTATAAAAGAAAGTTGACAAAAAAAAAGTTTTACAAAATTATTTTTTTCCCAACCATTTAAGTTTGTTAAGAAAGCTCAATGTGTACACATACAAATGACAATTGAAATTACAACATAACTCAAAAAGACAATGAAATAAAATATAAAGTATTCGGAAGAGTTTGCCCTATGTATGTCGACGTGTTTGTTTCTAGAGAGGATGAGTAACACGTTTTATAACACGCGTCTATCATGCAAAGCTTTCAATCTTCGGCCACTGCCGAGCTTCTCCACCCCAGGTTCCTCCACGAGAACTCTTCAATTCTTTGTCTTTTCTGTCGCGACGAAGGTTTGGTACTCGCCGTAATCCACTCAGCAACTTGCTCTATTCCTCCTCAAGTCGCTGTCGAGACCAACAAGGCCAAGTCACTGGTCGCCGGTAATGAAGAACAATGATCTAGTTTCAAAGGTTTTTAACAGAAACTTTATCAAAACGTTTTCTAGAGAGAAAACTTCAATTCTGCTAAGTCTGCTCAAAACCATGAAAACATAATCAACACCTCATTCTCTAGAACGATTTGGATACTTTGCATATTTCAGTATAGATACAAAGACTGATTCCATTTTGAATCCAGAGGCAGAGGATGACCAACTAGAGTAATTGAACTTGGATATCAAACGAGATATTAGATTGAGATATAGAGGAGAGAAACGATAAAACATAAAACAAATCCGAACCAAGTCGGAAAATTATTATCCGCAACAGGAAAGAATGATCCGCTAAACGGAAGATGAATCCGGGAACAAACATATGTACATGGTCGGAGTTCATCGATACAAAAAAAAAAGACAAAAGAAAAGAGGTTACCGGCGGTGGTGAAACCACCAGCCACCAAACCCAATTTGTTTGTTTTAGAAGTTTCTAGAGAAAAGTTTACAAAACTATATATTCTCAAAATAATATATTATTCTTGGCCCAATTTTTTAAAAGTTTTCACTAATTACCGAAGAATCTAAGCTTTGTCTCTGTGACTTTTCTTCTCTTAAGCATTACATACATTGCTTAACGTCTTAAGTTTCCACTTTACATTTCTTTAATCTTCTTATTTTCATCATCCCCACTACTCTTTCTACACTCTCACAATTAAATTTCCTCATTATCATCTAAAGTAACCGCTGGAAGCTCAACACTATAAATGTGTTCCTTCTCTGCACTGTTACAAAATCTCCAATTTCAATCATTGTCAAGCTTCGACTCCAAAACTGGTTCATTCCTACACACTTCTGGCCGATTGGAAGGCTGGTGGTTGCTAAAACAACGCCAAGGTTCGCTTTCTCTGTTCTTTGAATTTCTTCATCAGTTACTCTTTAAATTTATATAAATACTATCTTCTCCAGTTCGAGTTTCATAATCCCAACCTTTTTTCAAATCGATAGTTTCCACTAGTCTCATTCTCCACATGAACCACTTTGTCGGTAAGGTTTCTCATCATTCTCTAAATCCAAAAACAAAACTAATCCAATCGAAAAGCTATTCCTTTCAAGCAAAGCTTACGACAAAATCAGTGAGATATGTATATTTTCAATGAACAAATTCACTTTTCCTTGGATAAAGCATGAGCCGTCTATGTCCAATCTCTAAGATCCAAATTCCAGTTCTGGGGTGCAATAACCTTAGCTCGACCCGACGGTTTTATCTTACAGTGGCTAGAGCCGAGATGTGTAGCGCATATGCAACTCACTGCAGGAGTTTAACTTATTAATCGATAAAAATGAAAAAAGGGAAACACATTATGTTGCATTAACAGAGAATGTTTAGATCCTGGTTAGCAATTCTCTAATGCTTTTAAGCCTTTTTCGAGTTGGTATTTCATAGTTGAACCGCATGAGTTATTTAGAGGCCTTAGAGAAGCAGGTTCTGTTAGAAGCCCACCTGATATCCATGTCCCTGTCTGAAGATCCAGACTTCTATGAATGGGAAATTGATGGAAAAAAACAAAAAATACTCATCTTCACTGATGTATCATTTCCTTAGAGACAGAGGAACTCAAGTTGAATAGCATGGAATCATGTGGAACTCCACCAGCGTTCCCAGACACTCTTTTCTCACTTGGTTAGTCACATTAAATCACTGTCCTACAAGGGACATATTGATTAGTTGGGGAATCAACATTTCACCTACTTGCCTCTCTCCAATTATCATAATGAAACAAGAGACCACATGTTTCTTAATTGTGGCTTCTCTAGTCAATTGTGGCTTCAATCTTTACACCCTGAACTACCTTCTTGGTATGGAACCATGATGACTTTGATCAACTTTCCTCGGAAAAATCACAGACGGAGATTAGCGCTCCTTGTTTGGCAGACAACAATCTACTTTCTTTGGGAAGAGAGGAATAACAGGTTGCATTGGAATAACTTCCAAACATATGCAAGCATCATATCACAACTTGAAAATTTGGTCCGTGATCGAATTTCTTCTTTTAGGTTCAGCAACCCAAACCTTAGCTCTTCAATGTTTCAAATCTAGAACTCTTGAACTTCAGTTTTATTTTTCAATATTTACTTCAAGGTGATCTTCTCCATAATTACCGTCTCTAATTACACTCTCGCCAGTAAACCCATCATGAATAGGATATGACGTCTCGGTTTACATATTTTTTATTTTTGACTATAGATTTTCACTACTATTACGAGTTTAGTTATGGCTAGTGGACCTTATTACTGTTTTTCATGGGCTTGGTTGTTAGATTAAGTGTTACTGGCATTAAATTGGCATGTATAACATTTTAGTTCATCTTTTGTTTAATAGTAAACCAGCTTTCAAAAAAATGATACATGATTTATTATCTAATTTATCTTTAATATTGGAAGTTTGAATAGAATAACACAAATATATAATTTAGCATAGTATCATATCTTTGTTTGTTGAACCATTTAAGATGTCCAATAAAAGTTGGATTATATGTGAATTTTGGAATTTGGTTTGAGATGGAATGATAAATTCACTATAAATAACCAAAAACCTGAAACAAATGCAAATCGAATCTGACATAAATACCGGATAGGTCTTGTTCTACGATATTTCTGGATATGGGTTTTACCCAAACTAAACTCAAGCTAGAATAGATACCCGAAAAAAACGAAATTCAAAATAATAAAAAGATCATACCAAACCTGAATTTAATACAGAATAAGTACCCAAAGCACTCTAGAATTATATTGACTATCTAAGTACATATCTATTAGATTCTAATATGCGCTTTTAAAATGATGAAATATCTTTTAACAAAATCTAATTTACAAAATCAAAAAAAATTAACCTTATTAGTTTAATGTATTTTGATATATATATATGTATATGTATATAATTATATTATTTTGTATTTAAATTAAATATTAAAATTGTATAAGATATTACTTAATTTTATTTTTAATTAATTCAACTTTCAATATAATTTTTAATAAAATCTCTGTAATTTATTTAATTAATTGTGTGATATATATAATTTGGACAAAATTTTAATTATAAAATTTATTTGATGTCAATTTATTGACTCTAATATTTTATTTATATGGAGTATTTATTTTAAAATGAAAGCTTATCTCAGGTTTAAATGAATGAAACTTTCTATTAGTGAAAATATAAATAAAATATTATATTAATTTAATTTATTTTTATACTAAATGAACTTATTTTTAGCATCTAGTGGTAAGTCTTTTGGAGTTTTATTTTGGGATTCTGGTCAACAAAGACTTACTGATTGAAATTAATTATTTTAAGTTTTTATTGTTAATTGCAAAAGTAACCTAAGCAGACTTACACCAACGGTTGGAAGACTTAATTTTGAATGTTGAGAAGATTTTCGCTGAATCGTTCCTAGAAGACTTCCATTGTAAGTCTTCTGGAAAAGTCAAATTTCTGACAAATTCAGTCAATTGCAAAACAAACATGTTTTTTCTAGAATATTTCCTTGAAGTCTTCTCTAGCATTTCGAATTTTTTAAAAAATTAAAGGGAGACTTCCCGAGAGGTCTTCTGTAGAAAACTTATGTGAAACTTTTCCATTGTAAATTTCTAATTGCAAAAGTGACCTCTCCGGAAGACTTACCCGTTAGTCTTCGGCTAGAAGACTTACGTGAAAGTCTTATTGTGAGGACTTCCAGGAAGTCTTCTAAGTCGAATTTAATAAACTTTTATTTTCTCTAAACATATAAAGACTTTTAAATATTTTCTTCTTATATTAACAAAATATTAAGGCTACTGAATGAAATTTGTACCTTAATTGATGGTAATTATGAGGTTATCAACATTCATGTTTATTAGGATTTTTAGCTAATGATAGAAGGCTATATTGATGTTCTATGTTATCTAATGTGTTTTAATTGTATTTTTCAGATGATGCGCCAATTACCGGTAGTCTATGGAGAGTGGTTGGTGAAAGATCGTTCTTGAGAATTTGTGGTTGATTATGTCAAAGGAGCGAGAATGTTCTTTTTGACCGAAGGTTTTACACATTAGGAACTTGTTCAAATGGCTCAAGAAGATTATATCCTAGACATGAACACAGAGGTTCACAGGTTGATACCTGCGTCTTCCCAGAAATTCATGGTCCACTTCCAACTAGGCGGAGCATTAAACATGACTTGAATAATGTTCTTGACCGCCACATCCTCTCTATTATTATCCCATTTTGAAAATATTTCTTCGATGTCCTTCTCAACATAGTTGATAACACGAGTTTGCATTATATAAAGATATCAAGTTATATATTTGACGGATTAGAAATATAGAAAACTTATATGTAAGTCATCTATAAAGATTTCCCACCAGAAGACTTACCAGAAGACTTAGTTAAGTCTTCCCGGAAGTCTTCTGGTGAGAAGACTTTTGAGTTAAGTCTTTTGAAGGTGAAGTCTTCCGGAAGACTTAACTCGAAAGTCTTCTCACCAAAAGACTTTCGGGAAGACTTAACTAAGTCTTCTGGTAAGTCTTTTGGTGAGAAATTTTTATAGATGACTTACATATAAGTCGTACTATTTTGGAAAATTACATGTCTGCTGATAGCGTTTTTAAAACATTTACGTCCTTTGCCACTCTTGAATGCCATCAACGGTGGCGGCGGTTTGTTTGGTATGGGATTCCCATAATTAGCACTCAATTCTGGCAGAGAATGATAGATCTACACCTGGAGAACTTGTATAAACCCATCGACAATATAAGAATTCGTAAAATCTTTTGCCCTCAGAGAGTCCATCAACACCTTAAACACCACTCTCCCCCATGGATAATTCTCGAATTTCTCTAAATCCATGACGAGTCTTGCAAGACTAGCTTGTGTTGCGCTTGAGTACTTCCTCCCTTCAATGAATCCAGAGAAGATGGCTAGGAATCGCAGCAGCATGCGATCATCCCGAGACCACTCTTGACATCTCTTACATGCTCTTATTATTTACTCCGAACTTGGACCAGCATCGACAGAAACACCAATCCGCTCCTAGGAGGAAGCCATCTCATTTGTAACCTCACATCTCGGATTTTCAAGGTTCTCAATGTACTCGCAGTTGAGACAAGTGAGTTGTTCAAACTCTATCAGTGAAAACCTCACCGGATCTGCACCAACCAGACTCCAAAGCTCATACTTTTTCTTGATGTTGAGATGGAAACAGAGCATGTAATGAACCAGCCTTGATGTCCAACCAAAATCCATCTCCTTGAAATTTAGGAAGACTCCCAATCTTTATTCCTTAAGCTCCTCGTATTCATCATCATGTAGAGCATCCCTTACAGCAGAAAACAACTTGGAGTCATATGTATGGTATGTTATACTTTTGATTGGAAAGGGCTATTCACCTAAAGTAAATATCCTCTTCGAGAGTTCTAGTGAATCCATTTTTCAGTCTGCAAAAATAATTAAAAACCAACATCTCAATCACAAACCAAACACAATTACTGGAGGACTTCCTAGAAGACTTCCAGTTATTATTATCCGAGAAGCCTACTGGAAGACTTACTGGAAGTCTTCCAGTAAGTCTTCCAGTAGGCTTCTCTGATAATAATAATTGGAAGTCTTTTAGGAAGTCTTCCAGTAATCTTCTTCGAGAAGCCTACTGGAAGACTTCCTCGAAGAATTCCACAAAGTCTAGACGAACATATTGAAGAATTTACAGTTAGAAGCGAAAGCGGTGAAGTTAGGGTCGGCAACGACAACCACGATTAACAGATTTACAAAACTCAAAGTAAAATAAGAAGTCAGACTATCACATTTAGGGTTTAACGGCGGCGAAACTTCGTAAAGGTTCGCCTTTAGTCAAAATCTGGACTCGACACTAAAGAGGAAGAACTTACCGGCGGCGGAGCTCAACGATAACAATAACAGAACACAAACGGTTTCTGATATGAAAAAAAGGAAGCGGGTTAGTTTAATCTCCAGAAATACTATTCCGGCATGAAAGATAAAGGAGATTCGATGAAAGAAAGAGATTAGCGGCGGTGAAAAATAACAGAAAACGAGAAACAACGGAAATCGTCTTTAGAGAGAAACGGCTAGGGTTCTATGGTTTACCAGCAAAATAGTGAATTAATAAAAAAAAAATAACTATTTATATGTCCGGTAAAACATCCGGTTAGGTTAACTGTAAACTGATAAAATTCACAACCGGTTCGGCATAGAAGACTTACGGGAAAGTCTTCTGGCAAAAATCAAGCGAGAAGACTTACATGGAAGTCTCCTACACCCTAATACGTCGAGAAGACTTATATGTAAGTCTTCTAGCGTAATATGTTTTAGTAGACTTAAGTCTTCCAATACCCTAAACAAAAAAAACAAAAAAAATATCAGTAAACACTACAATAAACTTAAAATCAACTCCAAAACTGTTTAGTATACACAAAACTAAATAAATATATGTAAAAAATGAATTTTCAAAAAAATAGTTAAGCTTCCAAAATCTAACCATGAAGATACATACAATACTATAACATATGTTTCCAAACCCTAGACCAAAAAATATCATGATATGTTAATCCAAGGAAAAATTAAGAAAAACTCATAATACATTTGCATATGTTTCCTAAACCCTAAAGTAAACCCTATTGCTATTATTTAGGGTTTACCCAAGGGTTTATGATTTACCCAAGGGTTTATGGTTTACCCAAGGGTTTATGGTTTACCCAAGGGTTTAGGGTTTACCCAAGGGTTTAGGGTTTACCCAAGGGTTTAGAGTTTACCCAAGGGTTTAGGGTTTAGTGTGTACCCAAGGGTTTAGTGTTTAGTGTTTAGTGCTTAGGGTTTAGAGTTTATTATTTATGGTTTAAGGTTTTACCGACGGTGTTAACAACGTAATTTTTTTTTTAATTTCTGCTGTTTTTTATTTATTTTTACTTTTTTAATTAAAAAATATATTATGATGTGGCAAATTTTGATTGGATGGTGAACCTATAGGTTCACCCTAGGGGGTGAACCCAAGAATAACTCATGTATTATATATAGATATAGACGTGAGTGAAAATACTAATCTAATATTAACAAATACAATTTGGATGAATATAACTGAATTCATCATTTTAATTTTAATAAAATAGTTATAATAATAAGATAGATTAATAACCATTTGTCAGGACAAATTTCAAAATATAATTAATAGATTAATTATGAATATACAAATAATTTGATGCATTCTTAGATATAACATTTTATATTTGGTCAAATAATTTAAATGAAACAATACTAATCCGAAAATTGCTTGGTGGTTTAAAATTTATTTTAAATTAATAGAATAATAGTTTTTATGTGTATGCAAAAAATAAAAATAAATAAAGATAAACAATATGTTTCTTTTAATATATATCAAATGTTTTACTATTATGGCCCAGAAAGAAAAATCCAATTATATATGCCCATAGAAATAGTTTGGATTAAACAGTCCATTAGTAACAGCAGTATTCCGGGAAAATAAAGAATAAAAAAAATAATTGAACATTATTTTCCTTTTCTTTTATTTCTTTCCTTCTCTTTCTAAACGTCTCTTTTTCTAAAAGTAACTCATCCTCTTCTAATTCATCGATTCATGTTGAAACACTATCACATATCAAAATTCTGAGATTCTTCGACTTCTTTCTTGATTTTCGTTTACTTCGAACTTCGAAATTGTCGATAATTTTCCACTCTCCAATTGGTAAATCGCGTTGGAGACGTTAAATTTGATTCTGTTTGCAAGATGCTGCAATCTTTACACCCTACACAACATAAAAAAATTAATTAGTCAATGAATATTATAAAATGGTTTTTAAAACCTAAAGCTAAACAATACTTACGGATTCATCAGCGAGGATGCATTCAAATGTGTCACCTCCAAAACTGGTGTGTTGTTTTCAACTATGAAACACTTTAACGCGAATTAGCCAATTGTTTCTATATGGTTTGACACCATTAAGTAATATGCAGAACAACTTGAAGAGCATCTCCAAAAAACAAATGATCCTAATATGGTGTGCATGATCCAGTTTGCTAAAATTGGGTTTTACAGAGGTTCTTAAAATTATATCCAAAAATGTACGATAATATATATTTATATTTATCATTATACATACTGTTCTAATATTTCGAATTTATGTCATGCTTATGTTTCTTAGGAGATGTTCAGATAACAAATGCATTTGATGCATCCCTCATTCGGTTTAATCCTCAATTACCCAAAAGTATCGCTTTAAAAAACAAGTAAGATTTGCAGATTATTTATTACTAACTTCAGATCTATTAAATCTATTAAATTAAATATATATAATAACTAATATTGTAATTTTCAGGATGCTAAATGATGATTTTTCTCTTGCTCTAACTGACCCAAAGAAAGACAAGCGTGTGATTAAGGATCAAATAGATGATTGGAAGGATTTTGATATTAGATCTATCTCTGATATTCAAGTGGCATCTCAGGTTATTTTCGTTTTAAAATGAAAATAAATTTGACAATCTTTTAATTTAATAAATCTATAACATTTTCTTTGTTTTCTTTTTTTAAGAGGAGGATTGCAAAATAATCTGCTCAATGCAATCTATAGATACTGATTGGAGCTGGTTTTATTTTGGTCATGTTTCCCAGAAAAGGTGTAACAAACGTTTCATTCGAATCAAATAAAAAATGGTGAAAAATTGGCTCCAAATGATAAACCCTTATTCTGGTGCACAACTTGTAATGCTAATACCACGACAGTATCCCCAAAGTTAGTTTAAGCTCTATCTTTATGTCCTGTTTTTTTTTTTAATATTCTGTTGTAAATTGTCGTTTATTTTTGGTTGTCAAGGATGACACAAGAACTAGCAAACTGATGTTGCTTGATTCTATTGCTAAAATCGTGGTGGGATGCCAGGCAGAAGAACGTTGGAATGATTCCTATGAAGAGGTATTAAATATTTTTATTATCACAAATATTATTTATATTACTCAAATGTTTATATGAATTTTGAGAATGCAGATTGAAGACCCATATATTTTGCCTCAAGCTATAACAGATTTAGTTGGAAAATATTTTTCTTTTGGTCTAACTCTTGGATCTTAAAATGTTAACAATGGATTTGAAATCTATTTGGTTTCACAAGTATGGTCTGGTGATAAGATTATGCAGATCGGGTCCAACTCAGAGCCGGTTACTCATGTTAGCGCTGCTTCATCATTTATGTCTGCTGGAGAGGTCTATATTAGAAACATTTTATATAGTAAACTACTATTTGTTGGTTATTGTGGTGATTTTTTACTATTATTCATTTTCTGTTGTGTTTTATTTTTTGTTATTAGGTTTCTGTTCATGAAAATAACAAAGCAAATTCATCATAAGGTACTTCGACCCCATTCTCAAAGTGAAAGGAAAAGGATCAAATTGATCAGAATCCCACTACCAAAAAATATGCACGAAGCTGGTGAAAACTGAGAAGAATAAGGATGACTAGCTGGAATTAGTATTTGTTTTAAGTGTTATTTCATATTTAGTAGTCATTTCATAATTATTTGCATACTTTTAGAATAATGTATGTTGTTTCATAAAATAGACACATTGTTTTTTTTTTCACTTAATAATTATGTGTTCTTAAAAATCCAAATAAACCTTTTTATTTTTTTTCTAACACTATGAAAAATGGCATTTCTGTCTTTTCACAGAAAACAATATTAAATAAAACTTTTAAATCCTCAAATATACAACAGCCATACCACTTAATTTGCTAAGGGATTGGGTACACACTTACTTGGTCTACACGTATATTAGAAGTGAAGATCTTTATTCCAGTTTCAAAACGTCTTCATACATTGCCGATATCATTACTGAAACTGAAAGTTATACAATATAATCATTAACACACGAGATAATTGAATGAAATTATTTTCAATTACAAAGACACCAGATTTCATATGAGCTATCAAATTTTCTAACTATATAATTACAGGCATAACTAAATTAAATATTTTTGGACTAATATCATAGAAATTATTTAAATTTGGTTATGGTTACTAGATTTAAGGAACTAAATAAGTGAACAATAATAAAATATTACTAGATTTTAGGAACAAAATATTTGTGTATCCTTTGCTACCACTCTAGCATAATATCACTCTCATCACTATTTTTAAGTCTACTTCTTATAACCATTTCAATTAACCTCGATTTTATAAATTCGCTTGGCAGGAGCAGAGTTTCTGCACCGTACTCCTACAACTAATCAGGTAACTTCACAGTCATAAACTTGATTTTACATGGTTTTGAGCGTTTGATATTGGTATTAGCTTATAAACTGAACTGCTTTGCAGGCATAATGAAAAGTAAACAAGGTGATCCCCTGATTCTTACCGAGAATTCGACACAGCTACCACTAAGAAAAACTAGACGAAAACAAAACAGTGGGAATTTATGGCAACACAAAACCAAACAGAACAAAAAAATCAATGAGAAGTCTTGATGTCCCTTTATCTTCAGTTTTTAAGAGACCATTTCAGGATGTTGGATACATTCCTACTGGACCTGTTTCAACTAATTGCAATCAAGGGATTCAACTCACTCCATGTACACCAGGAAACAAAATCAAATGCCCCAACAGTATGGTTCAATGGAATAACTTATAAAGTATTTATTTTGTTGCACCCTTGTTCATTTGAGATAAATCACCCATATATGTTTTTCATTATAAGGTGTGGATTGTGGGACTGGCCAAGCATTATATGGAAGTTTACAGAGAAGTTGCATCACATCTTTAGCATGTAAGTATAAATCTTATCTATTAAAATTAAGCTTCTAGCGTATATACATATATTTTTTTGTTTTCTATTACTTTCATTGGCAAATCTGGCATCAGTAAGAGACCACTATCTGTATTACAAGATAGCACAAACATATCCAGTTTTATGGATCGTTTGGATGAAGATTTACATAATGATACATATGAAGAGCAAATGATTGGAGATCATAATGAAGAGGATGGGGATGAAGTAGCTTTTGATTCTGATTTAGAAGGTTATATTTAGAGCTTATATCATTTTTCTATATACTATTTAATTATGTATTTATAAGTTGTATGTATTAACATAGTGATGTTTTATCTGGATGTAGATATATTTGATGAAAACAATCAACCAGTTTTTGACTGTAGTTCACAAGAAAACACAGATTCATAATCAGATCTAGAAACTGAAGTAGTTAACTTGACTGTCCCTAAGGAGCCAAATATTGTACTTTACAGAAACAGAGTAAAATCTATGGCATCACTTTTCGAAGAAGCATTTCGTGCTACAGAAACTCCAGCTACGAAAGCTTTACCTAAAGAGGATGGTAATAAACTGTCACTTACTTAAATCTGATATAGAATTATAATTTTCTTATACTGACTTTGTAATCTACAGCTTATTTAGATGAAGGGGATGCTACTTACACATGTACTTACTGTGGAGCTATTATGTGGTTTGGTGAACGCTTAAATAGGCGTCTTAAAACACGAAATCCTAAGTTTTCTCTTGTTGTATGCAAGGACAAGTGCAGTTGCCATTACTAAAATAGCCACCAAAAGTGCTAAAAAATTGCTTAATGGAGATAATAAATTAAGCAAGCATTTTCAGAGAAACACAAGAGCTTACAACATGGCGTTCTCATTCACTTCCCTTGGTGGTAAGGTCGATAGATCTGTTCGAAAGGGAAAAGGTCCAAACATGTTGGTTCTCCAAGGTGAGAACTACCATTTAATTGGTAGCCTACAACCACTAAATGGAAATGATGCAAAGTTTGGACAGATTTATATTGTTGAAACAGAAAATGCAACCGAGAATCGAACAAATGCTTTGAGGTAATTATTTTTCCCTACTTATTTTTTTATAGATTTTTCTACTGTCCCTTAATATCTAAGATGTTTTTTTACAGCAAAGGGGTCCAAACTAAAGCTTATAAAAATAATGATGGACTTAAGAAGAAAATCATTGACCTTCTAATAAAGATGCTAAATGATATCAATCCTTAAGGTAAGCAGTTCAGATCAGCAAAGGATCGTTTCACTATCAATCCTAAGAACTCTTTTCATATGAGGATAGTCAGTGATAGAGAAAGGGATGGAAGAACATATGATAAACCCAGAACATCAGAAGTTGTTGCACTAATTCCTGGAGATTTTAATCTAGACATGGATAAAAGGGATATTGTTCTTCAACAAAAATCACGAAAGTTGCTAAGGATTGATAGGATACATGCTTCATATCTTGCACTTCAGTATCCTCTTTTATCTGTACATGGAGAAGATGGTTTCAGACTTGGGATAAAGAAAGGTGTTACAAAAGCTACAGAGAAACTGAAGAAGGATAACATCAGCATGAGGCAGTTCTTTGCGTTTCATTTGCATGAACGTAAGAATGAGGCTCATACTATACTAAATTCAAGAAGGTTGTTTCAGCAGTTTGTTGTGGATGCCTACACAACTATAGAATCCAATCGCCTACACTATCTGAGGACTCACCAGACGACTTTGCGTTTTGATAGTTATGACTCCATCAAAGAGTCATAAAGTGCCAGAAGGATCGATATGGCGGAGAAAGGATCTTTGTTTCTCTTACCAGCTACATTCATTGGTGGTCCTAGATATATGGAAAAAACTATCTAGACACAATGACTATATGTAAGCATTTTGGATTTCCAGATTTTTTCATCACTTTTTCATGCAATCCTAAATGGCCAGAGATCACAAGACATCTTAAGAGCCGAAAATGAAAGGCAGAGGACATATCAGACATTATTTGTAAGATGTTCAAAATGAAACTGGATTCATTGATGTATGATTTAACTAAGAAAAATCTTCTTGGAAAAACTGTGTCATGTGAGTAAAATATTCATTTTTTACACGTTTATATTTAAAAGTATTAAATTTAACATTGTTTGTTGTTTTATGTTGTAGCTATGTACACAATTTAGCTTCAGAAACGTGGTCTACAATATTCTCATATTCTCCTATTTATGCATCCTAAGCTAAGCTTCCCACAACAGATGATATTGACAAGATTATTTCAGCAAAGATTCCTAACAAGTCTGAAGAACCAGAGTTGTACGATATCATAAAGGATGTGATGATTCATGGACCATGTGGAGCTGCTAATATGAATTCATCTTGCATGGAGAATAAGAAATGTTCAAAGCTTTAACCAAAATCATTTGCTGCTAAGACAACAATGAATAAAGAAGGATTTTCTATTTACCGTAGAAGAGAAGATCTAGATCGTTATGTAGAGAAGAATGGGATAAAATGTGACAACAAATTTGTTATTCCTTATAACAAGAAACTATCTCTATGTTATCGAGCTCATATTAATGTTGAGTGGTGCAACCAAGCTGGTTCTATAAAGTACTTATTTAAGTACATTAATAAAGGAAGTGACCGCGTGACAGTAGCTGTGGAACCACCAGATCACATGGTTGCACATGCGCTTGGTATTCCCGAAGGAAGCGTGGATCAAAAGAAAAGAAATGAATTCAAGGACTTCTTTGATTGCAGGTATTTTGAAATATGTAACTATACATATGATTTTATTTTTACAATACATGATATAATCAAGCCTAGGCTATATGTTTTGGTTTTGTATTGTAGATATGTTTCATCATATGAAGGATCATGGGGGATTTTTAAGTTCCCCGTTCATTATAGGTCTATTGCAGTTGAGAAGCTTAATTTCCATCTACCAGGCAAACAAAATATTATTTTCAAAGGAAAAGACAAGCTGGATGCAGTGATCAGTCGTAAACTCATCGAGAATACTATGTTTTTAGCATGGTTTGCGTTTAAAAAATTGATGATCTGGCTAAGACACTCACCTATGCTCAGATTCCTAACTTCTTTACCTATTCAAAGAGCCAGAAAAAGTGGATAAGACGGAAAAAGGGGTTCAATGTTGGCAGAATCAACTATGCTCCACATAATCAGGAAGATGCTTATTTTTTGCGTGTGTTGTTGAACATTGTGAAAGGTCCAACAAGTTATGATGATATCAAAACATTTGATGGTGTTGTTTATCCAAGCTACAAAGATGCATGTTATGCTCGAGGGTTGTTAGATGATAATCAAGAGTATATTGATGATATTTTAAGGAGAAGCTATGAAATCTCATGTGCTGAACTAAGACAATTGTTTGTTAGGATGCTCATGAACAACAGTTTATCTGTGCAAAGGATGTTTGGGAGAAGACTTGGGAGTGTCTTTGAGATGATATTGAGCATCACCGGCGTAAAACTTTCAAAAGGCCAGGTTCGTTTATGAGATATATGTTTGTTATTTTCAAAAGCCTTAGTCATATGGTAACGACTTCTAATATATCTGATTCTAAACTTAAAATTTATTTTTGTAGGACTATTATTAAGTGATGATGACAAAAAGAAGTTGACTTTACTGGAGATTGAAAAGATTCTTAGGCGTTGTAGGATTTCTTTGGCGAAATATCCTTTTATGCCATAGCTACCAGAGACAGTGAACATAACTCAAATGTGCTCATATTAGACGAGAGAAGATATGACCGTGGAACATTGTTAGAAACTCTGGATAGAGATATTCCAAAAATGACTGATGAGCAAAGGCAAATATATCATGAAATTCTTGCTGATGTAAATGAGGAAAGAGGTGTAATATTTTTTGTGTCTGGATTTGGTGGCACTGGAAAAACTTTCCTCTGGAAATTACTATATGCAGCTATAAGATCGCGAGGAGATATTGTTCTTAATGTTGCATCAAGTGGGATTGCTTCTTTGTTGTTACAAGGTGGTAGGACTGCTCATTCAAGGTTTGGAATACCAATTAATCTACATGAGTTTCCTTCGTGTAGTATGGCTCATGGATCAGATCATGCTAATTTAGTGAAAGAGGCATCACTGATTATATGGGATGAAGCCTCCATGATGAGTAGGTTTTGTTTTGAGGCACTGGATAGAAGTTTATCTGATATTATTGGGAAGCAAAGCAACAAACCTTTTGGTGGAAAGGTAGTTGTTTTCGGAGGCGATTTCAGACAAGTGCTCCCAGTAATAAATGGAGGTAGTAGAGCTGCAATCATTATGACATCTATGAATTCATCGTATTTGTGGGATCATTGTAAAGTGCTCAAATTAACTAAGAACATGAGACTATCATCTGGTTTTTCAGCTGAAGAGGCAAATGATCTTAAGGAATTCTCAGAGTGGATACTGAAAGTTGGTGATGGTACACTTTCTGAACCTAACGACGGAATAGCTGAGATCGAGATTGTGATAACCCGCCCTTCGGGGTAAAATGGTCGAGATCGACAAAGACGGAGTTTGGAGCCAAGGTTTTGGGAGATTACACATTTGGAGAAATGTTAAGTTTTGATCATTTCAAACTTAACATGGTTCGGAGAAGACAGAAGATTGGTCGAGCATCAACTTGATGGTCGAACCGCGGACGATACGAATCAACCGAGAAGTTTCGAAGTACGATGTGGTCAAGGAATGGATCGTGAGTGAACCAGGAGTCAGATAAGCTGCTCAACCATTATTAGAAGTGTCTCAGATTGATCAGTCGAAGATTTTGGAAGCATCACATTTTTGGAAGCACGACGGTTTAGAAGCTCGACGTTTCAAAAACCCGACATTTCTTAGCCACTAAGTTTTCCGCGAAACTTCATATCTATCACCAGAATATTATTTCAGAGACATTATAAGTTGGAAGCAGGACGGGAGTAAGCAGGACGGGAGTAAGCAGGACGGGAAGCAAGCACGACGGGAAAACCCGAAGTTGGACAAAAACCGTAATTTCGGTTTTACGAAATTTCTAGAGGAAACCGAAGACTCGGGAAATATTTTTAGAGGAACTCAGTATTCAGTTTATTAGAAGTATTCAGATAATCAGATTGGGAGAAGAAAAATATTTGGGATTGATCGCGGGACGAAAATTCACCAGAAGGGCCGAAATCGCGTAAATCGACCGAGAAGCTCGAGGTAGCCTTATCTATGAGATCAGAACGTGGTTTAAACCATCCAACCTGCTGAGTGTCATCACAAGAAGGAGCTGTAGGCGTGCATGAGTCAGTTCCATGCATCTTGACACCCGAAGCACGAAGTGTCGCGATATCTGCAACCAGCGCATGCGTATCGACACACAGGGAGCGGTGTGTCGCGAGGCATGCATTCTATCCATGCTGATGGACATCTGGTCGTCCAGGCAGGAGAAGAGATGTCACTTTGCATGAGCTTGGTCCATGCTGAGTGCCATGTGGAGCACGAGGTGCCGCGATGCATGCGTCCGGAGCCATGCGAAGAGACACACGCGCTGCCACCAACCTGAACCTGATTCGCTGCTGTATACTATATATACCAGCACCCCAGCTCGTTTTCATTCCTTCCTCACACACCAAAGTCACACCAAAACGTGGTTAGAGATAGAGAGAGAAAGTAGAAAAAGAAGTAAGATGTTTGGAGCTGTTTCGAAGAAGTTAGAGCATTTTCAAGAACTGTTACTCTACCGGAAGTCCGAGAAGAACGTCCAGAAGCTAGAGGAGGTTCTGTCCAAGTCCTGATTCGTCCATACCAGTCCATTCAAGACAGAAGCATTGGGTTTTGGCTAGGCTCTCTCCGATCGACAAGCTCAAAGAACACTGTGAGTTGGTTTGTTTGAGTTCCACTTGGAACTTAGGTTAGATCGAGTCTGCATATAGATTATAGATTAGAATGATCACGCTATTGCATGGTAGAGTCCTTAGGGTTATTTTATTTATGAATGGGACTCATCTTAGCACGGGCTAAGTTGAGATGAAACGGAATTAAGACTGAGTTAATAACCTGATTAGGACTAGGCTAGGATGCATCATGTTTTATATTCTTGCATGTTGATATGGTTGAGTACAGGTTCCCGTTATCTTTAAGGATAGTTTCATAGCAGGAGGCTTAACTATCTGGGTAACGGTTTGATTAAGTAGATTGCTGGTTAGATTAATTAAATGATTGCTTGTTTAATTAATCTTGTTGATTGAGATTAGTCAGCTCTTGGTAAGGGAGTGACTAACTGGTTTATTTGATTAGTGTTCGTATTGTTGTTTAGTTTATTAGATGGTAGTATTAGTGGTCCTAAGCCATATAGGCCGGACTACTCGTACTAGTAGTTAGTGTCGTAGATTCTTAAGTGTTGTTAGGATAGAGTGTCGTGTGTGTTGCCGACAGTATGTGCGTGACCCGCGCATACTAGGCTTGTTTAGGGGTGATTAGTGTTTCCTCATCCTCGTACCCAGCGGGTTCAAGGAAACCCCTTATTTGTTGGATCGGGAAGACTCAGAGGAACAAGGTCATGGCTTATGGCTGAGTATTACACGATGGTGTAATGTGGCAGTGACCCGATGGACTGTGGGCTGTCGCGCGGTGACCCGATGGACTGTGGGCCGCGATCGGTTGAAAGTTCCTTCTCCTGGCCTTTGTGGTAGGGAGTTAGGATGTTGCCGATAGAGAGGAGGAACACGAAGTCACCAGGGCCCAGGTTAGAGTGTGTGTTGTGTTAGAGTGTCGTAAGGGTTATGGAACCCTAGAGTAAGTGGTAACACCGATATACGGTGTTACAAGTTATATTGAGTCATAGTTAGTTAGAGTCTTATTATTGTGTTTGTGTTTGTGGATTGGTTGATTTACTTGCAGGTTTCTAACATCAAGATCTAATTCCGGGTTAGGTACCGGATTAGTCTTGGTGTCTCTTTGGTTAGTGTAGACCCGATGTTGGCTGTTATGTTGCTTGACGGATTGCTTGTGAAGGGTGGTGGATATTAAAGCTATGCGGTATCATTGGTTGGCCGATCATGTTCTTGTCTGATTGTTGGTCGACCGGTTAATGATACTTGTATAGTCTAAGTGTCTAACACTACATGAGTATTGAACTCAGGCGCATATATGGCTAACTAGGGATTGGTTGTTGACTTGTTGTTATGCAGGTTCCCGTTACTTGAAGTTAGATTATGGCAGGAGGCCGAGTCTAACTTAGTAACGGTTTGTTTAGCCTTAGCTTTGTTTGCTTGCTAGGGTTAGATTGATTGTTATTTTGGGTTGTATGGGTTAGTTACTAGGTTGCGGGTAGAGGCCGCCAGCTCACTGAGTAACATTAGGTTACTCATCCAACTCCGTTGTCCTTTTTGTAGGTCGCTTTAGGTAAGGATGATCGGATAGCTTGGTGCTGGACGTTAGGACCGCCGGAATAGATTTTCATGCCTTTTGTAAACGGTATTTTGATAATTGATGTGTTGACTCGATTTTGGCGTTAGGCCGGGACCGGTCTCGATTTATATCTATGTATGGATATTTCTTCAATCAATAAAGCAATTGTTTTATATGCGCATCATGAGTACTCTGATATTTGACTAGTCCGGTCTAACACAACGTTAGGTCGTCGTACGGGTTGAAAAGCCTTAGGCCCCGATCTAACAGACAACGTTAATTCTTGGTACGGGTTGCAAAGCCTTATGTCTTGAGTTAGCGGGACGAGTTAGTGGATGAACTGGTCTAAGTTGCGGAGTAAATTCTGTGACTTTGTCCGGATCGTCCCTAGCCCGTCATGTAGCGCTTCCGATCCTTGGCAGACAGTTGGTCCGTCGGTCATGTTCTTGTTTGATTGTTGGCCGGTGGGTCGACCTATGCCTAGAACGGGTCGGGGGTGTTACAGAGGTGGTATCAGAGCATGGTTTCGTCCATGCTTCCGGAACTCATGATTTAATCAGTTTTCATTTTTTTTTTTATCGAGTCAAAAAGAGTCACAAAAGGCATTAGGGAATCCGGTCACGTCCAGCGGTAAGACTTGTAGTTTTAGGATTAGATAGTGGAGTCTAGAATTGTTAGGTTCCTTAGATAGAATGGTTAGGTTGTTGGTTAGCATTGCTAGGTTGTTTGGTTAGAATTGCGGTTAGGTTGCCTGATTAGAATTGCTAGGTTGTGAGGATAGATTCGCTAGGTTGCTGGTTAGTTTTGTGATTAGATTGTTGGGTTAGTTGTTAACTAACTTGCATGTGAAGTGTTCTTTTGAGTTGCAGCTTGTGTGTTCGTTGATCGGAACTTTAAGGGATGGAAACCTTAAAGTTAAAGGAGTTCAAGGCCAAAAACCCAAAGTTGAAGAGAAAGAGATTCACAGGGACTGGACAGTGGTATGGACTGGACAAGTGGAAACGAGACTTCGTTGGGAAAGGACTTCATCAGTTTTGGGAAAAGAAAGAGTTTGAGTAATTAGAAGCAAGGATGGTGAGCGTTATGGCAGAGTAAATGCAAGAAGACAATTCAGTATTCATCAAGTGAAGAGTTAGGTGGCAACATTGAGAAGGAGACTCAAGGCAAAGCAGTAGACAGAGTAAAGTGATATGGAGATTAGTTCAATATAAGAGGAGCATGAGAAACCAAGTAGTAAAGAAAGGAGAGGATTCAAAACTAAGGGAATGCTATGGGATGTATCAAGCAGAGTGAGTTCGGAATCAGAAGTCTGGGTGGAGACCAAAGAAACTGAAAATGGAGACATCAGGGGCAAACCATAAGGAAGCACATCAAGTGATCAAGACCACGAGACAAAGTGATCCAAGGAGAAATTATCATCAAGGGGAGGAGCATGTCATGAAGATGAGCATTTGGACACCTAAGAATTCGAGGACGAATTCTATTAAGGGGGGGAGAATGTGATAACCCGCCCTTCGGGGTAAAATGGTCGAGATCGACAAAGACGGAGTTTGGAGCCAAGGTTTTGGGAGATTACACCTTTGGAGAAATGTTAAGTTTTGATCATTTCAAACTTAACATGGTTCGGAGAAGACAGAAGATTGGTCGAGCATCAACTTGATGGTCGAACCGCGGGCGATACGAATCAACCGAGAAGTTTCGAAGTACGATGTGGTCAAGGAATGGATCGTGAGTGAACAGGAGTCAGATAAGCTGCTCAACCATTATTAGAAGTGTCTCAGATTGATCAGTCGAAGATTTTGGAAGCATCACATTTTTGGAAGCACGACGGTTTAGAAGCTCGACGTTTCAAAAACCCGACATTTCTTAGCCACTAAGTTTTCCGCGAAACTTCATATCTATCACCAGAATATTATTTCAGAGACATTATAAGTTGGAAGCAGGACGGGAGTAAGCAGGACGGGAGTAAGCAGGACGGGAAGCAAGCACGACGGGAAAACCCGAAGTTGGACAAAAACCGTAATTTCGGTTTTACGAAATTTCT
>MU105650.1:119720-132705 GCA_012274485.2 Sinapis alba | reverse complement strand
CAGGAGTCAGATAAGCTGCTCAACCATTATTAGAAGTGTCTCAGATTGATCAGTCGAAGATTTTGGAAGCATCACATTTTTGGAAGCACGACGGTTTAGAAGCTCGACGTTTCAAAAACCCGACATTTCTTAGCCACTAAGTTTTCCGCGAAACTTCATATCTATCACCAGAATATTATTTCAGAGACATTATAAGTTGGAAGCAGGACGGGAGTAAGCAGGACGGGAGTAAGCAGGACGGGAAGCAAGCACGACGGGAAAACCCGAAGTTGGACGAAAACCGTAATTTCGGTTTTACAAAATTTCTGGAGGAAGCCGAAGGCTCGGGAAATATTTTATTAGAGTTTATTAGAAGTATTCAGATAATCAGAATGGGAGCAGAAAAATATTCGGGATTGATCGCGGGACGAAAATTCACCAGAAGGGCCGAAATCGCGCAAATCGACCGAGAAGCTCGAGGTGGCTTGATCTAAGGGATAGGAACGTGGTGTAAACCATCCAACCTTCTGAGTGTCATAACAAGAAGGATCTGTAGGCGTGCATGAGTCAGTTCCATGCATCTTGACACCCGAAGCACGAAGTGTCGCGATATCTGCAACCAGCGCATGCGTATCGACACACAGGGAGCGGTGTGTTGCGATGCATGCACTCTATCCATGCTGATGGACATCTGGTCGTCCAGGCAGGAGAAGAGATGTCACTTTGCATGAGCTTGGTCCATGCTGAGAGACATGTGGAGCACGAGGTGCCGCGACGCATGCGTCTGGAGCCATGCGAAGCGACACACGCGCTGCCACCAACTTCGATCTGATTCGCTGCTGTACACTATATAAAGCCCACGACCCCCACTCCTTTTCAAACCATCCATCACACCTGAAAGACACTGAAAAACTTGAGAGAGAAAGTAGAAAAAGAAAGCAAGAGGTTCCAATCTTTTTCGAGAGTTTTAGAGAGTTTTCGAGATCAGTTTCTCTACTGATTTTGAGTGAGTGTACGAGGAAGGTTCTGTCCATATCAGTTCGTCCAAGGGAGTTATTTTCTTTCATGATCAAGTGGAGGTGCTGTCCAAGATCAATTTAGTTCCATGGGTTCAGATCAGTCGAAGTTCTGAAGATCGATACTCCACCGAAAGTCCGAAGAACTGTCCAGCAGCTAATGAAGATTCTGTTTGAGTTGAGTTCAGTCCAGACCAGTATCAGGGGAGGTTCTGTCCAAGTCAAGATCAGTCCAGTCCAGTCCATTCAAGTCGTCCATTGGGTTTTGGCTAAGTCCTCTCCGATCAACAAGCTGCTTATCGGCAAAGAACACTGTGAGTTGGTTTGTTTGAATTCCACTTGGAATTTAGGATAGTTTTCTGGTTATGCTCGAGTTCCACTTGGAACTTAGGTTAGATCGAGTCTGCATATAGATTATAGATTAGAATGATCACGCTATTGCATGGTAGAGTCCTTAGGGTTATTTTATTTATAACTGGGACTCAGCTTAGCACGGGCTAAGTTGAGATGAAACGGAATTAAGACTGAGTTAATAACCTGATTAGGACTAGGCTAGGATGCATCATGTTTTATATTCTTGCGTGGTTGAGTACAGGTTCTCGTTATCTTTAAGGATAGTTTCATAGCAGGAGGCTTAACTATCTGGGTAACGGTTTGATTGAGTAGATTGTTTGTTAGATTAGTTAAATGATTGCTTGTTTAATTAATCTTGTTGATTGAGGTTAGTCAGCTCTTGGTAAGGGAGTGACTAACTGGATGATTTGATTAGTGTTCGTATTGTTGTTTAGTTTATTAGATGGTAGTATCAGTGGTCCTTAGCCATATAGGCCGGACTACTCGTACTAGTAGTTAGTGTCGTAGATTCTTAAGTGTTGTTAGGATAGAGTGTCATGTGTGTTGCCGACAGTATGTGCGTGACCCGCGCATACTAGGCTTGTTTAGGGGTGATTAGTGTTTCCTCATCCTCGTACCCAGCGGGTTCAAGGAAACCCCTTATTCGCTGGATCGGGAAGACTCAGAGGAACGAGGTCATGGCTTATGGCTGAGTATTACACGACGGTGTAATGTGGCAGTGACCCGAAGGACTGTGGGCTGTCGCGCGGTGACCCGATGGACTGTGGGCCGCGATCGGTTGAAAGTTCCTTCTCCTGGCCTTTGTGGTAGGGAGTTAGGATGTTGCCAATAGAGAGGAGGAACACGAAGTCACCAGGGCCCAGGTTAGAGTGTGTGTTGTGTTAGAGTGTCGTAAGGGTTATGGAACCCTAGAGTAAGTGGTAACACCGATATACGGTGTTACAAGTTGTATTGAGTCATAGTTAGTTAGAGTCTTATTATTGTGTTTGTGTTTGTGGGTTGGTTGATTTACTTGCAGGTTTCTAACATCAAGATCTAATTTCGGGTTAGGTACCGGATTAGTCTTGGTGTCTCTTTGGTTAGTGTAGACCCGATGTTGGCTGTTATGTTGCTTGACGGATTGCTTGTGAAGGGTGGTGGATATTAAAGCTATGCGGTATCATTGGTTGGCCGATCATGTTCTTGTCTGATTGTTGGTCGACCGGTTAATGATACTTGTATAGACTAAGTGTCTAACACTACATGAGTATTGAACTCAGGCGCATATATGGCTAACTAGGGATTAGTTGTTGACTTGTTGTTATGCAGGTTCCTGTTACTTGAAGTTAGATTATGGCAGGAGGCCGAGTCTAACTTAGTAACGGTTTGTTTAGCCTTAGCTTTGTTTGCTTGCTAGGGTTAGATTGATTGTTATTTTGGGTTGTATGGGTTAGTTACTAGGTTGCGGGTAGAGGCCGCCAGCTCACTGAGTAACATTAGGTTACTCATCCAACTCCGTTGTCCTTTTTGTAGGTCGCTTTAGGTAAGGATGATCGGATAGCTTGGTGCTGGACGTTAGGACCGCCGGAATAGATTTTCATGCCTTTTGTAAACGGTATTTTGATAATTGATATGTTGACTCGATTTTGGCGTTAGGCCGGGACCGGTCTCGATTTATATCTATGTATGGATATTTCTTCAATCAATAAAGCAATTGTTTTATATGCGCGTCATGAGTACTCTGATATTTGACTAGTCCGGTCTAACACAACGTTAGGTCGTCGTACGGGTTGAAAAGCCTTAGGCCCCGATCTAACGGACAACGTTAACTCTTGGTACGGGTTGCAAAGCCTTATGTCTTGAGTTAGCGGGACGAGTTAGTGGATGAACTGGTCTAAGTTGCAGAGTAAATTCTGTGACTTTGTCCGGATCGTCCCTAGCCCGTCATGTAGCGCTTCCGATCCTTGGCAGACAGTTGGTCCGTCGGTCATGTTCTTGTTTGATTGTTGGCCGGTGGGTCGACCTATGCCTAGAACGGGTCGGGGGTGTTACAGAGATTCCCTCCGAATTTTTAGTTACTGATTCTGATGAACCTATAGAGGCAATTAGTAAAGCAGTGTACAGAGAACCTTCTTCCTTAAAAGGAAACAAAGAAGCTATTTTTTTCAAGAGAGAGCTATTTTATGTCCAACCAATGAGGATGTTAACATGATCAATGATTACATGTTGGATAAGATGAAAGGTAAAGTATTTTTACCTGTGTTTTGCTAATTTCTCTTATGAAGGTTTGTTTGTTATATATACTAACTACATCCTATGTTTTAATTTTTTAGGTAAAGAAAGGATTTATCTAAGTGCAAATAGTATCGATCCTACTGATACTAAATCCGTGAATGATGAAGCTCTTGGATCAGATTTTCTAAACAGTATTAAAGTGTCTGGATTACAGAACCATAGACTTCGCCTCAAGGTTGGTTGTCCAGTTATGGTTCTTAGGAATGTTGATCCTCTAGAAGGGTTAATGAATGGAACTAGGCTTCAGATTACTCAGCTTATGTATTTAATGGTTGGTGCTAAGATGATCATTGGATCTAATATTGGGAAGACAGTATATATTCCTAGATTGTTGATAACACCATCGGATACAAGACTGCCTTTAAAAATGTGCCGAAGGCAATTGTCGCTAGCTGTTGCTTTTGCTATAACAATTAAAAAAAAAGTCAAAGGACAATCTCTCTCAGAAGTTGGACTCTTTCTCCCTAGACATGTATTCTCACATGGACAGCTCTATGTAGCTATTTCAGCTCTATGTAGCTATTTCTAGGGTCACATCCAAGAAAGGTTTGAAAATTTTGGTTGTTGACAAAGATGGTAAACCTCAGCATAAGACCACGAATGTTGTTTTCAAAGAGGTTTTCAATAATCTATAAGCCAAGAGACATGATGAGGTATGTGTTTTAACTCGCCATCTTTATAATTTAATACTAAATGCTAAGATACTATTTTATGATTTTCTAAAATGTACTATTTTTCCAGATGGCTTGGACTCTAGAGTGGGGGAAGAATGTTGTTTATTGAACTTGAATTCATAAACCACTGTTTTCAACTATTATATGGATTCAAGCTATTTCTAAAAGATTTATTGTTATTATATTTATTTCTAGATGTTAAAACTCTATTAACAAAATATTACAATTTAACCCAAAAATGCAACCTATAATTAACTCAAAGCCAAAACAATATTTTTAAAAATTTGTATAGTTTACCTGCTGTTTAGTGAATCAAGATTCATGGTTTATGATTTTGCTATTAGAAATCTCCATTAAACATTCTTCATTTACCCAATTCAGTTAAACTTTCCTGCAACAAACGAGCCCAAGTAAATGCATAACAGAGAGCATATTATCTCAGCATGATGGTGATAGTTAGGGGTGTTATAATGGGTTTCGTTAGCGGGTTTTTAATGGGTTTCGCTCAGAAATAAATACCCATTTAGACCCATTTAATGTATCTGGTTTTAAATGGGTACCCTATTAAAACTCAGTTATTAAATGGGGTTTTGTACGAAAATAAATGGGGACCCTTTTAACCCGTTTTTTAATTTTTTTGTGACTAAAACTACGTCGTTTTGTGTAGGGTTTTTTAATAGATCAATTGATTTTCCACGCCGTATCTTCCATTCTTCATCTTTCTCCTTATTTCTGCCGTATCTCCCTATCTCCGTCATCTCTCCGCCCTATCTCCATCTCTCCGTCAAATTCTGTAACTTGTATCTTCTGGGTATTGTTTATTAGTCTTTTTCTTGTTGAGATGATAACCTGGTAAAGATTCTGGTGTAGTTAGACTCTGTTAGATAAGCACTGTGATCATCATCTCTCATACACCATCTTGATCATGTTGTCTGTTATGTAATAAAAAATGGTGTATGACAGTATGAGAGATGACCTTTAGGAGATTAATGGAAAACCATAGTTTATTCCTTTTTTTCTGTTGAGATAGTAACGTGGTAAAGATTCTGGTCTAGTTAAGGGGAAGTCAAGTAGTTGATGTTTTGTGAGGATGATAATGATTAATGACTGGTTTTAGACTTGATAATTGAAATCACCTATCACGTGTTTCTAAGTTGCTTTCTTTTCTTTTTTTCTACTAAGATGTTCATTTTAGATTTGAAAAATTAAAAGGTCTTTGGCTTGGAGTTGGCGTGGAGGAGCTATTGGATTTGTGCATAATTATGTCTTTGGCTGATCTTTGTCATGTTTTTATTTTACTATGCTAACTTCCATTAAAATTTTGCATCTACTTGGCTTTTGTTCTTGTTTCTAACTTGCATTATAATATATATTAGGATCTTTTTGAACTGGAAAGAAGCCTTGAGAGTAATGTAGGAAACACAAAAACACATTTAGATGTGTATCTGGACGAGACAAGGCTAGATAGAAAGTCTTTTCGCAATTTGGATGTTTTAAACTACTGGAAGGAAAACCAACTTCGATTTGGTGATTTAGCGACAATGGCGCGTGATATACTTAGTATCCCAATCACTACGGTAGCATCTGAATCGGCTTTTAGTATCGGAGCTCGAGTGTTGACTCCATACAGAAATCGCTTGCTTCCCAAAAATGTTCAAGCTTTACTCTGTACTCGTAATTGGTTACGTGGATTTGCAGAATATGAAGGTAAATTTTATTATTTTGTGAAAAGATTGTATAATCATATAATTTAAGCTAATTTACACTTTGAATTATAGATACTATAGAAGATGTTGATGGTATGTGCAAAGAGGATTCTAGGAAAACTACAAGTGCTTCTGGAGATTAAGTGTGCCATGAAACATCTTTACATTTTCTAATCGCTATGACTATGTTATTTTTGGTAGGATATTTGTCAACACACTGTTTTGAATTATGATCGTTGAATACTTTGATCTGAATATGGTTCTAATTATTAAAAATCTATGTATCATATTGACACATGGCAAATAGCAATTCTAATTTATTTATTTTTTTCTTATTCTAACCATTGTAAAAAAGTATCATATATGTATCAAAAATTATTAATAAATAATTTCTTCGTTTAATTAAATTTAGTTAGAGTCTATATAATTAAAAATGAAAGAAAAAAATAATTATCTTTGTAAAATCGTTTTTCAAACATAATTAGAACAAAAAATAAAATAAAAATTAATAATAATGTATATGGGTCTAAATGGGTCTAAATGGGTATATGTAAAATTCGCGGGTCTAAATGGGTATCCCTAATAGACCTATTTTTAAATGGGTTTAAATAGGTATGGGTTCTAAATGGGGTGGGTCTTACTCGGGGTGGGTTTAAATGGGGTGGGTTTTACCATTTTAACATCCCTAGTGATAGTTACCATAGTGTAATCATCCTTGGCTTTCCTTGGATCCTCTGTACTATCTTCCTCACAATAGTTCATCCATGTCAGTCCTGCTGTGATGCGCTGGTTTAATCTCCAATTACATGAAGTACATTCACGAAATTTAGTTTTGCTAAGTGCTGAGCTAATGAGAACTCATATAAAAAGAACAAGTCTACATATTATTTAATAAACTATTAAAAAACAATGAACTTATCTGTCAGGCAAAGCTCCAATGAAAAATGTGGGTAGTATATTTTCATTATCTGTTAAGAAAGAAACTTTGAATTCAATCAATAGTATTAGTAACTAAAGAGACCAAATAAATGCAGAATAAAGCTCTAATCATCTCAGCTTGATGGAAATAGATACCATAGTCTAATGATCTTTGGCTTTACTTGGATTCTCTTTACGATCTTCCTCTTAATTGTTCATCGATGTCATCCTTGGTGCGATGCGCTGAGGACAGAAGTTTGGACATGAATAACAGTTAGTAAATTTAGTTTTACTTATTCATGAGCTAATGAGAACTCTTATTTAAATGAACAAGTCTACTTATTAGGGAATAAACTATAAAATAGGCGATGAACTTATCTGTCAGAATTGGTCTAGACAAAATGTTTATATTGTATATCTGTTAAGAATATAAAATTTGTAAGACTATCATTGAACTTAGGAAATAATTCATTATATTAAAACTCAGTTACATACATTGTTTGAAGAACGCCTAACCCATGTAAGAGACTTTCCAGTGGCTCTTATATTAATTGAGCTATGTTCCTGAACTCAACATCATTCAACAGTTCATTCATCTTCAAGATGATTCCCTGCAGAAATTAGAAAACAGCTTTTCAGAATATGAAACAATCAATGTCAAACTTGACACGCGCAAAAGTAGTTTCTTCAGATTGTCTATAATTTAGCTCTGTGCGATTGTGCCTGCTTAATTTCCTGCACAACAACAAGAGAAGATGAAAAGTATTTCGAGAGAAACTTAATACTTTAACTAGAAAGGATATAGTGAATCTTATCTATGAGGAAGAAAACCAGAAATTCTTGACCATCTGTTAAACTGTGGTGATGCGTTTGTCCTCATGTTGCAAAATTAATCTTCTCTCGCTTAGTTGATGGAAAGTAAATCAACTTGCGAGTTATAATAAACCGATCAAACTAAAAATATTTTTTTTTGCAAATTTCTTCTATGATCCCAATCAACGCAATCAGTTTAAGTATCACCATATATAAAAAAGAAAGAAATCTTTATAAGATATCATATAAGTACACATAAACCATATGGAGATTGTGACTTAAAAGCAAAACAAAGTTATGATTAAACTCATCGGATCATCGCTGTCTCTTGCATGTTACAGAGATTTGTTAAATCAAGCAAATATTGAGTAAGAAAACTAAACCAGGTTCTAGAAAACCAAAAGTTTGTTTTCCGATTATAAACAATACATATACTCTTTTCAAAACAAAATAAACTCACCTCTATTTTCAGGAATTGATCGCTGAGCAATGAATATACTCTTGATCATGTTATTTGGACCCGACAGAGAAGAAATAAACGACTCCTATTGCGGTTTTAGTTTTATGGTTCGTCGATCGGTCTTTAGTTATAGAGAAAGTTGAAACGGTCAGTTCGGACGACATAAACGAGGTAAATACAATGGTTAGGTTTACAACACGTTTTGTTGTTACCCGGGGAAAAAAATTGTTAGCTTATTTAGTTGGACCTAAGATTATTTGTATTGGGTTAACATAATTTAATAATTTAATAGATAATATTTTGATGATCCATTGGGCTAAATTTAGTATGTTTATGACCAAAACAATTGTCTAATTTAAATGATATTCACTATTTAATGTGAAAATATATACTATACTTTTAATAGAGAATATTTTTATATTTATGAATTTACATTTTAATAGATAAGATTTGTTTAATTAATAAACTTTTTAAATTTATGTTTAATAGTATACCTTCATATGTAATTTTAATATATGTCAATGTTATCTATTTAATATTTGATATTTCATTTTTAAAAAAATCCAAAAAATACTAAATGTTTAATTAATTACTTTATAATAATAATCTAAGAAGATATAATTATTATTTTTAACCTATATTTTTTGTGAAATGTTACAATATCTTTGGAAATGATAATAATTTTCTATTCTACGAAACTATAATTCAAAAATTCATCAGTTTAATATCAAACACTAATTAAACAATCAAAAATATAGAAAAGAAGATACAAATGCATGTTACATTTACAAAATAGAAATTTGATGAAAAACAAGAAAACCGAATCATATACTTATTATTGAAAAATCCATATATACATTTGAATATATCTGATTATAAACATTCACCATTCTTAAAATATAAACAAAATTGTAAATTAAAACTAAAATTTAATACTCGCGCGGTTGTGGGGATCGTAATCTAGTTCCATATGTTAAATCTATTTTATTAATTTGATATGTTATGTATGTGTCTATTAATACATTTACCTAATATTATTCGTGCTAATACAATGAATATTGCCAGTGAAAGTGTAAAGTTTGTGATGCAGCGTAGCAAATTCTTTCTATTGAGCTCTGATTTTATTTTATTTTCTATTTATTTATTTCCGATATATATTAGTATTCTTAATATTATAAAGATAATGATTAAGATTGTATGATATAGTATGCATGATATAGTATGAGTGATAATGTATTCATATTTGGTTATATAGATCGTTCTAATATAGTATGAATAATATATGGAATATGTACAAACAACGAAATGTGGACAAACAAACAACGAAATATGGACAAACAGAAGAATTGTATTAAAGGAAATATATAGATGAAAGGTTCGGTTATGGTACAATAAATTATAATATGAGGTCCACCTTTAAAATCCACCTAGAAGAAGTCGTGAAGTTTCTGATTTAATAAGATAGATGTTTCAGATTGTAGAAACAAACAAGAATCTATGGAAGCTCAGCTTCATTCTTCGAGCACTCAAACTACACTGGACCAGAAGTTTAACCTTACCAATAATCTTTGCAAGAACACAACCCATCTTCAAACCTATGAAACCGTATCCGATCCCTGATTATAATCACTCTATTCAACAACATGGCCACTGATTTGATCCAGTTGTGGCAATCACTACACATCCTTATATTCTTCTGAATCCTAACTTCTGATCCTGGACTACTCTTCAAGATCCCATACGCCAACGCAAGCTTTTCGCTATGGTAGTTCAAGTTCCCCTCTTTCTCCTCTTCAGAGACATCCATCAACACTAAATCAGTGTCAGGCACAAAGCCTTGAGACTTTGTTTTCTGTATCAGCTCTTCTAACAGTTTGTATATAGCCTTTGTCTCTGTATGAGATGTATCTCCTGCCTTAAACCGATGTATCACTCCTCCAAATTCCACCCAACTCTTTCCTTTGGCTTTACGGATTCCTTCTTTCTTCATCAGCTCTCTCACCTTTTGTGCACTCTCCCATTTCTTCGTTGAGCTATATATGTTCGAGAGCAATACATAGTCTCCACTCCTTGCCTTTGAAAGATTCTGCATCGCGGTTTCAGCTAGCTCGGGATTCTTATAAGTTCTGGAGGAGCTAAGAAGAGACCTCCATATAACCAAATCTGGCTCGACAGGCATTGATTCTATCAACTCATACGCTTCTTTTACCTTTCCTGCTCGTCCTAGCAGGTCAACCATGGCTCCGTAGTGCTCCAACTTTGGCTGTATGGAATACCTGTGAATCATTAGATCAAAGTACCCTTTCCCTTCTTCAAGCAAACCGCAATGGCTACACGCTGTTAACAGCCCAAGAAACGTGATTGAATCCGGTGAAACGTGTTCTGCTTCCATCTCTGAAAACACTCTGATCGCTTCTGTGGCTAGTCCATGAATGGCAAAACCTGTGATCATCGCGTTCCAAACAGACACATCGTTCTTTTCCACTTCATGAAAAACCTCTCTCGAAGCTTCAATATCTCCGCACTTTGCATACACGTCAACAAGTGCAGTAGACAGTATCGGATTAAGCTCAACCCCACCATCTCTCATCAACGAATGCACCCACTTTGCATGATGCAAATCTCCAAGACGAGCACAAGCTGCTAAAGCGGAAGCGAAACTGAACTTATTCGGTTTAATGTCCGAAAAGCAAAGCATATCCTTAAGAGTTTTCAATGCTTCTTCGTACTGTACATTCCTGACATAACCACCAATCATCAAATTCCAAGTGATAACATTACGATCACTCGCTTTACGAAGAACCTTCTTAGCCAAACCGCACTCACCCTTTATCATAAGACTCTCAATGATTAGGTTTGTGTTACAGACACGAGGAGACAATGAGAGGAACCAAATAAGAAGCCGGCGAGCAATGTATGAAAGCTTGCAGCGTCTGTAAGCTGTAACCATGGAGGCAATAAGAGATGGATATGTTCCATATCCGAGTTTAAAGATGTGAGCATGTGCTTGAAGAACACATTTGGAATGTGATGGAGATTTGCATGATTCAACAACTTGTTTTAACAACCGATGATCTACAACAAGAAACCATAAAACTTTATAAAGTGAACAAATCGATGGTGATAGCTCAGACTAAACCAAGAACAGGAAAGTAAAACCCTAAGAAACATCAGAGATGGAATTCTCGGGAAATGAATGGTCCGAATTTAAAAAGAAGAAGTTTTCTTACCAGCGAGTGTAAGGTGGTTCGAAGCGGAGGATGTCGATAGAGAGGTGACGGAGAATCTTCTGATTCCGGAGATGGAAATGGAGATTCTCTGCATCTCTCTTAAACCCTTTCGCTCGCTCCAATTAAAGCAATTTTCAATTTAGCTTTCTTTTTTTTTTTTTTTTTTGCCGAAAGTTTGGGTGAGACTGAAATCAAGATTACTAGAGTGATATTAGCCTAATCAAAAGCGGAACAGTAATGTCATGTAAAAGATCATATCGAAGAGGAAGATCAAAATTTAGTTTAAAAAAAATATATATATCAAAATAACTTCTAAGAAAGACGAGTCAAGATCCATTCCAAGCTAGGAAGACGGCCCATGTCGAGTTTACATAGTCCTAAAACTGAGTTAAAGTATTAAAAGATTTCATTAAAATCTACTCCATCCATTTCGGTTTAATTATCGTTATAGAGTAAAATTTTCATTTCAAAATAAATATCGTTTTATAGTTTTAATGCAAAATTTATTAATTTTTTATTTTAATCTAGTTTTCTATTAGTTAAAATGTGGTTAGATGTATTGGTAGTGGTATTTTTATTTTGAGAATATGTAAAATTAAATATTTTCTTAATTTGTGTGATCAAGTCTAAAACGACAATTAAAATGAAACGGAAGGAGTATGATTCTCGATAGAGATCACACTGTCGTTTTGATCTAGCCTCAAAAATCTATAAAAGCAAGACAAAGTCGAGAAGATGGGGATCCAAATTATTCTAGAGTGATACCATATCTACAATACATTCATATATCTTTATTCATAGATACCTCATGTATTTATATTCATTTTCTACTCGTATTAAGAATAAAATACATATTTCTATACATAATTATCAAATATACAGTATTTTATTCATTTCTTATACATGTAATCAAAATCTTAAAACTAATTCTGAAGGGATTTTGAAATTTATTCTTTCGTTCTAGAAGAACGGAGGGATTCAACAAACTCCATAAAGATTCCGACGTGAAACACACACATCACCATGACTGAGTCAACCATACCTACACCTACAACAATAAGAAATAGTCCAACAACCACAATATTTGTCGCATATCAGGCAATTCTACCACTTTAGGTATTGATCGGATCCCAATTTTTTAGTCCTAAACTGTTAAATCTTGCGGATCAGATAGGTACCACTAGTTCAGGAGACAGCCATGGTATTATGCTAGGTGGTACCCCAACCTTAGAAGAAGAGATCAAAAAAGTAACCATCTCATGGCAGCGCGATCTGGCGAATGCCAGGCTAAAGACATTGAAACCATTGTGAAAAATTATGAGATGTTATTCTCTGGATTTGATGAATGAAGATGTGATAACAATCATCGGTGAATTTTGCAAGGAGAAGAAGAGTCATTAGGATCATTCGTTGAAAGATTGAAAAAATGACTTTTGGTACATGCATAAGAGACGATCTTGGAGTAAAGGTTTTGAGGCTTGTTTTGAAAAACGACTCCTAATTCTATTTTAACCTCAACTTTGATTGACCTAAATCTCTCTCTCTCTCTCTCTCTCTCTCT
>MU105650.1:31499-119159 GCA_012274485.2 Sinapis alba | reverse complement strand
CTCTCTCTCTCTCTCTCTCTCTCTCTCTCTCTCTCTCTCTCTCTCTCAGACGTCTATCAACGAGCTCAAAACTATTTCCAAATAGAAGAAGCAAAAGCCGTCTTTCAGATGAATTTCTCGACATCAACTATCAGACAAAAAAGTTCAAAAGAAAATAACATCACTAAGCGAAAGCGAAATCCTAGGGTTGTAAAACTCCTAAAATCCGGAAAAAGGATTAACATAATAAGGAGCATAAACCCATTACACGACAACTCCATTCGAGTTACCAACGACTTTGGTGCGCAAGGCGTAAAATTGTGCTTCATCCGACAAGATGCGGAAGAACTCGACCAATCACACAATGATAAACTTGTTCTAGAAGTAACATTACCCGATTCCAAGATAACCATGGCTTTGGTCGATACGAAAGTTCAGTGAAAGCCGTGAAGAAACCTTTAATGTCATATGCTAGCTTGGTGATAAGTCTCATATGAAGTATCCGGTTTCATATTTGCATTAGCGGAGTCACCACATAACTCAAGTTCTCAATCGTGGATCATGGATATTTTTGAAATAATCTTAGGGACACCTTAGATTAACGCAATGCGGGCTATGTCATCCACATATCACTAACGTCTAAAGTTTCCAACTCCTCAAGGGACCATAACTATTCAAGGCAAACAAAGAACGTCAAGAATGTGCTGTGTAAAAGATAACAAACTAAGACGAGCTCTTGAAAAGAAACTACATGACGAATACTTGAAGCCAGGGGATAAACATAGGGACATTGGTGGTCCTCAAAAATTGGAAACACATCAAATGTGCATTAATCCAGAAAATCTAAGTCACTGCATAGAAATTGGAGCCAATCTAAAAGAGAGCATACATAAAGAACTCGTTGCTCTCCTAAAAGAAAACAGAAATACTTCCGCATGGAAAATAATTGAAATGGTTGGAATAGATTCGGTGATAACATCTCATGAGCTAAACACATATACAATCTTCAAAACAAGTCCGCCAAAAAAAAGAAGCTCGGCTTGGAAAGAGCAGAGGCCGCCAATGCTGAAGTAGAAAAACTATTTAAAGTAGGATCAATCATCAAAGTCAAATACCCTGACTGGTTAGCAAACTCAGTAGTGGTAAATACAAAGAGCGAGAAATGGAGAGTCTTCATAGACTTACAGACCTTAATAAAGCTTGCGAAAAAACAGCTTTCTCCTTCCGCACATAGATTGGATAATGGAGGCAACAACCAGAAACAAACTCTTGTCGTTTTTGGACGCATTCTAAAGCTACAATCTAATCTCATGAATCCAAACCATCAAAAAAAGACTGCTTTCTTCACGAACAGGGGATAATATTGCTACAACGGATGTCATTTGGACTAAAGAACGGAGGAGCAACATATCAGCGTCTAGTTAACAAAATGTTCTCAGGACAGCTCGGCAAGACAATGGAGGTCTACATTAATGACATGTTGGTAAAGTCTCTTCAGGAAGACGATAATATCATACACCTCAAGGAATGCTTTGGTTTCTTAAACAAATACGACATGAAATTGAATCCTACAAAGTGCACCTTCACTGTCACAGCTGGTGAATTTTTTGTATATGTGGTAACAGAAATAGGAATCGAAGCAAACCCCAAGAATGTAGAAGCGATACTAAGAATGAGTTCCCCCAATTAAAAAAGGAATTCTATCGCTTGACAGGACGCGGAGCCGCCCTCAACAGGTTCATCTCGAGGTTAAAAGATAAGTGTCTACCGTTCCATCAACTAATCTGAAAGAAGAGATTTTGAATGGGATGGCACTTATGAAAAAGCATTCTTGGAGTTAAAGACATACCTTCCAACTCCACCAGTGCTCAAGTGACCAGAAGAAGGAGAAACTCTTCTCCTTTACATCACCGTCTCAAACGCCACCGTCACTGACATCCTAGTACGGACGATAAAGGAGACCATAGACCTGACTCTTATGTCAGAAAATCATTAGAAGATGCAGAGAACATGTATACAATAATGGAAAAGCTAGCCTTAGCCATCGTGCCGGCAGAATGGAAGCTAAGACCATACTTTCAATTTCACACAATTGTATTGTTATCAAACCATCTCTTGTGATCAATACTTCACAATCCTAGTCAATCAAGTCGTATGGCCAAGTTTGCAATAGAATTAGTCGAATATGACGTCGAATACCGAGCTCAGACCAGCATGAAATCACAGGTGTTAGCGGACTTCCTTATCAAAATCTCGCCGACTCCAAGATCACTATCTGAAGCAGGTGATAGTGGTCACACCCCAGAGGCACTACTTTCATCATAGAAACTGCATGTCGACTACTCAGCATCCCAAAAAGGAACCAGAATCAGGATTCAATTAACATCTCCAACATGTGAGATTCTTGAACAACTTTTTAGGTTAGGTTTCAATGCATCAAACAGTGAAGAAGAATACAAAGTGCTACTATCCGTCCTGCATCTTGCCCAAACTGTAGGCATGGATAACCTGGAAGCATTCTATGACTCACAATTGGTGGCAACCCAGTTCTACAGAGAATATGAAGCAAGAGAAGAGCGAATGATAGCATACATGAAGGCGGCACAAGAACTCGCATCAAAATTTGTCATATTCCAACTGCCAAAAGTATCTAGAGGAGAAAATACCATTGCAGACGCATTAGTATCATTAGCATCAACATCCAATCCTAACTTACGACTCATCATATCAGTAGAATACATAGAACAACCAAGAATCAAGGTTGATCCAGGGAAAAAAGGTGGACAAGTAATATCCACCCGGGCTGTCCATCTCACGAAGATGAGCTCGGAGAAAACTCTTACAACCCACACCATGGTGAAATCATGGGAAGAGAGGACTGGCGAAAACCAATCCAACTTTTCATCCGAGATGGTGGGAAAAGAGGACTTCTGAGGACCAGCGAGAGCCAATCGAACTAATGTATGATAAACAAAAAATTATACAGAAGAAGCCATGAAACGATACACCTGAACTGCATACACAGAGGAGAAAAACGAAAGGTAACACATGAAGTTCACTTTGGAGAATTCAGAAATCACTCTAGGGGAAGGTCCCTGGCCAAGAAGATAAGAAAAATAGGGTACTACTGGACAACCATGGGAGAAGATTATGCAGCATATGAAAAAAGATGGGAAGGGTGTCAAGACATGCGTTGATAATGCACAAACCGACCAAGCTCATGAGCACGGTGAATTCACCATATCTATTCATGAAGTAAGCCATGGATTTGGTGGGCCCTATTCATCCTTTAAGGCAGGACCGTTACCCGCTTGTACTCACAGATTATTTCACCAGATGGGTGGAAGCAAAAGCATTCCCCTCCGTTAAAGGTCAACAAGTTAAGCAGTTCATATGGAAGAAAATCATATACTGGCGCGTCGTTCCATATGAATTAGTAACAAATAACGGTTTCCAATTTATTTCAAAGCCATTCGAGACCTTTTGCACCAAACACAAGATAAAAAATTGATACTTGACTCCCGCAAATGCACAAGGGAACGGTCAAGTCGAAGCGACAAACAAAAGAATATTGGAAAGATTAAAGGAACGGCTAAAATCATGCAATGGAGTTGGGAAAATAAAATTAACAGAGTTTTATGATCACACCGAAAAACTCCGCAGAGAGGAACGCATCATACACCGTACTCTCTAGTTTACGGATTAGAGGCAGTAACGCCAGCAGAAGTGGAAGTGTCGAACCTACAAAAAAATGGTTGTCAGTAATGAAAGAACTAAACAATGAAATGCTACAAAAAAATGCACATACAATAGAAGATTTACACGATAAAGCGTATACTAAGAATACAAAAAAAAAAAAAAAAGCAATCCATGCAATATTACAACCACAACGTCCGACCTAGGACATTCACCAAAGGAGCCCTTGTTTTACTACGAGCTGTTAGGAAAGCAAAGGAAAGACGAGTTGGTAAACTCGGTGTGAATTTGGAAAGGCCATACAAGTTATACACGCCGGCTTCTATGAATTGATGTAAATGAACGGAACACCTGAAGTACTATATAGAATTCCTGAGAGTGTATCCTCATAATTTGAGAAACCGAGACATGTGAAAGCCAAGGACCATGATTGAACCATAAACTTACTGAAGTAACAAGGATTGGAGAGAACTGAAACACCCTAACCCGAAAATATTTGAAAAACACATTGAAAATATTAAGTAAAGATGGAGTCAAATGTTAACAATGAAACGAAGAAATACTGCCACTTTATTAATTGAATACAAGACTAGATAATGAACATCTTTTTGTCTACAAGAAGAATATCTTTATAAAACTCCTAAACATTACCCAAGTTTAAAATATTTTTTTCTGATGGTCTTTATAGCCTCGCGCTCCGATACACACAATCAACCTTACCTACATTGCAAAATGAGGCATGAATATACAAAATTACTCAGTGAAGATGCTCAAAACGGCCCACATTCAACTCAATAATCAAGCAATCAAAATTTAAAATAAGAATGTTTGGGTTCTACGCGTTTTGCCCTAAGAAACGGAACAAAAAACGACGACGTGCTGCAAAGACGAATCACGTGTAAAGAAGTACCAAGAAATCAACAAACCGGGTGTCAACCGAGAAGATACTTCACCGAGATAACGTCCCAAACAAACCCATTCATAGAAATTCACCAAAAAATAGCAAGGAAACAATATTTTGATGAACTAGGGGGGGGACTTATTGTTGGGGGCAAACTACATCTACCCGACATAGGCCCATTTAGATGCGATCTCGGCCCAAGAGCAAGATCAAAGTCGGCCCATAAGACCTATAACCGACTTTAGGCATCAAGCTGGTGTCTATGTATAAGAGAACGGTTGGAGTCGAGGGGGACATTGACACAGATTCGATCAGAGCAATCTAGAACTAGGGTTTATCATATAACTTGTTCTTACTTTGTTCTTCATCAAACCTTCGACTTTATTCAATAAACACCTGTGATCTGTTCTCAAACTCGCCTCTCTATTAACCTACCATCGAAATCGACTACCAATCTAGGTATACCGATTTCAGATTCAATAATTGAGCCATTGCAACCGGTATGGTTTAGGATGTTTCTGAACCTTCAACTCAAGCTTCTTCACCATGGTCTCACTAGCAACATTTACACAGCTTCCTCTATCAACAATGAGGCTATAAATATTTCCTTGCAAAAGACATCGCGTGTAGAATAGGTTCTCTCTTTGCTCAAGAATCAAGATCCTTGGTCTTACTTTGCAAGCTTAGAGTTCTCCTAGCAATAAACATATTCCCACGTATTGGTTCTTCCTCATATTCTTCTTCTGAGTTAGTTTTATCCTCTCCTTCAAACTAATCCTCAAACTCAAACTCGCCATTATCAAGAAGTATCATCACACGCTTGTTGGTACACTCATTAGCATAGTGTCCTCTTCATTGGCACTTAAAACACATAACATCACGTGCTCTTGAGCTAGTAGCTTCAGCCTTTCCCTTATCCTTATTAAGGATGCTGCTTGGTTTAGTTCCTTCTTTCTGATATGGCTTACTTTCCTTAGAATAACTTGGACAACATCTTTAGAGATTTGAAATTGTGTTACTCCATAGCTAGTCCGTGAGTGCCTCCTTTTTTAAGTTTTTGTTCCACAAGAATAATTTTGTGTAACATCTCCACATATTGCTGCATTTCCACACTATCTGGTATCTCACGGTTAAGTTCTCCTAGAAACCGTGCCATAGTAGCCTCTCTATCCTCGAAAACAAAAGCTCTAAGCGTTAATAGTTCCATCTCTTGATAGTACTCTTCCACAGTCCTTGAACCTTTGGTAAGCTTCCTTAGCTTCTGATGGAGATCATTGTGGTAATGGCTTGGAACAAACTTATTGCGCATGATAGAATTCATCTCCTGCCAAGTATCAACCGGATACTCACCTTTTCGCCTCCTGTTTGTCACCAACTGATCCCACCAACTCAAGACGTAGTCATAGAACTCAGTGGCAGCAATTTGTATCTTATTATCTTGTGTATACTGCTGCCAATTAAAGACAAGCTCTACTTCTTCTCCCACTCTAAGTAAGCATCAGGATCAGCCTTGCCATGGAAAGGAGGTATCTTGAGCTTCAAACCAGCTAGATCATCTTTCTGATCTCCTCTGACTCCATGCCCACGTCTTTGCCTTCTCTAGCTTTGTCTAGAAAAAGAAATGATGTCCTCATAGTAGTTGTCAATCTCCTCTGATCCAGCATGCTCCTGTCGGGTTTGGTTATGCATATTTCTCCTAGGTTCATTGCTATGACCCTGACCAGTAGCTTGTCGAACTTCTTGTCTACTCTCTCCTCGAATCTCTTCTAGATTAGTTTTCATCAGCTCGTTCATGGTAGTCATCATCGTTTGATTAAGTTGGGTGGTCATGGCTTCCATCAACAGCTTGTACCTTCGGACAAGTTTTGCTTCCTCTTCAGAGTCGTTGGCCGTAGTTACCTGGGACAAAAGATAAGTTCAACCAGTAAGTAGTTCACAAGCAATCCGATCACAAGACAATCAAAAATTTGAAAATTTATCATAACAAAAGAACATATCAACTCGAGAAATAGTTCAATCATTTCCACACGAATCCAAAAAGTATTATCTTAGAAACAGGATCAAACAGCCCTACTTCTATCAGGTTTTGACGCCAAGAAATAGATCAAATACTACAAGAACAGATCGAGATCAAACAAACAAGACCAACCTTCGCGAACCCTAGATAAATCAGATTAAGAAAATTGATGACAAAACACAGATCGATCAATAATAGATGAGAGAACAACAAGATCAAATGATAAACAACAAGAAATCACAAATCGATCAATGATTAAACAGGTAGCTGAAAAGATCAATCAGAAAAGACAGAGAGAACTCAACACTTCTCTTCCAGAGATGCTCTGATACCACTTAACATGATCCTATAATCCTTCTCTGGATAGTATGAGATAGATCCTTGCCGGAACGAATCAAAAGACTCAAGTTTCTGAAGCCTGTGGATCGAATGGTGACACTAGAGGTATAATCAGACTCTTGATACTCCAACGTTGATTTCTTTGGATATGACACACCTTAGAACTCGACCCTTAGGTTGTTGGATATTCAGATTGTAAGAACAAAGGTTTTTGATAGAAGATTGCATAAAGGAATTAGAAGGTTTTGAAACATATAAGTAGAGAAAGGCTTGTACATGCACAAGCTTTCGAGAATGACAAAGGGAGTAAAGACACACGCTCCCTTGGAAACACAACAAAGACCAACTTTTCAAAAACAAAACATGAAATAAAAAGCATAGTCTAAGACATAACATAAGGTAGATAATGTGGTTGGTATGGGATCATCAACTAGGTGATTTGTGAAGCAACCAATATCCTCGTTAAAAACCTATCTTTAGAAAATTCAATGGGACAAAACTAAAGATAGGAAAAAAGAGCACACGTAGGTTATTTGCCTAATTGATGATCAAATTGATGGTGGAGTAGCTTGAAAGGTGATAAGTGTATTTTGGTTGATCAAGATTCGACCAAGACATTCTTCTTCACTACAGGAAATGTGACTATTAATAGCAGAATATGATAGCGTTTTTTTATTGTGCTATGGTTGACATACCTCTTACTTTTAGATAATGTTTGCGAAAATTCAAACGCTATGCAAAACTAAAGCGGAAAAATAATTGATTTTCCCTCTCACCCTTGTTTCATTTTCCCTCTCACTCCATTTTATTTGCCTCCAAAAATCCTAAACCCTTACCCTAAACCCTAAAACCAAAATTTTAAACACAACCCCTAAACTCTAAACAAAAATTTAAAACTCTACTATTTTAATATCAAATCTCAAATTTAACTTCAAATCATAAATATAAACTCAAAAATTAATATTTTAAAAAATTAATCATATACCCTAAAATATAACTAAAATTATTTTTTAAAAATAATACATATATATATATATATATATAATATTAAATTAATTATATATCCTAAACTATAACTAGAAATATTAAAATTTTAATCTTTTATTATTTTAAAAAAAAATTAATGGTAGTGCTAGCTACCTCTGCCCACCGGAAAATGAAGACAATGCTTCATGGTGCCTTATAGTGCAACGCCTTTTTCTCAACTCTCTCTCCACCAAGTCATTTTCTCCTTTTGTCTCTATGTTCTAAACCATATGTATTAATTTTGTATTTGATTCCAAATTCCAAAACTATAATTATATACCCTAAACTCTTTTTCATAAACCACAACTCCATGTCATAAACCACAACTCCATGTCATATACCATAAACTCTAAATTTGAATATATTCCCTAAATCATATATCTAAATACCAAATCTATTATTTTCAAGTTAAACTCCAATTCTTAAAAGTGATATGCCTACACTTTATCTAATAAAATGTAAAGTTATTTATATTAACCCCAAACTCTGTTTTTAAACACTTAAAACTATTGTTTACATAAACACTATTTCATAAACCATAATTCCAATTCACATACCTCAAATATTAATAACAAAATTTTAAATCTAAAGTTAAATTTAAATCATAAAATCCATAGATAACACAACAACTAATATGATAAAAAGAAAATCTAATACTAATAACAAATTAAAAAATATATATATATATATATATATATATTTTTTTTTTTTACCTCAAGATCTAAACTCGAAACATGGCCTAAACCCAAACCCCAATATTTTTTTACATCAAGATATATAAATGTAAAACTAAGGGATAAAAGTTGATAATTAAAGTTTTGTTATAATATATATATATATATATATATATATATAAGAGTTTAGGGTTTATATATCTAGTGTGATTTTACTATATGGAGTTTGGTGTACTTAAAACCGTAAACCCCATAACTTAATCCCGAACCTTATATCATACTTCAGAATTTAAACTCTAAACCCAAAAATTTATTTTTTCACAATTCAGTCTCAAATCTTAAAACCCAAACTTCAAACACCATAGTCCAAACTTAAACTTTATACCCTTAAACATGAAACCAAATAACTATAATCCCAAAAAGAATCTATTTAAAAGAAATCCTAAACTATAGACATAAATCTTAAAACTCTAATCTTTTTCATACCATAAAACATTACCTTAAAAAATTATAAACACAAAAAGAATCATCAAATAATGTAATACAATACGCAAGAAAGTAAAAAAGAAAGAAAAAGTTCTCTTAGCCAATTAGATCTATATACACGGATCACCTTCTCAGCCGTTGGATTATATTAAATCAAAGGTTAACATTTATTCTTTTTTCCTCATTGGCTCTCTCTCTCTCTCTCTCTGCCGACAGATTCATTATTCTTTTTTTCTTCTTCTTTTCATCTTCTTTGCTCTCATCTATCCCATCTCTCAACTCTCTCACAAAATCACCCCATAAACAAAATCTATCACACCACCATCACCATAACCTCCGAAGCCGCCATCTCTGTCTCCTCGTTCTCTACCTCCGTCAATGAAGCTGTCTCAATCACCATCACCATAACCTCAGCTGCTGCCACCATCATCTACATCTCCACCTCCTCGTTCTTTACCTCCACCTATGAACTCTGTCTCAACCACTCTTTTTATCTATCCTCTTATCAAAGCTTCTTCTTTTCCAGATGCATATTCACTGTATTAGTTAACACCAACTGTATCTTAGATTTCTTATATGTTCCTTGTTTTGCTTTGAGATGTTTGAATGATTAATTAGTGTTGTTTGACAAGATTGTAACTTGATTAAATGTTGATTTGACTTCAGGGACAGAGAAGAGGAAGTGGAATTGATAATGGGGCTGGTGTTTGTTCTTGTTACAGGAAGAAGCCGGATATGAAGAAGTTGTGCTGGTGCCAAGCAAGAAGAAGAAAAAGAGAGAGAGGGAGAAGACATAGACGTAAGGAAGAAGAAGAAGATGGAAGAGGAAGGTGACGACAAAGCGGCGTAGATTAGGTTTAGCTTTGGTTGGTTTAATAGGTTTGGTTTAGATAAGGTTAGTTTAATAAACCAGATTTGTGTGCAAACCATTTATTTGTATACTAATATTAATTAATAAATAAAATTGAATTTATAATTATGAATTAATTTTTAATTTAATTTTGAGTTATTTAATTATGAATTATGTTTTGGTTAATTATGTTTAGGTGTAGATTTTTTTAATTTGGTTTGGTAATTATTTTTAATAAATTTTTGGATAATTAAAAGAAAATTAATAACACGAAAATTTTGCTATCAGTGTTTATTTAACTATAGAAAAAAATAAACCGATATTAAAAGTGTCAGACCTATTATAATGGACGATGTCAGAGCCGCTAAGGAAGCGCTATTATACAGAATTCATAGCGTTTTTCGTCCACTGTTACTACCCATATTTCATGTAGTGCTTGTTTCCATGACATCTTGAGTAATCCTCCAACAACTTCATTGAGTCTCTTGATTCTGGAACGGGTCATAGGACCATCAGAAATGACTAAGGCATCTTCATCAGTGGGTTGGTCCATGGTTTCATTGCCTTCACTAGTAAGCTGGTCCATAATCATATCAGTAATGGTTACCATATGAATTAAAAATTGGTTTACTTGACTAAGCTATCAAAATGGTTTTTGACTTAGAGATATGGATTGGATAAAACATAAGATATCGTCCAACAACCAAGAATTATATTGGATATAATTAGTAATGTGTTGCTTACCTAAATAGCTAAATATTTAAGCAATGGGCCAAAGGCCACTCGAGTTTTAGTGAAATACAGATCATGGATTATTATATCCAACTAGGTCGTCCATGATACGTGCAAATTATTGATACGTAATATCTTAGAATTTATGTTGCCATTTGAATACTAAATATTATGGAATCAGTCACACTTAATATAATTTTTTAAAATCATTGTACATATTATATAAGAGGGGATATGAGCTATTTGTTATTGAAATCTATACTAATAAAAGAGATTGTTTGAAGCTCCAGGAAGTGTCCACATCAGCACAAAATCTTTCTCCCAAAAGAAGTCATGTGATATTACTATTAAAAACAAAAACAATTAATAAGTAAATATACAATATTAAGAAATATAAATAATAAGTAAATATATAATATAATAAATAGATATATTACATTAAACATCTATTACAATATTATCATTTGATATAAAAGCAAAAAAATAGAATAAGTAAAGAGAACTTGTCTAGGATAACTATTTTTAGTTTATTTTCACAAAAATAGCTTTCAATAAAGAAAATGACCAAAATATTTTATTAAAGAGGTAAATATACACGTATAACTCTAGCGTTAACTAATCTAAACTTAGGGTTTAGAGTTAAGGGGGTAGGGTTTTGGGGGTGGAGTTTCAAATATTAAAAAATAAAAAAATATTAAAATTTTGAGGCTCCAAGAAGTGTCCACATCAGTATAAAATATTTCTTCTAAAAGAAACATTGTGGCATTATTATTTAAAATAATAATAATTAATAAGTAAATATACAATATAAGAAAATATAAATAATAAATAAATATACAATATAAGAAATAGAAATATTACATCAAACATCTATCACAATATTATCATTTGATATAAATCAAGAAAATTATAATAAGTAAAGAAAAATTGTCTAAGATAGCCTTTTTTGTTTATTTTCACAAAAATAGCTTTCAAGGAGAAAAATGACCAAAAAGTTTCATTAAAGAGGTAAATATACACTTATAACCCTAGGGTTAACTAATTTAAAACAAAAAATGTTATTTTGATCATTTTCTTTTTTGAGGTATATTTTTATGATAAAAAACTTAAAAAAAAAACTATTTGAGAGAATTGTCCATCAATAAATATACAATATAAGAAAAAATAAACAATAAGTAATCTATAATTAAGAAATAAAAAAAAAACTAAATTAAACATCTATCTGAAAAATGTATAGTAAAATAAATAATAAGTCTTTAAGGACCGATGAAGTTGAGGTACAACCTGAATAACAACATTGAATATATTTGCACACGTTATTTAGAGTGGGTTTTCCATTTAGCGAACTCTAATAATCAGTAGTCAAACTTGAATGATTCATAGTTCCATCGGGTGTTGTACGTGAACATAATTGCAATAACATTTGCATTGTCTTGAAGATTATGTTGCAGTTTCAAGTATGGCCTTAAATTGAGTCTGATCTAATGTACATTTGAACTGATAGAAGATCTTGATTGTTGCAGCTAATTCTCCATCCCCAGTCTGATGATTATGCTCAGTTATCCCAGGTAAGAAGAAGAAACAAAAATGTAGGAGATAATATGTTTTAAAAAAGTTAGAATCCTAAATGCTTTTTCTGTCATCTTCTCTAGATTGAAACATAAAGAGAAGAAAGGATCTGCTGGATTAATGCAGGAGATTACAAGTCTCGCATCAAATGGTGCTTTAAAAGTTATAGAAAGCAATAAAAGTGAATCAATGCCAAAGTTTTAGGGTGAATCTAATCAAAGTTGTTGTAGAACGGTGGAGAAGTGGTTGTAGGGTCATGGTGAGCTATGGCGGTGACGACAGAGTTGAGTCGCGAGGGATGGTGTGGTCAAGGATTGGCTGTAATGGTTTTATGACTTAAAGAAAACACAGACCAGAGCAGTGGAGAGAAGGAAACAAAGTAAATAAGAAAAGGAAGAACATAGTTTCGAGATGGGTTTTTGCATGCGTAATTTTGGTATTTATCAAGCCAGAGAAGTCAGATTGAAGGTGTATATTTACGGAAGACATGTCAAAAAAGCAGAATAACTGTCGTATGTATTATCAAAGGTAATACAAAGCCATAATCGCCATTTCTTCTTAAACTTGTTTACATGAACACAAAAATATGTATGTGAAGGCAAATTTAGAAGAGTACGCGAGAATAAGATTATGATGAGAGCACAATGCATAGAATGTACATCGTTGACATTTTATAATTCCAATGTAAATTCAAAGATAACTATAAAATAATCGGTCAATATTAAAATTTTAATCGGTTTATGGTTCGGTTGGAAAGCAAAGACCAATTTATGAACCCAAGTAAACTGAATACACATAAATAGACCAACAGACCAAAATAAACTGAATAAACAAAAGCTTACACATCTAATTGCATATTTTCAGTTCAAATATATATATTTTCAAAGGAATAAAAAATATAAAAATATAAAGTTAGTGTTATATTTAGTAATGAATAAACTAAATATTTAAAATATATTATTTTTATATTTATTTGCATATTCCATCCGTATGACGGGTTGATCACTAGTAGGTATTAAAACCAGCAAGAATATGTGAACAAACTAGATTTTCATAAAGAAGGCATGTCTCAACTTAGCATTTATTATTTTTCTTTTATTTGTTGTTTTTACATGTTTTAAAGAAAACCAGCAACGACTTTTGAATATATTTCACATTTCCTTCATATATATTACATAATTATTTTCTATTTTTCTTTTGATAAATTAAGTGATATTTTTATTGATTTCAAACATATAATTTCTTAGTGACTCCTCATATATAATTAATTGCAGATAATATATTAGATTTATACATAGTCTTTGAATTTTAATAAAAATATAATCTTTTATCTGATTTTAATATATATCTTAAAAATATTTTAAGTAACTTCAAATATATTTTTATAATATATTTCTTATCCTCTGTACTTTTTACAATCGTGCTTTTTGTTTAAACTATTTTTTTAGATCATGAAGTCTCCTCTAAATAAATTTCTAATTCTAATAAATTTTAAAATTATTTGTTTTTATAAACTTCCAACACTTGTTAACAATATTTTTCTTTATGGATACTTTTGTTTTAATAAATTCAACTTATTTACATTAGGAACCAAATAAGTAGTGTAAATAAAATTCTTCTATTTTATCTATTATAATCACATATATGAACTTATGTGTTGGAAATTATAATTTATTTTCCATTTTTATACATTAATGTGTGAAGTAATTTTTTATTTCAACACTATTTTAACATATTCTTAAATTTTAGTATGTTCTTTTCTTAGTAAAGTTTTTTCTTATATACCAAAACTCTTATATATTGTTATAAGATAACCAATTAAATTTATGAAAAGTCATAGTTTCTACACATGTGAAACAGATGTGCATAGGTTCGAAAGAACACGTCACGAGCTTAATAGAGATGGGGTTTGGGTGACAGATCATCATGATCTAAAATAAAGGGTGTGTTGTAAATAGAGCTTTGCGTCAAAAGAATTTATCAACAAAACATTAATAAAGGGACAACATAATCTCTATTTAGTTTCCAACCTCAAACTTTGTAGGTTCTTTAGGATACATTTATTAAATAATATCATATATTATATGAACTTAAGAAAAAAATTATATAACTACATTATCCACATGTAGCACAAACATATACCTAGTTTTAATAAAAAAAAAAACAATGTTTGTTGTGGACAAATCACATTATATGTATTCCAAGGATTTCCAAAATCATCATTTCAAATTAAGTAGCTAGCTTTAGAAAGGAAAACAACAGATTGCTTCTCATGACAACACTGAGATACCTGTATTGACATTGTCTTTCAGTGCCTGTTAATCGTTAACCAAAAATCCATGGCTAATCGTTAAAACTTAAACATTAAAAAAAAAATCATGGCAATGTGTGGCTTAGTCTTCTGCAGAACAGATGTTGTTAATTCATCAAATTTACAAAGCAATAAAATAGAATCTCCATGGAAGATATCAAAAGTATAGAAAATTACATTTTCAACAATAACACTGAAATAAGCACAATCCTCACATGAACCAAACATAAATTACCAAACAGAAGGTGATGGAGCCGATTACAAGCAGTCTACGAAAAATATTGGGACTTCAAAGTTTATGTTTAAATTTGGAGTACAACTCACCATCTTCGTACAAGAATTTACCAAGGGCCTCATTGAAGGGCATAGATTCAATATCAACTGCACAAAGACATCGTGATGGAATTATAAGATACAAGCTTTTTCAAACTGTATAGCTTCTTACATAAAATGTGTATCAAGCTTATATTTGACATATCAAACAATCTGGAAATCATTTACAGTTACTTAGTATGAGGTGGATATATATAGTAATAACACTATCATTAGATGTTTGAAATGTGATGTAGTGTTGTAATACAAAAGAGTTAAGCTTGATATTGAACATTGCATATATTTACAAAAAAATAGGTGTGAAATAGATACATTGCAATATTTTGGTTCATGTCTTTAAGAAACATTATTGAGGTTAGAAGAGTTCAAGACTTTACCTGACATGTGCTATCTTGTTTTGATCTCAAGTGGAAGGCCAGTCACATATCAAACGTTTATTCGACAAACTAACCACCTAAAAAATATTTACATTTCATATAAATGATGATAATTCGTAATACCACTATCATTTCATTTGCTTATCATGATCATTGCCAAAACAATTTGGAAATTGTGTATATATGGATTATACTAAGAATTACTTATATTCATAATTAAGCATGGGAATATTTGATTTATAAAACTATAATTCAATGTAAACAATATAGTTCGGTATCCTTCATGCATACCTTATCAAACATAGAGTTAAGATTGTTTGTTTATATTTGACAAGTAAACAACCTGAATATTGAAAGACATTATTTATATATTCACTAAGGTCCTTTCCATGTTGACAACATGCTAATTTAATTAGTATACTATTGAGCCATGAATAAATTTATTTAAAGTCGGTTATACTGATTTTTTTATAATGATTGTCACGTTATAATGTAGTACGCTAACATACAATTCTACACATTATAATGTAACTTTAGTTTTAAAAGGGTGATATATTGGAGTATATGAGATTTTGTGGTGCACAATAAAATTTGACAAATTTGGAAATAAGCACCGAGGTAATTGCAGTTTCCATATGTGAAACTATTAGTTGACCAAACTAATCAATACCCTTGATTTCGTGATGTGCAATGCACATGTCCGTCTACAATCGTGCAATTGAATATGTTAAAAGAGAAATATTTTTGTTTCTTACGGTGCTAAAACTAACTTTCTCAAAGTGATCAAAATATATTCAAGATCTTCTTATTCGTGATATTATGCTATATTTGTACATTTAAAGTAAAGATAATTATATTTATGATATATTCCTCATTATTAATTAAAAGTTTATTGTTGTACTATAAATAGGCAAATGAAACAATCAAATTAGAAAATTGAATTTACAGTCGAATAATCAAAAATCAGTAAGAATCATAGACCGAAGATAAGAAAGAAATGAAGAAGATTAATCATCACTTGGGGTTGTCAGTTCATTTGGCATGGGGAAGATTTACCTTTTCTCGATTGTAGGAGTCTTTGAACCCTTATCCCATTTAAATTATTGTTTCTTTGAAAATATTAAAATCAATAAACAATATCTCCCATATTTTCTATTTTGCACAATGAAATAAACAATAAGATAAATGACTCATTATTAATGTAGTCTAATCGTTATTGTTGCTTCTAAACCAATTTAATATGTAACATAATTTAAGCCCATAATGTCAAATTTCAAATTTGTGTTCAAAACTATTTTACTGAAATATAATCCTATCGAGTCCTTTTCATATGAATTATATGTTTTTAACTGAAAAATTCCAAGTTATAATGTTTTATTTTGAAAGAAAATATATTAATGTAAAAGTATGTAACATTTATAATGTAGGAACCGTCTCACCCAATTTACACAATATTTTTCTAAATAACCAACAATTACTTGAGAGTTTCATGTCAATCGCTTTGTAATATATACATCTGTTTTTTAGCCATAACGTCGTCATTCTTCTCTAATTGCTTTAGTTGTTTTTTAGTTGACTAGTATATAATTTATTTTAGATAATTGGTATTTTTGAACAGAATAGTTGTTAGAGTTAATTTATTAAAAGTGTAAACAGAAACTAATACTACAATATTGGAAAATGACCTGAGTTTTACCAAAAGGATGTCCTGAGTGTTTAGATCCTTGGTTAGTGAAGCAACATCTGACAAAAGAAATTTTTTTTTTCTCAGGGAAAATATATAGACTTAACTGAGGCTATACAAGATGAGGATCATGTGGATGCATGCATGATGAGAGCCCAAGTAAGATGGTCTGTCAAACCTACACAAAAATACAAGAGATGGAATAATATACAATAGTCAAGGATAAACGCTGCCGTTGAAGCCTTGAAGAAACTATGTCCAATATATATACTAAAGTTTTTGCTTTGAAACTTGTTTTTGATCTGATATGTTTCAGCCAAATGTATTTTCATATACGATAATACTAATTCACTCTTTTCTTTTAGATAGAGATATATGCTTTCTCATGTTCCTCTTCACAAATCCATATTTTCCAGAGGGGGATGAGATTTTGCTTTTTGTTTTTTGTTGTAAAATACCATTTCGATCAATATAAATTGATGTTCTCTTTCATTTAGTAACTTCGTTTTGACGATTTTTGTAACATCTCGCTCCCCCAACGTCCAACCGGGGTTGTCGAACGAGAGTCATGGACACGCGTCTACTCAATTTAGACACCCAACGTGTCTACATACTGGTCCCAAGAGTCGACGGACACACTTTTTCCTTTGAAATACCAACCCACCCATATCCATATACTTCTACTTACAGTTCTGCGCACAGGAAAATGGGAAGGGAAGGAGTGAGTATTGGGATACTCAGTGAAGTAGTTCTAGACCAGTCTCCCCGCATGACACTCTACACTACTCAATGCGGGAAAGAAGGCTAGCTAGCCACTACAATCAATCAATACAACTTAACATCTTAAGACATCACATTTCTAGCATCAAACACTACAATGAACTCAGTAATTGCCAAGCAAATGATTCAACCGACTCGACAAACAACACACATACAAGGGACTGACACCAAGCATCCTAGACGTAAGGACCTATGGCTCGCTCACGGTGACCCTCCACGTGTCGGCCTAACCTGGCAGATCTCACGTCCTCAGACTGTCCCCCAGCTTCCTAAATGACTACCCGAGGTCCAACTCATTGGCAATTCTGGCTCTGTATGACACCTCGTCTCAATAGTCATAATTATGCCACGACTCGGCATGACTCGATCTTAAGGCGCCTATAACTACCACGGGTGCCTCAGCCGGCGATCTCCCGTGGCAACTCATCACATCTCTACCACTAGTGCCTCATCCGGCGCTCTCCCACGACAACTCACCCGCAGGTACCTCTTGTTAGGCTACTGTCTTATGGGTCCTAACTCTAGACGTCACCCGTTATCGGTGTCTCAGGCAGGACTACAAAAAAATTCATTGACTCGATAACAATTTTATCTATCACCCTAACTCCCATTATGATCTATCAACCTAACTCACAAACATGGTCTAACCAAACTCTAATTCCAACATAAAGAATGTAGAGATCAATAGAACATATCTGGGATCGAATCACCTCACCTTAGCTTTAGATTTGAATCTGGATCTAGAGATCTGGAACAACGGAACAAGAGAGATACGAGATCTGGTTATCACCACCACATGCACGGCTCGGCGAGGAGATAGAAGGAGAGCCGCAGAGAGGAGAGAGAGAAGAGAGAGAGAGGCGCACGAGAGAGGGAGGAGAGGAGAGAGAGGGAGGTGGCGTAGGGGGAAGAGAGAGAGCTTGACAGCTAGAGTTTCTAATCTCTGGAACTTTTTCTGCAGAGCTTCGCTTTAGTTTGTAAATGCAGAGAAAGAAAGGGGTATGGCTGCTTTTATAGAGAAGGGAAGGGTAAAACCCTAGATTTTTGGCACATGGACCATAGACAAGCCCGTTTGTCTAAGGAAATTTTGGGCTTGGAGTTTTGGGATGTTACAATTTTTATGTGCTCTCAATCCCACTTTGTTGCTGATCTTCATGTTTATCTTTTGAGCAATTTGGATTGAGTTAATAAATTGGTTTTTCACTGCGTTTTCATTTCATTACTTATATTTTCATTACTTATATTTGACCAGTCACCTTTCTTCATCGATAATCTTAATCTGTTTCGATGAAAATCAGACTTCACTTGAATTAGACGTTTACGGCGTTAAGGCGGATCATCTCAGACTGAAAGAAGATTGGATTTGATGGTTCTTAAGTTGCTTATGGAGGGAGCCTTAGAAGCATCAGCGTTCTCCCAATGATCTGACAAAAGGTCTCCTTTTAAGCTGACTTAAGCTATCACAACTTTAATTTACGGTGAGTCAAAGAATTCTCTGAGCAAATATTCACACCTAATGGGGGAAAACATGCTAAGAAAGTACCAGATTGAGCGTTTTAAGCTCGTGGTGGCTCAACGGAAAAACTTCTTCGGCGGATTGTTCTGCATAAGTGGTAAATAGGATTTAGTAATGAAACAAAGTTGACAAAAAAATTATTGAGTCATATGCTTATTCATTTTCTCTTTAACTCTCCAAAAAGTATGAGTTTAAGTCATAGTTGTAATTTTTATTTATTTAAATTGAAAACTCTTTCTTAATTGGAACCATAAAGTAACAAAAACAAAATTCTAAAGAAATTAATATTCTCTTTCTTCATGTGAGTGTTTGTCGTGTCTTTAGGTCTGAGCTGAAGCTGGGCTGAGTTTACTGAGGCCCATTGGTGAAGCAGGAATAAGCTGGGCTTTGCTGGGAATCAAATTAACCTGAAAAGAAAGATACAGTCAGGCCCGTGAGATAAAACGATGCAGTATCGTTTAATGAGATATAACTTCATCTTCTTTGCAGAAGAGAGAGAGAGGTTGTTACGTCTGTTACGGATAAGAAAAGAGAGAAAGGATCAGAGCAAGAGAAGAGAGAGTCTTATCTTGGCGATAGTTGCGACGGAGACGACGGAGAGCTGCGAGCAACCGAGCCGTGAAGGAATCTGATTACCGGTAGTGTATTTTAGAGATATTTAACACTTTCTCGATTAAGTGTTAATCGTTGAGTGATAGTGTAAAGATAGCGAGACTCTGTAATCGTTCTGATGAGCTAGTGAGCAATTAAGAGTGTCGATCTCTCCGTGGACAGTAGGAAACGAGGTCTGGGTGAACAAATCTTGATCTTCGTATAGCGTACTAGTTAAATCACTTACCTGAAACACAAGCAAGCACGAGTTAATATCAAATATCAATCGAACGAATAAGTGTAGTCTAAGGATAAACACTAACAAGTGGTATCAGAACACTGAGATTATAGTGCAGGAGTAGTGATCGCATGTGTTTGTGATCCAAGGTGCTAACGATCCTAGGTGCTTGTGGAATTGTGTGTGTGTGGTGAATCAGCTCGGATCTTGATGGAGTTGGTTACGAGGTTTGTAATGGAGAAGTTTGATGGTAAGGGAGATTTTGGAATGTGGAAATTCAAAATGTTGATGCAACTTGAGTTGCAGGGACTTGGAAAGGTTCTTCAAGATGAATCAAATGGAGAATCATCTGGACAAGATGATGGTGATTCAAAGGTACAAACTAGAGAAGATCATGATCCAAGAACTAAAGAAAAGGATACTAAAGCAAGAAACCTGATATGCTCAAGTCTCACTAATATCGTACTAAGTAAGGTGATGAAGGAACATATTGCATTGGGAGTATGGAAAGCCTTGGAAGCTGATTACCAAACTAAGACCTTGCCAAATAGAATCTATCTAAAGCAAAGCTTTGCGAGTTTTAAAATGTCTGAGCAAAAAACAATTGAAGAAAATTTGGACTCGTTTATGAAATTAATGGATGATGTGGCAAGTCTTAACATCATGATATCTGATGAAGATCAAGCTATTCAGGTGCTATCAAGTTTACCTTCTCAGTACGATTCCTTGGTACACACATTGAAGTATGGAAACAGCAAAGAGACCCTAACTCTAAAGGAAGTTACTACTTTGGCTTACTCTAAAGAAGCTGAGTTAAAGGAAGAAGCTGAGTTTTAAAATGTCTAAGCAGAAAACAATTAAAGAAAACTTGGACTCGTTTATGAAATTAGTGGATGATTTGGCAAGTCTTAACATCATGGTATCTGATGAAGATCAAGCTATTCAGGTGCTATCAAGTTTACCTTCTCAGTATGATTCCTTGGTACACATATTGAAGTATGGAAACGGCAAAGAGACCCTAACTCTAAAGGAAGTTACTACTTCCGCTTACTCTAAAGAAGCTGAGTTAAAGGAAAAAGGACTTCTAGTGAAATCAAGGTCTGGAGCAGAAGAACTCATAGTTTCCAGAGGTAGAACCGGTAACCGTTCCAGTGGATACTAGGGAAAGGGGCAAAGTAAGAGCAGAGAAAACAGGTTTAAGCGGAATCCTATATCACAAACACCAACTAAAACAAGAGAATGATGGGTCTGTGGGAGAGAAGGTCACTTCAAGAGGGACTGTCCAGAGAGAAAGGAAGGTAACAAGCAGCAGAATATAAATGTGGCTCAAATCCAACAACCCATGATATTGACAGCCAGTATTCATGATACAAGGGATCAATGGGTACTAGACTCTGGTTGCACTTTCCACATCACACCAAATATAAACGTTCTGTTTGATTTTGAAGAAACAAATGGTGGAAAAGTATTGATGGGAAATAATACCTACAGTGAAGTAAAGGGTATTGGGAAGCTAAAGATCTTGAACCCTGACAGTACAGAAGTGATCCTAACCAATGTGCGCTATATGCCAACAATGGGCAGAAATCTAATTTCTTTTGGACAATATTAGAAAGGAGCGGGGGCAGCTATGAAGGATCTGGATTCAATGTTACTTTTCCAAAGGATGGAAAATGTGTTATAACTGGAACCTACAAAGAAGGACTGTATTTCCTAAGCGGAAGTGTTCAAAAGGGAGTAGCAGTTGTAGCTAGACCAGAAATTAACACAACAAAGAGATGGCACTCAAGATTAGGTCACATGGGACTCAAGTGTATGAATGAACTTGTAAAAGGTGATTATCTTGATGGAAAAGAAGTTCATACACTTGACTTCTGTGAAGAATGTGTTCTCCGGAAATCACAAAAACAAAGCTTCAATGAAGGGAAGCACAATTCAAAGGAAGCTCTAGAGTACATTCATTATGATATATGGGGTTCTCCTGGTGTAGAAGAGAGTTTTGCAGGAAGCAAATACTTCATCACATTTATAGATGATTGTTCCAGGAAAGTGTGGATGAAGCGTTTCAGAGTTTCAGGGAATGGAAACAGCTTGTTGAGAATCAAACAGGGAAGCGTGTGAAGTGCCTAAGGACAGACAACGGTTTGAAATTCTGTAACAAGGCATTTGATGATCTATGCAAGAGCTATGGAATTAAAAGATATAAGAAGTGTGCCTACACTCCTCAGCAGAATGGAGTGGCTGAGAGAATGAATAGAACAATTATGAACAAGGTACGAAGCATGATAGCTGAGACAGGGTTTGGCAAGCAGTTTTGGGCAGAAACAGCTTCAACCGCAGTGTATTTGATTAATCATTCTCCAACATCATCGTTGAACTTTAAGATTCCAGAAGAAGTTTGGTCAGGAAGGAAAATTACACTGGATCATCTCAGAAGGTTTGGTTGCGAAGCGTTTGTTCATACAGTTCAAGATAAAGTAAGTCCTAGAGCAGTCAAAGACTATTTCGTAGGTTATCCTCAGGGTGTAAAAGGCTACAGAGTTTGGATTCCTGAGGATGGTAAGTGCACCATTAGCAGAAATATGGTGTTTCACGAAGACAAGGTGTTCAAGAACACTATGGAACAACACTCTAAGGAATATAGAAGAACCAAGAAGGGAAAAAGAGTTTCATTTAGTTTTGATAAGACGCTTGGGGATTCAGACTTAGGTGGAGTCTTAATGGAAGAACATAATGAATCTTCAAGCTCAAAGTCAGGGGAATCAGACAGCTCAGAGTCTGAAGTAGCTGAACTAGATGAAACAGAAAAAGTGCATGAGGAAGTGCCTACGGAAAGCCTAAGTGACTATGTACGAGGATGGTGGAGACTATGTTGTAGCATACGCACTTCTATGTGCTCAGGACGTGGAGATAGAGGAACCTAAAACTGTAGCAAAAGCAATGAGAAGCAAGCACTGGAAATACTGGAAACTAGCTATGAGTGAAGAAATTGACTCTTTGGCAAAGAACAATACTTGGCTAGTGGTAAACAAACCAGGAATGAAGAAGATTGTTGGTTGTAAGTGGATTTTCAAATATAAAGAAGGTATACCAGGAGTGGAACCACCAAGGTTTAAAGCACGGTTAGTTGTTAAGGGGTTTACACAGATTGAAGGTATTGACTACAACGAAATCTTCTCTCCAGTGGTAAAACATGTTTCTATTCGTCTCTTTCTGTCAATAGTGAAAACTGCATTCCTACATGGCACTCTAGATGAGGAGATATATATGAACCAACCTGAGGGATTCATTGAGAAAGGAAATGAATCTAAAGTGTGTTTGCTTAAGAAGTCGTTCTACGGTTTGAAGCAGTCTCCAAGGTAATGGAATCAGAGGTTTGATGAGTTTATGAAGGGACAAGGTTACAGTCAGAGCATTCATGATCCATGTGAATATTTTAAGGCAAAGAAGCTGGAAGATAAAGTGTTCCTATTGCTATACGTGGATGATATGCTAGTTGCCTCAAGAGATATGAGAAAGATTCAGGTGTTGAAGGAAAGCTTAAAATCTGAGTTTGAAATGAAAGATTTAGGAAAAGCTACTCGTATTTTGGGAATGGACATTGTGTGTGATAGGAAGAAAGGAATCCTAAAGCTATGAGAAGAAAAATATTTGAAACAAGTATTGAAGAATTTTAACATGGAAGGAGCTAAACCGGTTGTTACTCCTATCAGTTCTCAACACAAATTGAGAAGGTTAACAGACTCTGAAATCAAGGAAGAAGCTGACTATATGGACAAGATTCCCTATGCTAGTGCAGTTGGAAGTTTAATGTGCGCTATGATTGGATCTTGACCTGATTTGGGTTATGTTATTTGTCTGATCAGCAGATACATGTCTCAACCAGGAAGAGCTCACTGGGATGCTGTCAGATGGGTTTTCAAGTATCTAGCAGGAGCATTGGATATTTGTCTAACATTCACTAAACAGGAGGAGTTCAAGATAGTTTGTTACAGTGATTCAGATTACAATTCGGATTTGGATTGAAGGAGGTCAGTGTCAGCATACATTTTTCAGATTGGGGGAAACACTGTCAGTTGGCGAGCTACTCTACAGTCTGTAGTTGCATTGTCAACCACATAAGCTGAGTATATGGCTCTCACTGAAGCAGCTAAGGAGGGTAAATGGTTAATGATGCTTTGCGGTGAATTCGGTTTCAAGTTCAAGAACTACAAGTTGTTTTGTGATGCTCAAAGTGCGATATGTCTAGCTAACAATGCAGTTCATCATGGAAGAACAAAGCATATGGATTCTAAATACCATTTTATCAGAGACAAAGTGACAGAGGGTTCGGTAACCTAGTCAAGGTGCACACTACTCTAAATGCTGCAGATTTTCTAACTAAGTGTTTACCTGGTCCTGCGTTTCAAAGAGGCCTAGAGATGGCCAAGATCCTCGCCTGATGAGGTGAGTGGAGCTCGAGATAGCTTTGTCGGTTTGGGTTATCTCGCAGAAAAAAAAGGGTCAGTGAGTGTGAAAAGAAAAAAAAAATCTTAACTCGTTTGAGGATACTTACTATACTTGTTCAAGGAGGCTGGTGGAGGTATTATGGTATCTTAGTGCTGTTACTCGTCTTTACCTGAAAAGGAGAAATCAACGAAGTTATATGGTGATTCAGAGAAGGCAGAGTGAGGAAAAGTAGATCGAGGAAGAGATCTACACTTATCTTGTCTAGAAGGTTGTGACGAGTTGAATCGGGTAACAAGAGAAGCGATTCAGGTTGAAACCAAGACTGATTCATCGGGGAGTCGTGTAGCTGAATGGTTTTGGTGGAGCTTACAATGTAGATTCAGTCAGCTGGCTAGGGTTTTCTTCAGGAGTCGCAGGTGGAAGAAGGGTCAGACGAAACGAACCGACAAAGGTGGAGTTTGTGAGTGTCTGTCGTGTCTTTAGGTCTGAGCTGAAGCTGGGATAAGTTTACTAAGGCCCATTGGTGAAGCAGGAATAAGCTGGGCTTTGCTGGGCTTCGAATTAACCTGAAAAAGAAAGATACAGTTAGGTCCGTGAGATAAAATGATGCAGTATCATTTAATGATATATAACAACTTCATCTTCTTCGTAGAAGAGAGAGGGAGGTTGTTACGTCTGTTACGGATAAGAACAGAGAGAAAGGATCAGAGCGAGAGAAGAGAGAGTCTTATCTTGGCGATAGTTGCAACGGAGACGGCGGAGAGCTGTGAGCAACCGAGCTGTGAGCAACCGAGCCGTGAAGGAATCTGATTAATTACCGGTAGTGTATTTCAAAGGTATCTAACACTTTCTCAATTAGGTGTTAATCGTTGCGTGATAGTGTAAAGATACCGAGACTGTAATCGTTATGATGAGCTAGTGAGCAGTTGAGAGTGTCGATCTCTCCCCGGACAGTAGGAAACAAAGTCCAGGTGAACAAATCTTGATCTTCGTATAGCGTACTAGTTAAATCACTTACCTGAAACACAAACAAATACGAGTTAAGATCAAATATCAATCGAACGAATAAGTGTAGTCTAAGGATAAAACTAACACTTCCAATTAACCTGTAAACATATGAGTTTCACTAATAATTTTTTTTTTTTGTTTAAAACATTACTTGTTGTAATTTAAATGGAGTTGAACCTTAGATTTCTATGAAATTATGCTAAAAATGTAAATAGTCTCATTTTGCCTTTTTGTTTTGAAATCTTCCTTTCTGCTATTTTATTAAATCAAATATTTTTCTCAGAAAGAAGATTTGAACTAAACGCATATGTAATAATATGTTTACATAAACGAGGCTCTTAAAATCTTCCTTTCTGCTATTTTATTAAATCAAATGTTTTTCTCAGAAAGAAGATTTGAACTAAACGCATATGTTAAAAAAAAAAAAAAACGAGGCTTTTAAAGTAATATTCTGATAAAATTTGAAAATTAAAACTTTTGTTTTGTTAAAGTAATTAATAAGTTTTGGCCCAGACCCATACAGTTGTAACTTAAAACATTTATTGGTTTGATCATATTTATTAGAACTAAGGGCATCTCCAACTCAACTCCATTTTTTCTTTCATTTTGGAGTAAAAGTGAATATGAAGTAAACATTGCTCTAACCTTACTTCGTTTCTCACTTTATAATGGAGTTTACTCCATTTATAGAGTAATCTATTTTTTGTTTTGTTCATTACTCTATTATGAAGTGAAAAAATGAGTAGAATTAGAGCATTTTTACTCTATAATCACTTTTACTTCATTTTAGAGAAAAAATGGAGTTTTACATTGGAATTGGAATGCTCTAACTGTTCAATAAATAAATTCAAATGGTTAGTCTTCTCATTTGGAGTTCAATACGTTATAAAAAAAATTTGAGCCGCGTTTAGTCATTGGTCAACTCTCTGTACCAACCCTTTGCTTTATTAAGACATTTTTGTTTAATAGTACTCCCTCCGTTTCAGATTAAGTGTCGTTGTAAGGAAAAAAATTCGTTTCAAAATAAGTGTCGTTTTAGAGTTTCAATGCAAAATTCATTAATAAGATTCATAGGTAATTGTGTTTTTATTTTTCTATTGGTTGAAATGTGGTTAGGTGTATAGGTAATTGTGTTTTTATTTTGGAAATATACAAAATCATATGTTTTCTTAATATGTGTGAATAAACCTAAAACGACAAGTAATATGAAACGGAGGGAGTAACATTTTCTTTGACCAAATGCTTAATAGCATTTATTACCAAGTCGTTTTCACGCCATCTTTGTTTTTTTTTTTGTTTTGTTTCTTTGCTCAAACCAAATTAGTATTCCTTATATACAGTACTATTTAAAAAAATTGTTGCCTGCTTATGTGTCATTCTAAGAAATTGTAGAAATATTGTATTTTGGTTTTTCCAAATACAATCATGAATGCTACTTTAATGTTGTAAACATTTACAATATGTATGTATGAGTGTCAAAATGAGTATAACTCATGAGCTGGTTTAGCTCAGCTGAATTTTTTAATGAGTATGAGTTCTATTTTTAGACCTATTTAACAAATAAATTTAATAATCGAGTTTATCTTAGATCACAAGTTATATAAATAATTTTTAATTACCATGAGCTAACTTATGAGCTTGATCATTTTTATACTTAATATAAATATTTGTGGATGACTTCTATTTTTCATATGTAAAAAATATAGTTTCTGTATTTTTTACATTTATTTTCTAAAATTAAAATGTATAACTAAATTTTTTTAAATATATATAAAATGTAAAAGAATATTGATATCAATTCTCATATGATCACATCATATATTTTTATAATTAAAATGTAAAACAAATATTTTTAAGACTCTCACACTGGATATATATATATATATATATATATGTTTATGATTTGAAAAATAAAATTTTAAAAATGAATCATCTCAAAACTTTTGTGTGGAATATATTTTTGGATCATCGATTTAGCTTTGATTTAATTTATTATTACATGTTAGTTTTATTATGTATTTAATATTAGTATTTTAAATTTTTAATATTTAATATTTAAATTATATTATAAAAATCATTTTATTTTATATTTTATTTTACACTTATTTTATATTTTTTTAATATTTGATCATGAGTTAGTTCATTTAACTTTTGTTTTTGATGATTTGAGTTTAAATTTACATATTAAAGTTCATATAATAAATGAACTGAGTTGAGTTAACTCATGAAAGACCCGAATTTACGAATTGACCGAGTTATCTCATTTTGATATCCTATATGTATGATTCATTTAATCCTTATAGAAAATGTCCAAATATTAGACCACAAAAAGTCCAACTAATAATAAACTTTTAATTAGAAAATACTACTGATATTTGTGTGTTTCCACGTAACATGCATGAGATTTCTATAGGGGTTGACGAAATAAGTGTAAAGAAAAATGAAAAGAAACTCACGCGCTTTGGCAAAGAGCATGGAACTCACTTACTTACCTCTCCTGTATTTCGCTCTTTCCAAACTGGCACAAAGCAAGTAGCATCACTTCCCATTAATTCACCTCTCTCTCTCTCTCTACCCCTACCACACTCACCGCTTCTCCGATGGCGGTGGATAACGACGGTGACTGGAGTTTAACGGAGCTCATCTCCTCTCTCCTTGACCGTATCCCCAAGCTTCTCAGCTTCAAATCCAAATGGTCTTCGATTCGCGTCAAACTCGCCGATCTCAAGACTCACCTCTCCGATTCCGCCGCCTCTTCTTGTAACCAGCTAGCTCTGGATCTTCTCGTCTCCGTTCGAGAGACGCTACATGACGCTGTCTCCGTCGCGGAGAGGTGTGAGGGACCAGATTTATCGGAGGGAAAGCTCAAGACGCAGAGCGACGTTGACTCAGTCATGGCGAGACTCGATCGCCATGTGAAAGATGCTGAGGTTCTGATCAAAAGCGGTCTTCAGGATAACGGAATCGTTTCGATTTCATCGAAGAAGGAAGCTGTGGCGAGGAATCTAGTTATCCGATTACAGATAGGTGGAGCTGAGTCGAAGAACTCGGCGATTGATTCGTTGCTTGAGCAACTTCTCGAAGATGATAAGAACGTGATGATCTCCGTAGCTCAAGGAGTTGTTCCCGTTTTGGTTCGGTTGCTCGATTCGTGTAGTCTGAGTATGAAGGAGAAGATCGTAGCGGTGATTGCAAGAATCTCGATTGTGGAGAGCAGCAAGCACGTGTTGATAGCTGAAGGGTTGTCTCTACTGAACCATCTCCTTCGTGTACTGGAATCAGGAAGTGGGTTCGCTAAAGAGAAGGCTTGTGTTGCTCTGCAAGCTCTCAGTTTGTCTAAGGAGAATGCTAGAGCAATTGGTTGTAGAGGAGGAATCTCGTCTCTCCTTGAAATCTGCCAAGCAGGGACTCCTGGCTCTCAAGCTTTCGCCGCCCGTGTCTTGAGGAACTTAGCCTTGTTTACAGAGACCAAAGAGAATTTTGTTGAGGATAACGCTGTTTTTGTTCTTGTCTCTCTCGGTTCTTCAGGTACGCCTCTTGCTCGAGAGAATGCTCTAGGATGTTTGGCTAATTTAGCATCTGGGGGAGAGGATATGATGATGTTGATTGTGAGAGAAGGAGGGATTAAGTGTTTAAAGAGTTTCTGGGATTCTGTTTCTGATGCTAAGAGTCTTGAGGTAGGGGTTGTGCTTCTAAAGAATCTAGCTTTGTGTCCTATTGTAAGAGAAGTTCTTATGTCAGAAGAGTTTATCCCACGTTTGGTTCCAGTGTTGAGTTGTGGGGTTCTTTCTGTGAGAATTGCAGCTTCTGAAGCTGTTTCTACGCTAGGGTTCAGCTCGAAAAGCAGGAAAGAGATAGGTGAAAGCGGATGCATGGGTGCATTGATTGATATGTTAGATGGTAAAGCCATGGAAGAGAAAGAAGCAGCTTCTAAAGCTCTATCAACGTTACTGGTGTGCACACGCAACAGAAAGATTTTTAAGAAGAGTGACAAGGGTATACTCAGTCTTGTTCAGCTCTTGGATCCGAAGGTTACAAAATTGGATAAGAGATACACAGTCTATGCGTTAGAACTGCTTGTAACTTCTAAGAAATGTAGGAAACAAGTTGTTTCTGCTGGTGCTTGCTTGCATTTACAAAAGCTTGTGGAGATGGATGTTGAAGGAGCTAAGAAATTGGCAGAGAATCTTGCTCGGAGTAAGATTTGGGGCGTCTTTGCAAGGCCATAAGAGACTGTGGATACGTTATTAACTTGTATGTAAGGAACACTGATGAATCTTGTTGTGTCACTTTTCTCTATATGTTATTTGATGATTGATTGTTCATTAGGTTTGGTTGATTGAGTAGGGCAGAGTTTAATTGCCGATTAGTTCTTTAGACAAATAATAATATCTTTGTAGAGTTTGTAATCCTCTGTTTTCTATTTTCCTTGGTGACCTAATCATATCAGAGTTTGATCCTTCACAAATTTTGTTCATATCCTCTAAAACTTCAAGTACCTGATCCTTTCTCTCAAATGTTTGATTGATTTAACTGAATCTGGGAACAGGGTAGGTAATGCTTCTTGAGTGTCTGCAATCGCAATCTGTTTTGTTGTATATTTGAGTTGGAAACTGGTGGTATGTCTTGTCTGAACATATCTCAAATAATGTTGGTCGGAAAGCACATGGAATTTGTTTTGTTTACCCTTTTTATTCTCTCAATTTTTGAACTTATTTATTTTTGTGTGGCCCCGTATGATTGTTATACAGCTGTTAAGTTCTTCGACTTAGTCCAATGATTTAATTACAAATCTGAAATCTTCACATTGGTTGGATTCCTTTTTGTTCACTAGTGATGTAAAATAAATATAAGTTACCTTGAGTTTATTTCTCTACAAAATGGGGCAGATCAGTTACCACTGATCTTTCTTACATTTATATCGTTACATTTCCTGGAATAAATGTTCTTAGATCAAACAATAAAGAGCAAATATGTTTATTGAACGATGGAGTGTTGCCATCATGCTGATGTTTACTTGATACTGTATAATGATTTGAGCTGCTGACTGATCAACCTGCTGCTGTGAATAGCTGATTGAAGCTCTAGATTATCTGACCACCATTGTTCTAACCCGTGAGCCTCGAGAAATTTTTGTTTTCCTTTCGACATCACGAAAAGCTTTGCTGCTGCTTGAGGAATAGTGTTCACAACAGGACTGTTGTTCTCCTTGTTGTTCACTTCTCTCTTCTCATTTACTCCACCCTGGTCAGTGTAGTGGCAGCAGATGTAGTCGCTATCGTTCACATATAAATGAGGCACCCATTTTCTCAAATCCACAGAAGATTTCTGATTCTGCCCGTAGAAACTCGGTACCCAGCTCCTAAAACCTGAACCACTACCAGAGCTAGGAGACGTCTCTGCTTCATTACCATTCAGTATCAAAGGCTCGTTTTTTTGAGGCAGCATTGACATGAGTCTTTTCCAGGCAAACCCAGCTTTTTCACCAATGTTTCTTAAGCTCATAGCAAGAGATACAGAAGGTGGATTGAACAAATGAGCATCCACAAACAGCCCTTCTTTAGCCAAGGCTTTACCAACCTGTAAAGCAAAACCAGCTCCTAAAGAATGGCCAACAATACAGACGTTACTGCTTCCAAACCTCTTAGCTACTGACTGCAGCGCCTCAAGAGCGACCCTAAACCTCACTGAACCTTTAAGGCTCTCCCAAGCTAGAAACCGGAGATCGTCTTCAATGTCACGTCTCATTGTAAGACTCTTTAGTATGGTTCCTCGGAGAGCGAGTACTGCTTTTGGTGCACCACTTGGTCTTATGACCACTAAATCAGCCATTGCAGCTGCTCTGTCCCATTCAAGAACAGCTCCAAATATGGATCCGTCTCGCTCATCAATCAGCATTTGCGATAACTTGTATTTGAAAGGAATCCACCATTTGGGTGCGAGAGCGTTTTGAGCGTTTCTGTTCTCTTGTCTGTCGAGTTCAAGTAAGTAAGCTGCTTGAATAAAGCATGCCATTACTGTTCTCTTGTAGTTCGGATCCTTCCTACATACACAGAAAATCAACTCAAAAAGGTTAAAACATTAGATTCATGAAAAGTAAAATACTTGCAGAACAAAAATAAAGGTAGTTATCTTTAGAAACTTCTCAGTTTTGTTTAGCAATAAATTAAGCTAAACAAAAACTCAACCAACTCTGAGTTTGAATCCCTTCTGATATGTCTTAACAAGAACGTAATAACAGAAACTAGTTTCAGTTGTAATAAGAGAGAGAGCAATTTTACCAACTGGAGCTGATGAGATCTCTCCAGTTAGGAGAAGCTACGTTTCTGGGTCCCGAGACGTGAAACGCGTAAGGGTGATGAGCGTCATCTTCCTTCACCACCACCCTCTTCGTCTTCGGAGTCATCGGCGTAGTAGTAGCCGCCATTAACACCACGTTGGATTCAGTTTCCGTCATGTCTTCTTCCACAGCTCCACAGTTCGCCATCAACATTCCCTCTCTGTTTCTTTTACGCGACTAGAGCATCAGATCACCACCCTCTTTTCAGTGGGAATTTAACTTTGGAGATCAATGCAAGTTGGCAAATTCGAAATCGATCCGTATGGGGGATCGGATTCGAATTGAAGTGTTTTCAAGCGTTGGAACTGAGAAAAAAATGTAAGAAGATAAAGTTGCAACTTTTCGGATTTGTGAATTAATTAGAAAGAAAAACTTTAATTAATGATTTTGAAACGCCTGGGATTTGCGGATCTATCAAACGGTCATCTTGTTTTTGTTGTCGACTTTTATAGTAAAAACCTTTTTAAACCCTTAACGTCTTGTCTTGGAAGGTCTTTCCTTGAAGGGGTAGAGTAGGTAGAACGATAAACTTAGTCCACGGTGGCGAGTGGAAGCCAGAATGCAAGCGCTCATGCGTCCCGTGAAAGATTTCACCTATTTTTAAAAATAAAATATATTTCATTAAATGCAACCCTTTTGGATGCGGTGGTGACTACAACAATCCGGTAAACCACCGAAAACATTAGCCCTAGGTTACATAATTCCAACAACAACAAACTAAATGCAAATCATAGAAAGAGAGGAGGCAGGGCGTGGCTGAGAGGTCAGATGAAGCCAAGTTCATGCTCCAATGAACACCAGCGGAGATTCGACAACACTCATGACTGCACTAAACCGGATGCCCAAGCCAGCTTGAAGATCAGTCGACAGTCGCCATCAGGATTCACCCACTGTCAGAGAGACCCCGCAGCCACAGACACTGGAATCGAAGGACATCCGACTACCAAATCCTAGCCACCACAAATATGACACTTGTGTTGACGCCGTTACCAAGTCCGAGGAGTCCATGTCGCTCTTCACCAACCTCCTGATGGCGAGAGAGAGCCACACCTGAGAGGAAACCGAGCCCGAGGAACTGCCATCCTCAAACTCGAACCTGTCGTCGGCAACTATCCTCGCAACAACCGCCACAAGCCAAAATCCCAATAACCAACCAGCAAAATCTGGTCACTAACTCTGTCGTCTTCTTAACAGAGTGATGAGACCATGAATTCCGACGAGCCACTAGGACCGTCAAGCCGTTGTTGAGGTCGCTGCTGCATGAAACCTTTCCGATTCGCCAAGAAGAGGTGGAGAGAGCTCACTTGATCTCTGAAATCGAGTTTGACTTTATGCGTCAGATGCTAAAGAAATGTTGGGGGGGGGGGGGGTAGCTCATGCGTAATGACGACGGCGTCAGAGCAAGACGAGCGGACCTTATTCTCTTTAAGGACATAACCCACTCACTTTGTTCTCTTATAACCCAACATATTCTACATAACCCTAAAGATATGAAATTACCATAAAAGTGTTAATGGGACTGAAATCTGTTATGACCTAAAAGGCCAAAAAGAGTCTCCCACGTGCAAAAAAAATTTAGATAGACCAAGGGAGTATAAATTACAACAAATGCCATTAATGAAACTTCATTATAGACCGTTAGATCTGTTCTTCCACGTTTTAATCTGAGCCGTCGAATCTTTTTGTTATACTCCTCTCTCTCACCTGGGCCCACCTGAAAATTAAATTCATCTTCTTCTTCTTCATTTCACCTCAACTACCCACGAAAATTCATTTTTTTCACCAACCAAACTTCTTCTCTTCAACTCTTTATCCACAAACTTTTAGCTCTGTTTCTTAAGGTGTTTCTAGAGTTTATGAAGCCTTGAAAACGCACATGTGAGTCGTTCTTGGTGCTGAAATCGTTTGGTAAGTGTATACTCTCTCCCTCTCTTTCTCCCTCTCCCTCTCTTTCTCTCTCACTCTTCTTTGTATCTGCTTTTTTATTGTTTTCTGTTTCGGTTTAGTCACATAATATGTATGTTAACGTTATGAGTCAGGTTCTAAGGTTAAATATAATGTAGTTAAGATATGAAGCATGATATTGTAGAATAAATCGTTTTTGCATATGGTAAAACTAGTACAACTTTGAAGTTGAAACTCGCTAAGAACCGGTTATACTGGTACAACTTATAAAAAGTGAAAGTAGTAAATCTGGCATAACTAGTATTACTGGTATTGTTCATACGAAACGTACATCTGGATAACCTGGTACAACCGGAAGTAGTATTGAATAAGAGTATGTGTATAACTTATATAATTTACAGTAGTCATGTGGCAAGTGAACATAATATAACTGGTGCTACTAGTATAACTAATAACTAATGTTAAAGGTACACCAGTCTAACTGGTAAAACAAGTATAACCAGCAATTTAGTGGCAGTAGAACTCGTATAACTGGTAATATTATTATGTGGTAATGTTGTATTTTACTCATTTTCAGGAACTATGGATAGTAGTGGAGCTGTGGTGATACATTTTGATCATGGTAGAGATCAAAATATTTCAACATTAGTGATGAAAGGAAGATATTAGGATATTACTTATTCTCAATTGGTTGATAGAATATGCAAGAAAATGAATATCGATGTAGCTGCGACGAAGCTTCAACTTAGTTACTTTCCTCTGGTGGTGGATAATAAGAGGCCTTTTTATATTTTGGATGATGAAGATGTCTTAGGATATTTAATGGAGGTAGATAAGAAAAACCGTCGTAGTGTTATGCATGTAAAGGTATCTGAAATCGTCTTAGAAAATCAGAGTAACGAGCAATTTTCTATGAATGAGGAAAATATAAGTGATGCAAGAGCTAATGATGGTATGGTTGTAGTTGAGGAGCTGGCAATTGTTCCTCAAAAACAATCAAATGGGTATGAGCATGAGAAAAGCAATGAAGATGGTGATGAAATGGTTGAGAAAAGCAATAAAGATGGTGATGAAATGGTTGATAGGGAGGAGTTGGCGGCTATTACACAAGCTGAAGAAACAATTGTCAATATTGAGTGGGATGATGGTATTGATATGAGTTTACATCAAGAATTTGCGACTAAGGATGAAGTGAGGGATTTAATGGATAAAGGAGTGCATTTGAATTGTTTTGAGGTTGATATATTGAAGTTGAATCATGTTCTTTATGTATTGAAATGTCGTGGAGTTGGATGTAGATGGTATTTACGAGCTGCAAAGATGAAAAAACTCTGTTTTTTTCACTATAAGGACGTACAGAAAGATGCATGCGTGTTCTCGGGGAGAGGGAAGTGTAACCAAGATAGGGAAAAGAGGCACACCAAGCTTGGTCGCATCAGTGGTGCATGCCGATTATCCAGGCCAATACAAGACTCCAGATCCAAAGACTCTTGTAGATTTTGTGAAGCACAAACTAGGTGTTACGGTTTCATATTCTACGGCTTTGAGAGGGAAACACCAAGCTGTTAGTGATCTGCGTGGTAACCCTGTGGAGAGTTTTGCAAGACTGCCATTTTACTTGTACATGCTAGAAAGGTTGAATCATGATACCATCACACGATTAGTAGTGGATGAGACGAATCAGTTTAAGTATATGTTCTTTGCGCTTGGAGCTTGCATCGAAGGGTTTAAGGCAATGAGAAAAGTGATAATAATGGATGGTACTCATCTAAAGGGTGTGTACAAAGGAGTGCTTCTCATTGCCACTGCTCAGGATCCAGATCCAGATCATCATCATTATCCCCTTGCTTTTGCGGTAGTAGATGGTGAGAAACATGCGAGTTGGGAGTGGTTTTTGACTATATTGAAAACTTTGATACCCGATGATCCTCAACTTGTATTTTGTACTAATAGAAACCAATGTATCATCAAGAAAGTGCACGAGGTGTACCCATTGGCGATCCATGGATATTGCATTTATCACTTGTCTAATAATGTCAGCGGAGCATGCATCAATGTTAACAAGAAAGGGGTTGCCAAAAAGTTTAGAAAAATTGTTGGTATGTACACAAAGATAGAGTTCAGAAAATGTTACAATGATTTCAGGAGAACGTATCCTCAAGATGCCGACTATTTAGATGAGAGTGTTCATGAGACCAAATGGGCAAGATGTAAATTTCCGGGAGAAAGGTATAACATAGATACAACAAACATTGTTGAATCTATCAATGGTGTTTTAAAGGAACCAAGGAAATATGCATTGTTGCCAATGATTGATGTGGTGGTGGGGAAAATTGTAGAATGATTTAATAAATATCGTCAATTATCTTTACGGGTACCAGAGAGGCAGCTGCTTGTCCCGCATGTGCATGGGATATTGTATCACAATTATCCGAAGAGAAAAGCAAGGTGATGGAGCTAAACAGATTCGAACGTCACTACAATGTGATTGGGAAGGACGGTCAAGGTTATTTTGTTGATTTGAGCAACGGAACGTGCTATTGTAGGTGTTTTGATATTGATCGGTATCCTTGTGTGCATGCACTTGCTGCTATCCTCGCGCGTGGAGAAATAGCTGAACATTATTGTTCTAGGTATTACTGGATGGAGCAGTGGACTTTGGCATATTACAGAACAATATATCCAGTGCCTCATCATTCATCATGGGAAAGTTATAAAATTCCTGAGGAAATCCGATCTAAGGTTGTCTTCCCTCCGAATGTGGGTAAAAAGAAAGGAAGACTACAAGTTACTAGATTCCCATCTGCAGGAGAATACCGGAGGAAGAGAAAGAAGAAGTATCCACCTTTGGTTGATGAGAATGACGGATGTAGCAGTGATGGAAGTAGCAGCGATAGAAGTGGTCATGATGAAAATGAAAGTGGCCAGAAGACTGAATGAGCTTTAATTATGGATGTTTAATATGTTGTGTACCTTTTTATGGATGTTTTTATATGTTATGTTTGCTACTCTTTGTAATGGTCGAATTCTGAATGTGTTGCTCTGTCATGTATTACTCGTACAACTAGTTAAACCAGAATCAGGTACAACTGGAATAACTAGTACAACTATTCCATGTTCACCAAACTAATTAAACTGGTATAACTACTCAGGTTATGAAATTCAAATATTCCTTTGTGGTTTCCAAGACTTAAAAAAACAACCAACAACCAAATTCGTAAGTATTTAGATAGCTTACTTATGAATTTCATTTTTTTTTTGTCAATTATGATATGATCACATAAGTTTGCATGATCTACATTATTCTTTTAAAGTTTGTTAACTTGTTTGTCCCCATGATTTTTGGAAAATATACATGAAATGTATTTTACCATCAATGATGATTTATTTATCTTCGGGCAAAGGTATGTAAACATAAAAAAGTGGTACAACTAAGGTAATTGTTTTTTTATACGGTACAACTAATATTTTCTTATTTCACTGTCAAAGTACAACTATGTACAAACTGGTTCAACTACAAAACTAATACAACTATGTGCAATTTTCCCTCCTCCGAATTCATATTGTTTTTCACGTTTTAAATGTGTTTGCTTTCACATTTTTCATATTTTAAATGTGTTTCAGATGATTCTTACACATTTTAATTGAACACTAGTTGTACTACTTTAACTAGTTGTACTAGTTTCATATTTTTTGGTGTAGTTTACATAGTTTTACTTGTTGTACCAACATACCACACACATATAGTTTTTAAACCACATACATATTAAGTTCTAAAAATAACATAGTTAAAGGTTTTAGAACACACATACATATAAGTTCTAAGTTATAGGTTTTCAAACACACATACATATAAGTTCTAAAAACAACACAGTCCTGCAACCAAATCAGTTTGGCATAAAAGGAGACCGCAACAAATAAGAACTTTGACACCCTCTTTTGTTTCTCACCACCATCGTCCTCTTTCTCACCTTCCTCACCCTCATTGTCTGCAGCAGCCTTTTCCGCAGCAGCCCTCTCAACTCTCTCTGCAGCTTCTGCCATAATTTGAAGTGTAGATGGCTCATATCCGTCGTCCTTATTCCCACCTTCCTCACCCTCCTTGTCAGCCTCTATCTCAGCCTCTGTCTAGCCCTCCTTTTCAGCCTCTATCTTGCTCTCTTTCTCAGGCTCCTCCTCTCCCACCAGTCCTATAATATCTACAACAAAACCACAATCACAAACAAGGACAACAATCACAAAAAGCAAAAACTAAGTAAAAACCAAATCACAAAAAAAAAAACTCAAAACAAATACCTTCAGGTGCTGTATCAGTAGGAAGAGGAGTACCTACACCTGCATCACCTTCAGGTGTTGTATCAGTAGGAAGAGGAGTACCTACACCTGCATCACCTAATGCACAAAACCAATAACATTTACTTCATGTTTGATATCATAAAATCAATAACCAATAATACACAAAACCAATAACATTTTACCTCCTGAAGTTCCACTGGTTTGATATTGATCATACTGGAATGATCAATTTTCCCTTTGATTCCTTTCATCTTCCAGCTCTTTCACTCTTGCTGCTAGAAGACGAATTGTTTCATCCCTCAATGCAAATCCGTCATCCATTCTCTTGTTCAATCTCAACTCCAATTCTGTTACCCTCTCACGGCATGTGTCCCCCTCTGCCACGCCTGCTGCCTCGCCCCCTACCTCGGGTTCCACGGGCACTTTTTCTTCCTCCTGTTGAGGCTCGGTAGGTCGGGTTTTCACATCCATCTCAAATAGATCCTCCCAAAATATTTTTTCCCCTGGTTGAATAAGGATCTGGTTCCAACTATCGACGACTATATCGGCCGTATCTGAATCATCTATCAGCTCCACGTCTTCTAAAATCCATTCGTCCATGATTGTGTACAAGAGGTCTATTTCTTCTCCCTCTGGTTCCAGAATACTGGTAATCACCTGAAATATGAGCAGTTATATTAGTAGTTGTACCAGTTATATTAGTTATATAACTAAAAGGTTTTACCTTTGTGTTTCCAAGCGCCTGATAAATCATGTCCAATGGATATCCTGTTGTCCCGGTCCTCTTGTACTTCCATTTGCACATTCTTGGACAATCTGCGAGACAGTTAAGAACAATGTCTCTTAATGCATCCCTAAGGACAGGGATACATTCAAACGCTAATATATGCACATCATTTCACACAATCATATTAGTTACAGTGTAACACATATGCTTATTAAAAATACAACATACCTCCAAAGGGTTGATAAACCCTGGAAATACCCATTGGGCCTTCTCTGGGATCCCATTACGGAAATGATCCCTCAAGTGGAAAATCTCCTTCATGCAATCATCAAATGTGTAACGGCCCCATGGAAAGTTATCGACAAAATCCAGATCATCTACCGCTTGGAGAATGAAAGGCTCAATGAAGTATCCTCCTTTTGACCTTCCTCTTATAACTCTGGCCAAAAAGTAGAGAACCGCCATCTTCAGACGCTCGTCACTACCATCAGCCTTCATCTTCAGAAGCTTCTATTCGACATCCATTTCTGTCACTCTCAAACCCCTTTCCTTCCCCTTCTTCCCCTTCTTCTCCTTATTCTTCTTCTCTTTCTTCTTGAAATGCTTTGTCGCAAACTTCATACTCCCTATGCTCGGATAGTTTTCTGGGTATGTGTGGCAGTGTAAACCAGAGAGGAGGGCATGTTCCCTGATAGAGTACCTGACTGGAATACCATTTACCCCAAACCAAGCTTGTCGACCCTTTTTGTATGCATAGTACGAAGTAGCAACATCCACATTCCCATCACCTTTCTTGTTGCGCCGCAATCCATGTGGAATATATGCTTGAACTGAGGGTGATTTTGAAACCAACTCTTCTCTGAATCGTCAAACTTTTCAATCATCTTCAGAAAGTCATGTTGGTGGCACCTTGAGGAAAGCTTGCAACTCTTCCCATACTCACTCGTCTGGAAGAAAAACCCAACAAGTCTCATTGGTCCTACGGTCATATCCTCATCCACAACCTGAAAACACAAAATTCACTGAATAAATACTGAGTTATACTAAAAATAATTGTTTAATTGTACCAGTCATACTAGTTATATTAATAATAATTGTCTACTAGTACCAGTCAAACTAGTTATACTTATCTAGTTGTACTAGTCAGACTAGCTATACTTATCTAGTTGTACCAGTTAGACTAGTTATACTAATGATAATTGTATACTTGTAGCAGTATACACACGTTTTACCTCTTAGTTGTACTAGTTACACTAGTAAAACTCAACACAGTTGAACTAGTTATACTATTAAAATCCAAACAATTTTCAAAAACCATTTCTAGTATTACTTAACACTACTTATATTTCTAATAAGTATACTAGTTATACTAGTTTCACTATATCTGTTTTAAAATTTATTTTTAAAAAACCAAATAGTTGTACTAGTTACACTATTAAAACTCAACACAGTTGAACTAGTTATACTGTTTAAATCCAATTTTCAAAAATCATTTCTAGTATTACTTAACACTACTTATATTTCTAATAGTTATACTAGTTAAACTAGTTAAACTATATCTGTTTTAAAACTTATTTTTTTTAAAAACAAATAGTTGTACTAGTTATACTTTTAAAACACGACATAGTTGAACTAGTTATATCATTTAAATCCAAACAATTTTCAAAAACCATTTCAAATTGAATTGTTTATCGTTCTTTCCGGAACATTGGCATTGTCATTGTGTGCCTCAGGTGCGTCTGCTTCTCTGTTGTTAGACTCAATCTCCTCTTCATCATCACAAACGGGCTGAGAAGGACTCCTTGTGGAAGAGCCTGAAAGTGAGTTAACTGGTTGTTCTGGATTTTCGGGATTAGATTGAATCAGAGGTGGTGTGCTTGGATTAGCCTCATTACCGGCCTCAGATGGCAATGGGGTTGAAGTTGCTGGGAAATCATTAGGATCCGGTGGAGATGATGTTTCTGTCTCCGCATTCCGAGCCCGTTTGGTTCGATTCGAGGAGGACCCTCCGTCGATAACACCGTCGACACCACCGTCGTCACCTCCGTCCACAGCTCCGCCGTCAACACAACCGTCTCGTTTCCTCTTCTTCACCGTGCCTTCACTCTTCCTCTTCGATGCCTCTCTCTTCTTCTTCGCCGTCTCTTTCTGCTTTTTCATTGTCGCTTCTCTCTTCTTTTTCGCCGCCGCCTCTCTCTTCTTCTTCGCTGCTGCGTCTCTCTTCATCTTCACGCCGGCGTCGTTCTTCTTCTTCTCCGGCGTAGGTTTCTTCGTCTTCGCCGGTTCTCTTTCTTTCTTCTTCTTTTCGGTTGCTCGAGTTTTGGGTGACATGTTCACTCGTGGGGATCGTCTTCACCGATTCTCCTTTGTTTATGGTGGAGGAAGTTAGGGATTTTGTTTTCCCTTGTTTATGTCGACAATTAGAGAGAAATTAGGGATTTTAAGTTTAGGTTGCGGGTCGGGTTAGATCGGGTAGGGTCGGGTTTGTGGTTCTGGATATTGGATGGTTGGGTTTGTAAATAAGTAGTAAACTTAGTTTTTTTAGACTTTACATTCTATTTTCGATTTATTTTTAATTCATTAAAAAAAAAGTGGTCCATTTTAGATTTTTTGGACTCCAACTGGTCCATACCAGCATTTGATCCGTGTTAATGAAAGGATGTTTTACACCATTGGATCAAAAGAAGGAGGACCACACGATTTCTCCTTCCCATTCCTTCTCTCCTCTTGGCGTGGAAGGGACCCACCCTTCTTCGTCCTCTTCAATTTCACGTAACTACCATCCCATCTTCCTCTTCAATTCTTCACCAACCTAGCTTTTCTCCTTCATCCATTTTCGTTTCTTTAAGAGATTGAACGACGAGCAACATAAACATCTACAAGAAATCGTATATCTTCCTCCATTGATAAACTTGGATAATGCTCTTTCTCTATCTCAGACTTGCTCTTTCTTTCTCTTTCTCTCTGTCTCTCTCTATCTTGAAAATTAGATTCAGTTGAATCATGTTTGAACCAAAGACATGAAGGTAATAAGAGTGATTTGAAGTTGAATAGAATGTAAATATTATTAGAATCACAAAATTATGGAAGGAGAGTTGTATATATAAGATGGTATAACTGGTACAACCCGTCGCATAAATCATGTAAACAAAATGTTTACTGGTATAACTAATGGTTTATGTTGTACTAATGGTATAACTACTATAACTATTTAGAACAGTTGAAGTAGTAAGTCTAATACAAATAGTGTTAATGTGATTGTTCATACAAAACGTACGACTAGTTAAACGGGAACAACTATTAGTAACTTGTACAATATGTATATCGGTACAACTAGTGTTAGTGTGATGGTTCATTTAGAAACGTACAACTAGTATAACTATTAGTAACATATACAATATGTATATTAGAACAACGTGTTACTGTGATGGTTCTTGTTAGACGTACAACTGATACGTCTACTAGTAATGTATACAATAGGTCTACCAGTTAAACTAGTATGACAAGTTTAAATAGTAAAACTGGTATTACTAGTATAACTGTAATATAGAGTGTAACATGAAAACAAATATAAATGGTACAACTAATACGAATGTCTTCACTGCCACATGTATAACTAGAAGAACCGGTACAACTACTAAGTGGTGATGTTGTTTATTATACTTTTCAGGTAACTATTGATGATAACCGACGTGTGGTGATATAATTTGATAAATGGGGTAGTTATTCAGATGTGGGAGATGAAGTTCGACGGAAGCGGAAAGACAAACATATTTTTACTTTAGTGTTTACAAAGAGAAGTTATGAAGAGGTGACTTACTCTCACTTTGTTGATAGAATATGCAGGAAAATGAAGATTGATGTAGCTTCTACCATGATTCAACTGAGTTACTTTCCGTTGCGAATGGATGATAAGAGGCCATGTTACATCTTTGATGATGAAGATGTTTTAGGATATTTGTTGGAAGTAGAAAAAAAAATCAGGGGAGTATTGTCTTGCACGTGGAACTCACATAATCTGTCTCAGAAAACCAAAGTAACGAGATGTTTTCTAGGGATGAAGAAATTCTTAGTGATGCAAGAGCTAATGATGATATGGTCGATCTTAAGGAGTTGACGATTTTTCCTCATATTTAAGAGGATGAGAATGAGAAAGACGATGAAGTGGAGGATGAAAGGGATGAATGGAGAAGTTGGCGGTTGTGACACCAACTGAAACACCAGTTGTATAATTTGAGTGGGATGATGGTATTGAGATGACTTTGCACCAAGAATTTGAAACTAAGCATGGAGTGAAGGATTTAGTGGACAAGGTTGTGCATAAGAATTGTTTTGAGGTTGATATAGTGAAGTCGATGCCTTGACTTTACTTATTAAAATGTCGTGGGGTTGGTTACAAATGGCATTTACGAGCTGCAAAGCTGAAAAACTCAGATTTTTTTTCACTATAAGGACGTATCGGAAGATGCATATTTGTGGTAGGATAACTGAAAGTGCAACCAGGAAGGGAAAAAAAGGCACACCAAGCTTGGTCACATATGTGCTGCAAGCTGATTATTCAGGAAAATACAAGACTCTGGCACCAAAGGATCTCATAGATTTGGTTAAAAACAAACTGGGTGTTAAGGTTTCATATGTTACGGCTTGGAGAGGAAAATACAAAGTTATCAACGAACTGCGTGGTAACCCAATAGAGAAGGTTGAATCCTGGTATTGTTACCCGCTTAGTAGTGGATGAGAAGAACCAGTTTAAGTATATGTTCTTCGCGTCCGGAGCTTGCATTGAATGGTTTAATTCTATGTGGAAAGTGGTAGTTATGGATGGAACTCATATGAAGGGTGTGTATAAAGGAGCGCATCTAATTGCCACTGCTCAGGATCTAGATCATCATCATTATCCTCTCGCTTTTGCTGTAATAGATGGTGAGAAAAATGCAAGTTGGAGGTGTTTTTTGGCGATATTGAAAACCTTGATACCAGATGATCCTCAGATTGTATTTTGTATTAATAGAAACCAAAGCATCATCAAGACAGTACACGAGGTCTACCCATTGGAGATCCATGGATATTGCATATATCACTTGTCAAGTAATGTGAAATGAGCATGCAGTCATGTTAGGAAAGATGTGGTTGGCCATACTTCCAGAAAAATTACTGGTATTTATACGGAAAGAGAGTTTAGAAGAAAATATATGTGTTGCTGCCAATGATTGATGAGATCGTGGGGAAGATTGCAGAATGGTATAACAAATACCGACAACTTTCTCTAGGGATTCCACATACTCAATTACTTGTCCCACGTGTGCATACTGAATTGCATGTGAATTATCCAATTGCAAAAACACTTCACGTGAAGGTGTAATGTGTTGTGGAACTTATTTATATGTTTTGAGACTTATTTATGTAATATGTTTTTTATGTCAGGTACTACAGGTACAACTGGTAAAACTTCATATAACATAACATGCATGTTTCTGTGTTGTCATACTGGTACAACTAGAATAATTATGTAATCTAACACTAGGATAACTAGTATAACTACATTATATCTATGAGGAATGAACTACTGGTACAAATGGTATAATTTCTTTAATTATGAAAATTTTAAATTTCATTTGGCTTTCCATGAGTAAATAACAATAAACTAGACAAGTGGGAAGGTCCTTAGAGTGGTTCATCCTAATTATTTGAAGTTTAACCAAATTTTTTTAATATAATTATTATACAATCACATCAGTTTCCATGATCTATCTTATACTTTAAAGGTTTGTTTACTAGTTTGTTCACTATATTTTTGAAAAACATACACAAAATATATTTTAACAAATTAATGATTCCATAGTGTGTAGTTCTAGGTATGTAAATATTTAAAGATTGTACAACTGAGGTATATATATTTTCTATGTGGTACAACTACATAATTCAATTTTTCTACCAAAATACAACTATGTACAAACATATACAACCCAAAACCCGTTACAACTATATATACGAATGTACAACTACAATACTAGTACAACTAAATGTTAATAAGTTTGTTATGTTTTAGTTGTTTATCACGTTTTAAATGTGTAGCACGTTCTAAACATAATATTTATACATTTATTTTATTAGTTGTACCAGTTGTACCAGTCAGAGTTATTAACACATAGTAGTATTAGTAATTTTAGTTAAACTTATTTCAGTTATACTAGTCACACTTCTCTTAAGTACAACTAAATCAACTAGAACAATTATATACAATATATAACCTAGTTGTACCATAATCCAAAAAATTAAATCAAGTTTACCTCTGTAGCATTAGATTCTTGAGATGTGCGAGGGTCACCATGATTCGAACCAATTTCCTCAATATTTTCTCCTTGTTCCGAAGAAGGTGTTCCCCCTTTAGTGGAAGACCCGGGAAGATGTGTAACCGGAGGATATTATGTGTTCTCTGGTGGAGAATCTTGTGACCTCGCTGCTTCTGCTAACGGTGTTGCCTCAATGTCGGTCTGAGTAGGAGACACGGCCGGAGTAGGAGAAGCGGTCGGAGTAGGAGAAGCATCCGCATTTTGTTGACTTCGAGTTTTAAGGATAGGGTTCTGCCGCGGCCTCTTATAGGGTTGAGATGATGACCCACCATTGTCTTCTCTGTGTTCCTCTACCGGAGATGGCCGCTTCTTCTTCGTCGGTACAACTTTCTTCTTCTTCTTCGGAGGTGGTGGTTTTTTCTTCTTCGCCGGTGAAGATTCCTTTCTCTTCTTCGCTGGAGATTCTGTTTTCTTCTTTGTAGGAGCCATTATCGTGATGTTTGGGTTCTGAAATCAAGGGATGGAGGAAATGGAGGTTTTGATCGTGTGGGTTGAGAGTGGGGAGTTGGATTTTTGATTTGGGGATTTAGGGCACTAGTAGGGTCGGGTTTCGGGTAGGTCCAGGCGGGTAGGATAGTAATGGCACGGATCATAAATAAACTGATGTCTTCTATTTTTTTAGTTATTTACCCTTTTTGTATTTAAATTTTAATATTAAAATTAGAAATATTATGATGGGGTTATTTTAGAATTTTAGGAACTTAAGTGTGTCATCCCAAAATTTGATCCAAAACGCGCCTCCGCCCAAGCAATAATTTTTTGAGGAAAAAAAGTATACAAAAGATTTCACTTTTTAGTATTGTTTACGGGAAAATGATCTATTTTTAAATTAATATTTTTATAGTATCTTGTACAATCTGAAAAGTGATAATTGCTAAATACAATATCAACTCAATTATAATTTAAATAAACTACATAAATTTATTTTAAAAGTATATAAATCTAAATGTAACAAAGTTAGTCAATTGTTAACTTAAAACAAAATTATTTTAGCTTTACAAGGAATTTTACTAACATACCTAATTCAAACGAGCATTAAACACCAACACTAAGACTATATACAATGATTTCAACAAACAACACTCTCCACATCATCTTTTTTTACATCATCTTCTCTCTTTTCCACTTAATAATTCAACACCACTCATTTTTTATACCCTACAATGATTTATTTAATAAAATTCAATACTCTACCATACTATTTTTATTTTTATTTTCATATTCTATGTTTTTGTTTTTGTTTTTGTTTTTGTTCTATGTTTTTGTTTTTGTTTTTATGTTTACATAATAATAATAATAATTATTGGTTGAATTTAAATTATAATATTTAAGAGCTAAATAAATAATTAAATAACTTTTTATTTTTTTATTTTATAATTTTAATAAAAACAATTATTAAATATGGTGGATGAAAGTTTGGAATACCTGACGGCATGAAAAAAACTTTGTGGAAAACCATAATTTGGTATGTTTTAGGGTTGGTTGGAAGATTGATTTTGAAATAGATAGTTGTTAGGATTTGAGTATTTGAAAAGATAGTTTGAAGAGTTTTGGATATTATTAGAAGGGTTTTTTCTTGAGATCCATTTTTCAATGAAAATAGAAAAATACATAAGCGATAGTTTATGAGAGACCAACAAATGATTTTTAGAGTATAAAAATAAATAAATAAATATATATATATATATATTTAATATAATTTAATATACAAAATTAAATCAAATAATGTAGCAAGTAAATAAAAACTCAGCACAATCAATTAGAAAACTATCATCATTTCCACTTTTTCTTTAGCCAATGGGATAACACCATGTCGACAATCTCTCACTTCTCCATCCAAATTCAACCCGTTTAATTTCTTCAAACCAGTTGAATGCCAAGTCATATTCAACTCATAATTAAATGAGCCATTAAAAGTTTTCAACTATTGAAATTATAATTTCAACACTTCATTGCATGTAGTCTAAGTCATCCAAGCATGTTGACCACTAGATCAAGATAAATATTTGTTAAAATAACATAATTTAAGATATTTATTGTAACAATAGTACACCTTGTTCGTCGTCTCTTTTCTTTGAGAGATTTTCTAAAAAGAAAAATTGCATTTAAAACTATGAAGATGTAAGAAGTTACAACTTTAAATCTCAACGAGAGAGACTGAGGAATTTATTTTACAATCAATATCATGGCACTGGTGTTTTACGGATGGATTATGGAAATCTTAGAAGATTTTTTCGGACGAGGGTTGGTACAGTACGTTACACGGTTTTGAGGGTCTATTCGGAGCGAGAAATACAAGGGCAAGGCTTTCTCCTTTACACTCAGAAATGGAAACTCTCATATGGGCAATGAAAAGCATGCGGAACTTACATCAATATCATGCAACAAATTGTATTCCATTGGTGAAGATGGTTTATGCACCAGAGGACTGGCCAGCCTTTGCAAACTATTTAGAAGATATCAAGATTCTTCGAGAAAGTTTCAACCACTCAGAGATCATTCATATTCCCGAACGCTGAACACGAAAAAACGTATCATTTAGACGTAATCAAATTTAAATGGGATTCGTCTTGAATATTTAGTGAGTTCCTTCCTGTTATTAAGTTTTATGAAAGTCAAAATGTAACCCCGTTAGAGAGACTAATATCTTCTTAGTGCACGCAATATCCAATTTTAGGGTTCATCTTCTTCTTTGATCTCTGACAATTTTCACCAACAATGGAGTTTCAGGAGGGTAGTGTTAGACGAATCATCGTGAACAATCCCTGTGTTAAATATCGATTGCGTCATTTCGTTTTCAGTTCTTATCCTTTGAAACGTTACGAGATTATTGATTCAACGTCATTAACCCCTTTTAAATCCTTCAACTAACTATATATCACTAATTCAATGATTCTTATCTCTTTTACATGTGGTGGATCTCCACCTATATAAAGTTCATACCTTTAACAAATCCCCACAGTTCCCCATAGCTATATATTGGTTTTCGACGATTTGGTGTATCGCTCATTGTAATGATATCATGTCGCCGTCTTCTCCCTGTAGGTGCATCGCTCATTGTAAATCTCTTTGAATATTCAATATTTATTCTGATGAGTTTCATTGTCAAATCCAAAATGTTGAGCTCTTCTGATTGCTTTCCCTGTTTCACATTGCATTTTATTCTGTCTGGTGAAACAAGATTGTTCTAAATCCTCATGGTTTGGTTTCCGATTTGGATCGTTACTTTGACGGAGCCAGTGTTAGCTATTGTGGCAGAGAAACGTGTCGTTGCAGTGCTGACAACTACAGTAGAAGATGACATCCCAAATATCAGTCATGAGTTTGAGCCGGTGGAACAAAGGTAAATCTCTCTGATACTCTAATACATTGCTCCTTGGGTATAACTTTAAGCTTGAATCGATAAATATCAGAAAGGGATATAGAGAACGAATATCTTGCATTTCTCAAAGTATTTTTTAAGAAAAACAACAACCCCACCCCATATCTACGTTCATGCAAGCCAATCTTTCCCTGTACAATTGGAGAGGTTCATCGGTGGTGATAATAATGGATTTTGAGTTAATTGGGTTCTCATCTTCTAGCATATGCATCATCTGTTTCATTCCAAGAGACATATACTCTATCAATTATTTTCGTTTGGTGCTTTTAATCTATACGTTTTGTTCCAGATTGATGATTTATACATTCAGTTAATTGTTTCGTTTTAGTATGAATAGTTTCTTTTCAAGTTAGTTAATGCTTTCAACTGTTGTTTATGATTTAAGGTTAAGGAATCTCTAAACTTTTTTATTCATATGCTTTCTGCAGCAAGAACTCTTGCAGTGATTCGACCATTAAGATATGTGTCTGTTTCAGGTCATGGGTTACTGCAAGTACTCCTCTACACAACAACATCACAAATTGAGGGTTAGTATCTTTTTTTTATGTGTACCTGAGATATTAGAAAACATATGGGTTAGTGAAGCAGCTTAAAGTCTAAACACAAAAACATGCTGGATTTGAGATGTTGGATGGAGCCGATGAGCTATTTGTTGCAAAAACAAGAATTGTGCTCATATATATAACAAATTTGATTCAGAGTTGACATCTTCGGATAACTAAATACAGGTGGGAGCGGGAGAGAGGTTGGCAATCTTTCATTTTAGGATATTTCGTGCATTACTAGCCAAATAAAATGTGTTATGGTACGCCTGATTGCATAAATTATTATCAATAATGTTAGTAAAGTTATGTTCTTTTCAGCTAATTGCATGTGGCATTTTCACCTTTCAAAATAAGGAGTTGCGAAGTCAACAACAATTTTCGAAGAAATAGGTAGTAGTGGCAAATACATAAGCTGATTGCTTGACTTTTTTGACTTTCATCGATTGTCATGCTCAAGATAAAATTTCTCAGAAGCTTTTTTAAGTTCCATAGTAATTTATATACTTTTTAATTGGAGGCATATCATGCTTGTGGACTGTTTGTTTTGTGTGTTTACTGGTCTTTCCATTGATAAATTGGGAATCATCAACCTAGAGTGAAATAAGACTGTCTTAGGATTGCTAAGGCTTACTTTAGATGCAAGTTTATGTTGATTCTAAGGTTTTTGTAGAATGCATATATGGTCTTTAATTAAGTGCCAAAGAGATCATGTGCAAGATGAAGCTGAAAAATTCTCAGAAAAGAGATCAAATGCAAGCTAAGCATCCATGAGTTCATAGCTCGCAAATCTAGCTAATCCATCTGTTTCACACGTTTTTTTAATTGATGTGTGCAAGAATACCAACAATCATGGACTAATATTCATGCTTCTTCTTCTCTATACCGTCATATGTACGCCTTGATAGTTTGAGATTGAACAAGAAATTACAACATTGTTTCATAGTTTGAGAAGAAGAAATATGGTGGTTGGTGACTGTTTTGTAGTTATGATAAATGGAATAGAATGGACAGAGCTAAACTGGTATTGGAGTTGATAAAAATTTTGAATTTTCTTGAAGAAATGCCTAACAGAGACATGGAAGTTGGAAAATAGATAGAAAGCAGAGAGTTGTAGAATTTCAGTAGGCATGACTGATAGGTATATACTTAAAAGGTCACCTGAATCATAACTTTGGTTATTTTATTTTACTTGATCAAGTAGTATTGTAAAGGCTAACTACTAAAACAAAGGTATATCTAGCTTAAATTTGAAATGAGAAATCTCAATATCATTTTATATATGTACTTCCTTCGTATTGGTTAGAGTAACATGCACAAAGAACTACATGAGGTATAACTATACGGAGTAAACAATAAGATAATTGAACAAGTAAAAAAAATAGAAGAAAGAGTTAGTGAACTCTTTAAAAGTCATAAACACAAAACTTTTTAACTTTCTTAAAATAAAAATTATAATAATTGTATGTGTATATAAGTCACTCACAAATGTATTCATTACCAATTTTTATCACAGTTTGAAGTTATTAAATCTTCAAAAATGTGGGGAAGTAACACAAAATAAAACATACATGAGATGAATATAAGGAGGACATTTAACATGTAAGTAAATGTTGCATTTTATTTATTTTTTAATGTTTTTTTGAATAATTGAGATAATTTAGTTTTACTTAAAATAATGAGTATTGACATTATCTTTACCTATTAATATTGTAGTAAAATATATTATAAATATCAAATATTTTATCACAAAAACTTAAAATATTTCTATTTTAAATATTTTATTTCTTAAATAGTCTTTTTTACTTTTAAAAAAATAATATTTTATTTTTATATCTTAAAATTTGAAACCCTAATCCCAAAATCCCACCCAATAACTCTAAACCTTAAATCTAGAATACTTAACCCTAGAGATATAAGTGTATATTTACCTCTTTTATAAAACATTTTGGTCATTTTTCTTCTTTGTATTTTATTTTTGTGATAAAAAAATTTTAAGGCTATTCTATGGTATTTCTCATTAAAATATCCGTTAGTGTTTACATGTGTTGCCATGTCATCAAATCGTTAACCCACAGCACGACACATGTCTTTTTTGTAAACGCTGCATTTTGTTTATGTCATTTTGTTGCTTTATGGGCTTTCTCTGTTAATGGGCTACTCTTCTGATATTATGTTTTATCTATGTCGATATCCAAACCCGATAGATAGATACAACCTTCTTCACGAGAGACGGAAGAGAAAATTAGGGTTAGTCGTCTTCTTTCATCTGTGAACTCAAGAGCTAGACCAACAATGGAGATTAAGACGAACCGTTGTGAAGAATCTTTCATTGTCTTTGTTAATTCACATGCTTTAACTACACAGTCTCACTGAACCGCCATTGTAACGTCTTCTACATTCACAATAGTAAAGAATATTTTCATTTACGTCCTTTAATCTATATACGTCGCCTCACATTTAATTATCATGCACCTCCTCTTATGTTCTCCCGACCCTTTAATCCTATAAATAAGGATGGTTACAACCACAAATCTCATAACTTCCTCAAACTCTTTCCTATCTATTGATTTTAAACTCAGACAACAACAATGGCATTCTCCATGTCTTTCATTCAAATATGAAGTCTGGTCATTGTCGGCGGACAGTTGTTACTATCGCCGGTGGTGGTGACTTGAAGAAGCGGAACCGCCGGTAATTTGATCACTTGAAAGCAGAGGTGAGGCTAGCTATACATAAAGCTCGATCGGAGAAGAAGAAGCCCCAAGCTGTTCTAACGAAACAGATCAATGAATGAGGTACACAAGTGGTTCGTTGCTAGGTCTATTATCTCTCTGATTTGAAATTTGTTTTTTCATCGGCTTTTATGGTATCTGATTCGCAGTTGGTGATCTGATCTATTAAATTCGTTTAGTTGAAATTATGGGCTTACATAATCGTTATATATATATATATATATATATATATATATATATTGCATTGTAGAACTCTGACTAACATCACATAGTTGATTTTGATTTATATTGAGAATTCATCAAACCTTTAAGCTTTTGTCTACTTTCATATATTAATATTTTTGATCTCTGTATAATCTGGATGATGATGCTTTGATTAAGAAACTTATCATATATATACAGTACTACATGTTTGTTCATAGTTAGCCTCATTCGTGAGAATTAGCAATAAACACTACAATTGTAACAGATCATTTGTGTTATATGATTGTATCAAACATGAAGCATATCTATCATGTGATGAAAGAATTTTTTTTTAGCGTTTCAAGTTCAGTTATTAGCTTCCTTATTGGTTCATGATGTGTTTTTAGTTGAGTAATATATGTATAATACACATTAGGGCTGTATATTTTGGGTTCCAGTGGTGTTATATAGACATCATAATGTCAACCATAGGCATTTGAAAGAGCAAGGAAACCTCGCTAATGAGGCCGAGAAGTTAATGCCATCATCACAGAAGGAGGTATCTATCTTATTCTCATTCACAAACAAAAAAATTTCAGACACCGAGTGATCTAACTCTTTCTTTAAATTGTATTGCGTATGAAGCTGCTGTAAATAACAAGTACGGAGGGCTCATGCCAAAGAAACCACCTCTCATTTTGCGGCAGGTACATTTTTATCTATGTCTAAAGTGTTTGTTTTGTGTGTCTCTGAGGTGTGTTGTTTTATATCAGGATTATGAGCGACTATACTTTGACTCAGCTGGATCTGCTCTTGGAAGGTAACAAATGTTAAAACTTTGATCCAACGATGTTGTTTTTATTCAGCTGATCAAATACAAGCCCTCAATAATGTTTCCATTCTCATGTTGTTATGATAAAAATAAGTAAACAAGATGGTGATCAATGGGAAGGAGATTGACTTTGAGAAGTTAAAGATGCAAAGCATACGAAGCCAGTATTTTAAAGGTAACGTTTTGGTGACAACATTTAAAAGCTCTTTTTGTTTGCATCAAAAGTAATCTGTAACGTTCATTCTTTCAGCACTACAAAATAACTAGCCAAGAGCTTGTGATTTTCTCTTGGAGATGCCATTGTTTGCTACTGCACGCTACACTTTGTAAAAGAAGACATATGTCATCAAATATAGTTTTATATGTTATACCTAAATTTGTCAATTCGCTTTGTAATTCTATGCATCGTTGTTATATGAGACCAAAGATGGATTGTTTTTTAACTTTTTAATTCTCTGTTGTATAATTTTATCAGACCAAGAATCTTGCTCACTTTGAACAAGCCAAGCCACTGGCCACTGACACTCCTCTTGAGCTTAACTTTGGAACACGAAACAAGAAACACCCCAAACTTTATGAACAACTGTCTACAATTTAAACTGTGAATGAAAACAACAAGGTGTTGCAAAGCCAACGGGACCCCTTAAACCTCTTTGTCCCAAGTTACTTGTAAGTGAGTTTGACCACGTTACAACATCTTTTTTTTTTACCTTACGGCGGTTTGTTTATGATCTTAGATATTGTTCCAACTTCTGGAAAACGCTGCAGCAGACACCATTAAAGAAGTCATCATGTGCTCCATCCGAAGGTGGTGAAGGTAAAATTTTCTAACTTATCATTTCCAAATTTGAGTTATGACATTCAGTCGATGAATCTTGTTACTTTCTCTTCAATGTATCTCTCTACCTTCTACAGTTCTCTTCAAATAGTTCCTTTCTCAGGGTTTCCGCCTTCTGCAAAAACTGCTTCTATTACAAGCAGCTGAAACGATTCCTTGTTGCCGTCTAAACAGCCAGAAGAAGCAAAAATACTCACAAAACAGTTACTTCTGACGAGTTTACTATCCTTCCAATTTACAAACTGTTTACACTTCAATATTGCCAATAAACTGTTTACCATTCCAATTTATAAACTGTCTTTCAGTTACTGTGCAAAATACATATTACAATGCCTACAAACAGACAATATCTAACAACCCATTGTTACTAACAGATTTTAGTTGCATATAAGCTACTTTTATGAGAAATTTCCTTAGATAGCCTATTTTAGTTTGTTCTTCACAAAAATAGTTCTTAAGGAAGAAAATGACCAAAATAGTTTTTTTTAGAAGCTAAATTTTTTTATTTATATGCATTTATACCCCTTGGTTAACTAATTTAGACTTTAGGGTTTAGAGTTAAGGGGTGAGTTTGGGGATAGAGTTTCAAATTTCAAAAAAAAAATAATAAAAAAAAATTTCAAAAAAAATGCTATTTTGGTCATTTTATTTTTTAGGGCTATTTTTGTTAAAAAACTTAAAAGAGGCTATTTAAGAGAATTGCCCTACTTTTATTCACGATACAAAATATATAAAACATAAAATAGTTATGTTTTCTGTTTTTTTTTTTGTTTAGCCTAAATTTTGGTGGTCAACAAAGAAAAACAGTTGTGAAATTCATTATTTTCACCTTTTTATTGATGTGAGTTTGAAGAAACACTTAACATAGATATATTTTTCTTAAATATAATAATAAATAAATATATAACTTAACATGTTATTTATAAATATTAAACAGTAACCATTAATATTAAATTTTTATGCTACTTGCTTTTTTTTTTTTTTAAATAGATTTTTTGAATTTTTTAAATTGTAAAATTTAAGAAGAAATGTATAAAAACTAATAAATTCAAGAAAAACAAATATTGTGAACAAAATAAAATAGTTATATTTTTAATTAATTTTTAATATAATAACAAATATATAATTCCTGAAAAGAAAGAAATAATTAAATTTGTAGTAAAATAGTGAAAATTATAATTAAAAATAAACTAAAATTTTATTTAAACTAAATTATATTTTTATTATTTCGTTAATTTGGTTTGGCGGGTCCAATCCTAGTATAGTATAATGTTATAAGGTTCCGGTTAAAGATTTTCCCCTATTTTTCCTCAGTCAACCCAAAGATACATCTGATTTGGTCAAATCCGGTTTATATTGAATTCTCGTAGCAATCTTCTTCTACAACTTGTAGACTACAAGTAATCAAATCAAAACCCCACTTTCTCAGGCGACTGACCCAACATTTTCTCGGGAAAATGGCTGAAACTGACGAATGTTCAAGTTCCATGTGGAAAGCCAGGGATCTTCTCGCGACTCCAAGCCACGAACCACTAACGATCATCGTCGACCAACTCTTCACTCCTCAACAATCCATCGAACACCAAACAGCGCGTGCTCTCTACGACTTCTGTGTCGCCAACTTCTCGAATTGCTTAACCCTAATGCTTCTCAAGGTCTACAGATTCTCTTCCGTTAACGTCACTAGACTCCGATCGATCCTTCTCCTTTCGGAAACTCTTACCAAAAATGGCGTCGAACTCTCCCCCGTCTCTCTAAACCACATCAAACAATTTCTTGTTTCTTGCCTGAAGATGCGAAACGCCACAAAACGCGACAACGTCATCGTCAAAATCATCGTTTCTTGTGTAGCTTCGATGTTTGATAATGGCGGATGGGACGAGCTCGGAGTTTGTATACTCTCACTCCTTTATACCGATCCTCTTAAAGCTTTCAGCGTCTTCGTGGATTTGCCACCAATCCATGGAGATTTCATCAACATAGTCCATCGTAAGCTTCAAGAAGAAGTCTACAAGGTGTTGCTTCACCCTGACGATGATTGGACTTTGGGGTTAGAAACTGCTATCAAACTAGGGCTTCAGGTTTCAGATACAGAGCAAAGATCCGAGATTCTTGAAACTGTTGTCAAGTCAGCTGAGAAGCTTGTGAGTATGGGGATGGAAAAATCTCTGGAAGAAGCGCTTCAACGTCTCTTAAAGTTTCTTGCAAAAGACGCAATCTTGTGTAAATGGAGTACCAATCAGTGCGGTTATGTGGCAGAGTTTGCCTTTACGATCGCTGGAATCGGAGCACAGACGAAAGAAACTGCGAAAAAGATCTCTCAGATGGTTGCAAAGCTTGATCCAAATCCATGTTTCAACCTCAGCCCATCTCGCCTTGATTATGGATTAGGACAAGACCGTCACTTGTACTTCAACTTGCTCACGTTATCTGCAGTAGAAGTCTTGAGTACCTTTGCGAAAGCTAAACATGATGATAGGTCGAGAGAGACAGCAATGAGAAGACTACATGATTTGCTTTGTGATCACACTTCAGGCAAGTGGGATTTAGACGTTTCAGAGATTGAGAAACTCCAGCCAATGCTCATCAGTTGCCTTAAGGAAGAAGTAATGCCAGAGAACACGTTCGAGATTCTCGGTAAGGTGATTTACCACGTTGCAATGGAGACGTTCAGCTTCACGGACGACCCGTGGTTCGACCTATGGGACTATATCGCATCGGAAAGCGAATTCGACAAAGCGGTTTATATCTTCCAGTGCTTAACAATGCGGCTTGATGATAAAGAAGGCTTTGTGGTTCCTGCTGTAAGTAAATTTCTTCCGGAGATAAGCTCAAGGCTAAACCCACCAAGAGCGGTGTTGGTCGATAACAGTAGGTGGGTCTTGGCGTTTACGGGTGGGTTTTGTACAGTGATTCGCATGGTGAATCAAGCAAGTCACGCTGGATTTGTTAAGGAGATTGCACTTAAGATGATAGATTCGGTGAAAGTGCTTGTACAAAGAAGAATGGAAGTTGGGCTTGTGAGGAGAGCTTGCAGAATTCTTGAACGTATTGTGGAGGAACAATGGGACTGGTACGAGGCTCGCGAGTACAGACTTGTTAAGGATTTGCTTAGGAGGCTCTATGAAATCAAAGGCATGAAAATGGAAAGTAAGATGGTGTTGTGGAGAATCAGTGGGACTCTCGAGAGGAACGTGAATGAAGAATTGAGAGTGCTATCAGGGCTTGGTTGTCTGAACGGGAGTGAATAATGTCGCTACTTCTCAAAACTTCCCATTACCAATCAATACATAAGAAAGGTACAAACAACCGAACTCATTCTCTATATTCATTGCCAGATTCATCTGAATCCTCTACAGTAACATCAGAATAACATTGTTCTTCTTTCTTGATTACCTCACCAGCAGCAGTTTTACTTGCCCGCTCATCAAAGTATTAGGAGCAGAACGTGGAGGAACTAGTCTTGTTGGCTTGAGCAAGCAGCAGGTGTGTTACAACTGTGCAATTATGTCCAGATTGCAACTTCCTCCCTAGTGTTCTGTCAAATAGCCATTAGAAAGAAACTAACAATCAAAGACAGGCTCATATCAATTTTAACAGCCTATGCTTTTAGAGGAACAAAAAGCCTTTGACAGAAATGATTCAGCTAAAAAGCTGTACGAAACTAATCAACATATGTACAAACACGCCATGAAAACTAAAGGACATTATGTTTTTTTGTTACGTTATGCTTTTCCGAGAGGAAAGCACAGTACTCAAATAAGACAGGTAGACACTTTTTTGAAGATCGGAAAAGTCTATGATAGTAGAAACACAAAAGCATATTAAACGTCTTTTGGTTTATAGGCTTTTTAAATTGGTTTTGACTTTGTCGGTTGCTACTGCAAATGTTGAAAGATGTTCCTTTACAATGAAACTAATGAAGACAGCTCTATAAAATCGAATGGGGGAGATCATTTTCTAAGTGATCATTTATTTTATCAAAAAAAATTTGCATAACAATGTCATGAATGAAGAAATATGATCCGATTTCAAACAATGAGTGAAAGAAGAATATATTTGTAGAATGTTGTTTTTGATATTTTTGTAATATCCCATGGTTAATGAGTTTTCCACGCCTGTTCATTTAACCTATAGGTTCCATCATGTGCGACGAGCGGTATATTAATTTTTTGGAGGTTTGAAAATTTTCTTTACTGACCTTGCAATCATCACATGACTATTTCCTGTGCTTTGTCTTCACTTGCACGATATCTCTAGTCACTTCCTGAAAGGCCATCCATCTTTCCACTACTTCAGTTCAAGTACGCTTAACTCTAGAGTTTTTTTTGGATGTGTGACTGAAAAAGTAAGTGCATTTTGGTGATATAGGTAGTCAAATAAATTTGCTTAAGCCTTTCAACATATAGCACAAACCGGAATTTACAATTCACTTCCTTTTAAAGAACGCAACGTCCATGTTGCACACCATGACATGTCTCAGGATGCCTCTCGGGTCAGATCCGAGATGGCTAACTAGCTTTGAAACCACTTGTGACACCCCAACTACCCATGGCTAATGGGCCTCACACACCCGCTACTTGAGCCGTGGGTTCCTTCCCTTGCGACGGGAGGTGCAATAATTTTTCGGAGGCTCGAAAGTCTTGTTTACTAACCCTGCAATCATCATATGACCTTTCTCCGTTCTTTGGCCTCACTTACACAATATCGTGAATCACTTTCCGATAGGTCACCCATCCTTCCACTACTCCAGTTCAAGCTCAAGTACACCTAACTTTAGAGTTTTTTCTTAATGTATGACCGAAAAATAAGTGCACTTTAATAACATAGATAGACAAATCAATTCTTTTATATCTTTTAATATATACCACACAAATAGAATTTTACAATTTTATTTTTAATATTTTTAGAATATTTGATTTAATACATTATTTATGCTGGTGGACTCATTATAAAAGTTTTTTGGTTTCCCCCTGCATGTCACAGAATTTGATAAGGCAATGAGACAAGATTTCTTGTCACATTCTGAGAATGAGAGCATTCATTTTGTACATGTCGACTTGTCCAACGCCGAAGAATATTTGATGCTCCAACTTTTGAAAGAAATGATTGGAGAGCACTAACAACGAATATGTTAGAGCAAATGTGGGGGATGGATTTGCAAAACATGTATCCAAATTTACTATTTTTTCCGCCATAACTCGCAACATCATAAAGTCTATCACATCATCCCTTTGCTCATCCGCGAATGAACTTAATATACTAACAACCTCTTCATTGTACTTTATTTTTCACATTTGACCTAGTTTATAGCTTTGTCTTCTTCTTTGATACTGAAATTATTATTTTTCCAATAAAAAAACATTTTCTTCTTTATGCCCTGACGATAAGTCAAACACACCCAACTCTGTTTGCCTAATTAATTTATGAACAAAACCGCTAGCTTTTCCTCCTTTATTCATTTATATTCCCAATCTTCAAGTGTATTCCAATCATTCTTCATCGAAGCTTTTATATAAAAGTATTGAGTAATTCTCTCTTATGGCGGCTCATCAGCAAATTGAATTTGCCTCCACATTTTTCCAAGGTCGTGCGATGCAGACGGCAAAGCCTAAGTTCTCTTTTCTCAATCTGACCAAGACAAGCCTGACATCATCCCGCATGACGTTCTCAAATTTTGATGATTGATTCACTCGCGCTAATTTGAACTCTAAATTGGACTATCACTATATACATCTGTTTAGAATTAATTAACCCATGAGCAATCACGATGGTTAAGAGGACGACATTAGTATGTGTCTTCTAGGCCATAAGTTTTTTTCCATCCTAAAGATAAAGGAAAACTTCTAGATAAAAAACTTCTAGAGAATGAAATATTTTCTAATATCTCATGATATAGACAAACTTTCCTAATCAATTCATTTGACTTTTATAAAAGCATACAACTAGGTGTATGGTCTATTGCTCCAGTATGTTGTACTCCTCCTTTAAGATCAGTTAACAACTACTTTCATCAATTCAGTTTGTCTTATATACCGTCTTCAAGAACCATCTTAAATTTACTAAAAAATTTCACTTAAGGGAATGGGATAACCATGTGACTTAGTATAGGCAGTGATCCTCACTATAACACCGAGAAGACACAACTCTTACTAGACCAGGTTTGATGGTTCATCAACCTCCCAACGGGTCGATTCGCTCTTTTGCAGATTTAACTGACTTGTTCGTTGAGAAATTACAAACAATACAAACCTAGAAAACTAAAAACGACCGGCGATCTATATTTGATCTTACATCATATGGTCAAGCCTCTGAATAACTATATAACACAACTTGACCAGGATAAGGTATCCATCCCCATATGTAATACTTACGACTATCTCTGCCATTACAAAAGGCCTACTATTGGTGGCTACTTATACAATGAGCTGACCAAATATCAATGCAACATCAAGGAATATGTCCTGTCTGAGCATGTGTACAAGCAAAATTGGCGTCTAAGATTAAACTCTCCAAAAAAATCAGAATCTAGAATCTTAATAAACGATAAATGAAACAAATATGACAAACCCTTCTAAATGTCATGTAAATAATCAGGAAGCATAAAGAGTGGGAGATATTGTATTACGAGAGAGGGCCAAAGGCGACATAATGGCAGTGACTACTTGGACAAATATTTTTCCAATCTCTCCATGTCATCACCAATACTGGTAGACATTCTATGGCAGATGGAATATGTATAAGGGGTGCAAGTTTTCATAATGACCACATTCATAAAACAGAAGAGCGCGTCTCACAAAATATGGAGGTCAACGAGTTACTAAAGAAGTAATACCTCTGAAAATTTCTCTTTGATAGAACCAAGAATCTAGTAAAGCTCAGGTTATTCCTGCTTCACCACCGGGCCATGAAAGAGTCATTAACATCATATTAGTAGGCTCATAAGTCAATGGCATCACACATAGCTGACGAGAAAAGCACCATGAACCCTAAAAAGGATAAAAAAACAGAGGCCAAGCGGAAACCCCTAAGTAGATGTCATAAGCTTCAAAGCCAAAGAGCAATATAAAATTTTAGATCCACACCACAATTCATTGGGCATATTGTTGATTGTGATGAATTATTTGGTAAAGAAATACTAATAAATAATAGCAACATATTTTTTTCTATATACATACAATGACATAAGATTAGAAAAACATCATAATTTGGAAAGTTACATCATCGATAGGATTCGGTAGAGATGTCAAACATGATCCAGCGGAGATGTTAAACATACTATTAGTGAGGCATACCAGCAAAGCAAAGAGCTACACCCACTGTTAAGAATGAGATAGGTCAATAGCTTGGAAAATCTGAATTGGTGAATTTCAATCTCTTATTGGTTGAATTACTTTTAGAAAGGTAAATATACCAGTCATCCATAATATATTCATGTATATTAAAATCATTAAAATAATTTATACCAGTCATCCATAATATATTAATGTATATTAAGAATACAATGAATATTTTTAAAAATTTATTTTTATAGAGCAAGATTTTTTGTGTTAGCTGTTGATTCAGAGTCTTCTCATGTTGATCATGCATGTATATTTTCTGGCAAAAGACAAGTAATCACCTGTAAAGATATCACAAACATAAAACTAAGGTTTTACAAAATGCACAAAAGAAATAAAACTATAACTTTGAAGCCATTTGATATGTATATTATACCGCGTACACAAATGTTTTATTATCCACATGTACAATGATTCACATGTTCACAAATTAACTTGTACAATAATACATGAACGCCATATAATTTCACTATCCTCGTATATATAAACATTAAACATGTAGGTCTTCCAACTTAGAGCAATATCAGTTTACGAAGAAATATATAGACCAATTTTGGATGTACACGTATACATGTCACAAATTGTACAAAAAACAACCCATAAATTACCATAATTACAGGTGCATCAGACTCACCAAGCGCATTTTCTAACAAATGCTCCCAAAACTCTTTGTTGTATCCTCAAACAGGTACTCAATCAATGTTGGGAGGTTGTGTATTTTCTGAAGCAGTATCCTCTTCCTCATCAATTAGCCAAGTGTCATGAATGTTATCGGGATCCTCCTTGAACATTTTTTATAGCATCTCATCTCCACATGAATGAGTTTTCTCATGGATGGGGACACTGTGGATTTTTGAAAGTTTAACAGAAGGAGAAAATGTCCCAACAGATTGTAGGGGCTTGTTTTCATTTGGAAGCTAGATGGAAATTGATCGTAGGAGTTTGTTTTCATCAAAAAGGGGAAAATGAGATTTTCCGAGGAGGCGGTTGAAGGAGGGGGTGGAAAGGATGGAGGTTAGACTTATAGGTTAGATTTCATCCTTTGCGACGTTGTTTTGTAATTCAAGGAAACTCATGTCGGGACTAGTACAATCCTTGACATCTTCTTCTTGTCAATCGCAAAATTTCAAAGGGAATCGGCGGAGGTCCACTCTCTAGATATTTCCAAAAATAACTTTGCACTGACCTGCCATGGGAAATTGTAAGTAAAAACATAAAAATATTAGATTATAGGATAAACAAATTTTGTTAAGTGGGGTTTGGAAAAAAAAATCAGGGTATTAATAGAAGAAATTCGATGGAGCAGAAGATGATTAAGGTTTTGATTAACAAAAATTGAAAAAAAAAATCAATACAAAGATGAAAATGGCTTTTTCAAGACAAGTGAATCTGGACAACCGTTAAAATAAAAAATAAAAAGCAAATCCAAAAGTTACAAAGAAAAATAAATATAAGTTTTGTTAAAGGTATCAGGTTGAATATGGGTTGTTAATTGAAAATATGGATGAGTGGTGTAGGTGAATTCCTGCTAAAATAATGGTTTAGTTAGTTAATTGTTTAGTTGAAAAATAACTAGATGATTTAAGAAAAAAGAACGTTAGAAGAAAGTGTTTTATAAAAAAATAAAAATGTGTTTCAAATTATTTTTGTAGTTGACAAAGCCAGTGGAGTACCTCCAAAATAAAATAGAAAATGATATGAAAGCATAATAAATAAATAGACCTTAGTTAAAGAAATAAACAACAAAGTCAAATCGTTTAATTATGCGACATGCCATGGATCAAATAGATATGCCTCAAGAAAATTATTCTTTTCACAACTCATTCAGTTAACAGAGAGATGATGTCAGATCTCAGAGTTAAACTCTCCACCTTGAAAACCTCTCAAAAAAGAAAAAAAAAAATCTTATAAAGTGAAACCACCATTCTTCACTCTCCTACGTGCCAAAGAGTCGACTGACTCAAAGTGAAACCTCACCGTTCACGGCGATCCTGATGATCTGCTAGAGAACAATTTGAGCCAATGGGCTGCTTTTTCTGCAAGAAACCCGCTGGAGATAAACGGAACCCCGATGAAGCTCCTCCGGTAACCCGCCGCCGTGAAACTAGGACGGCTCATTTGCCTTCTTCTTCTTCCTCCACCGCCGTATCTGTAACGGAGGTAGTCGATATCGGAGAGAGGTTAGCTTCGAATCAAATTCTATCAGCGAGAACGTGGCACCCTGGCGACTTCTCCTCCGGCTCTTCTCTCCGGTCGTTGGGGTTGAGTCCCCGTGCGCCGGAAGGATGGCCACCGTGGCTGATTACTGCTTGCGGCGAAGCGATCAAAGACTTGACTCCTCGACGAGCCACCACATACGAGAAGCTCGAGAAGGTTTAAATGAAAACATTAATCATTAGAGCAGAAAATGATGTGATTTTCCTTAATTACCTTTTCGATTAGTGAATTATACATTTGCTTTTTTTTTTTTTGATGTAATGAATGTTACAATCTTAGATTGGTCAAGGAACTTACAGCAATGTGTACAAGGCTAAGGATCTATTGACTGGAAAGATTGTAGCTTTGAAGAAAGTAAGGTTTGATAATTTCGAAGCAGAGAGTGTTAAGTTCATGGCCAGAGAGATTCTTATGCTACGACGGTTAAATCATCCTAATGTTATAAAGCTTGAAGGGTTAGTTACTTCAAGGGTTTCATGTAGTCTCTACCTTGTTTTTGAGTATATGGAGCATGATCTCACTGGCCTTGCAGCAGCAGCTCAACGTGTCAAGTTTGATCTTTCTCAGGTTTGCGTGTTGTGTTTTTCTTCTTACTAAGGTGTGTGTTAATCTTGTGAATATAATGGTAATGTCTATTATTGTTCTTCAGGTGAAATGCTTTATGAAGCAGCTCTTATCTGGGCTAGAGCATTGCCATAGTCAAGGAGTCTTACATCGGGATATCAAAGGTTCTAATTTGCTCATAGATAATGATGGAATACTTAAGATTGCTGATTTTGGGTTGGCTACCTTTTATGACCCAAAACAAAAGCAAACAATGACTAGTCATGTTGTCACGCTCTGGTACCGCTCTCCCGAGCTTCTTCTTGGAGCTACCAACTATGGCACTGGTGTTGATCTTTGGAGTGCCGGTTGTATCATGGCAGAGTTACTTGCTGGCAAGCCTGTTATGCCAGGTAGAACAGAGGTAAACCAAACCGTCTTTGTCTTGTTCTAGGCTTTCTTTAGTTTTTATCAGATGTAGATGTGTAGGACCCTCTCATCTGAGTTGCACTATAGAGAGTATTTTAATGCTTCTTAGTGAATTAATGTGTCTTTGGAAACCAAACTGCATGATCTTGGACCATATAAATGCATGCACAACCGAAGATTAATGAAATTTTTATTTACCTACTTTGTTTCTTGTAGGTCGAACAACTTCATAAAATATTTAAATTATGTGGCTCCCCATCAGATTTGTACTGGAAGAAGTACAAATTGCCGAACGCAACTCTTTTTAAGCCGCAACGTCCGTACAAACGTTGTGTGGCTGAAGCATTCAATGGATTCACTTCACCAACTGTTCATCTAGTGGAGACACTTCTGGCTATAGATCCTGATGATCGAGGAACTTCTACCTCGGCCTTGAGTAGTGAAGTTAGTCATACTGACTCTCCTATATTTCATTTATTTGATATATAAATGTTATTAGATGTTATGCTGAAAAACACTTATTGATCAAAGACTTTTATATTTGCTTTGTGTGCAGTTCTTTACGAGTGAACCGTTAGCATGTGTTCCATCAAGTTTACCAAAGTATCCACCTTCCAAAGAACTGAATATAAAGCTAAGGGACCAAGAGGCAAGAAGGTACTTATCTTTACATCTTCTTCTATGCGTTTTCTGGATGCGCGTCCTTTTTGATTAGATTGAGTGTTGTAATTGGTCTGGTCTCTTTGGCATCTAGACAAAAGGTTCTTGCTGGAAAATCTAGTGGTGTTGATGGAGCCAGAAGAACAAGGTATCGTGGGGATCTCACTGGGCGAGCTATTCCAGCTCCAGAAGCTAATGCCGAGATTCAATCAAACTTAGATGTGAGAAAAATCAACTTGTCATCACATCCATACACAACTGTCTTCATATGTATGCCCAAAGCTATAGGGAGACTGCACAAAATTTTGTTTTGTAACACTTTAATACTGTGGTCTGCAGAGATGGAGAGTGGTAGCACAAACATATGGAACCAGCAAGAGCGAGAAGTTCCCGCCTCCTCACCAGGACGGTGCACTTGGGCACCCAGTGGAAGAAGATCAGTCAAACAAAAGCTCAGTATTTGGTGCTTCTTTCGGGTCATCGAGAACACTGAAGTCTGGGGAAGGAACATCAATGAGAAATTTTTCAAACAAAGAAAGGCCTCGTGGCTCTTCTTCTTCTTCTAGAAAGAACACATGGGGGCTTAAACCTCCTCCAGCACTTGGGCTATCGATGGACTTACTTTTCAAGAGCAGATCAGAAGTTTTTGGAATCCGAAGATGAAACGGGACGTACTAATGCATCTAAAAATAAGAATGTTTTCCATTTCAATTTCTGGGGAGAGAGATGGGTTGTAGAAGTTCATTCTTTGTAGCATAATAGAAAGAGAGAGAGAGAGCCAGAGACTGCCCAAATGGAAGTTCAGGTAGTTTCAGAATCCTACTTTTTAAAAATTGTATAGTTGGTGAAAATGGGGTTTGAGGCTTCAAACATTGGGTGTTCCAAACATTTTGACTTTTGATTTACTGCACTTGTTGTTGATTGAATTTGTACGATGAGACTCAGGCTTTATGGTTCTGTAAAGTTATGAAAACCAAAATTTGTCTATCAATTTATTTTAGGCTTTAAAACTAAGTCTTAAGCCTTTTAGAAAAATTGTACTCTTTGTTCACGGTTTCTGAAAGCCATTTTTAAGGATTTTTAAAGCTTCTTTCTCTTCATTTTAAAGAAAAACGTGGATGTCATCTTTTGTTCATTTTTCAACCAAAGTAAAAGATATAACAAGTACAACGACTGAAAAGTGAAAACTAATTGACTAAGGTTTTTTTGGTACAACTAATTGACTAAGTTGCCATATGTAAGTTAAAAGTTAACCTATTTAAAATTTTGTCAAATAATAAATATTTAATATATGGGTTTTATCATGTTTTTTTTTGTCAACTTGGGTTTTATCATGTTAAACAAAACTTCTTTCGTTTGATGTTATTTTGTAATTTTCTACGGTTGAATATATTACTAGTAATATATACCTTTTTAATATAAAGTATAGCATTGCTATGGATAATAACTGAAAATAAAGAAGGCGATGGTTTTCTACTCGAAACATATGAAACTGATATAAATAAAAGAGTTATAAGGCATTTATGTTTAGATGAAGTCCATGAACGGCAGTTTCTTCACTATATGATCAATGGTCATTCAACACAATATCACAATATGTTAAGGATGTGGCCAAAGGTATTTTCTAATTTATGAAATGATCTCCAAGATATGTATAATAAATCTGAGCAGATGGTCTCGAACTAGATCGAGGTTATCTTCCTATCTCTCATGCATGAAGCTACCCACAATAGACCTTCCATCTCAACATGTAAGGCTGATAGGCTCCTGTCGCACGCCCGTAATCTAAAAGATTTAGAACCCATTTGATCCTTAAAACTCCATCCTAGACCACTGACACTTTCATTATTGATCCATGAAGCATCAATTTGCTAGATAGGGATTCGAGGTATCAAGGGGGCACTGTCTCAACCTCTATAGTAGAAGAGTCCTAATGATCTTTGTTCGCTTCCTTCTTTTCGTTAGTTTTTCTCCAACATTCCACCTCAAGGGACACAAGTTGAAGAGTGTTAATATGGGATATGACTTCCCATTAAAGAGTTTGTCATTCCTCGTCTTCCAAATGTACCAACAAATCCATGAGAAGGTATCGAATTGTGGTCTCAGTGGATCCACCTCTTTTCTCTTTCACAAAAGAAAATTCATGTTTTGCTATATAGATGTACTCGGAAAGTAACCCGGAAGGGACAATAGTCCGATAAGGCCCAAACCTGCAAGGTTGTGGACATTAAAAAGAAGATGCTTAATCAACTCCACTGGATCAGAACATCTAGAATAATTCTTATTGGTGTCTAAGTGTCTATAAGTGGGCCTCTTTGCTGTCGCCACACAGCCCGAAATAGCCTGCCACAAGAATGTTTCATCTTACTTGGGGTCTTTATCTTCCACATATGACTCTGAAGGCTCGTGATACTTAGTTCAAGAACCAGTTCTTGTGTAAGACTCAGTTTGGTCGATCAGAGTAGGTTATAACAAGATTTAACCGAATACACTCTTGATTTTTTGTGGTTCCAAACATATCCATCCTAAGCTAGATAGCAAGAAGGTTTTAACCCAAGTATCAAAGGGATATCAGCTGGGTGAAAGAATTCTCTTAAAAGCTGGAGATCCCACTCCTTGCTATCATTCCTAATAAAGGACTAAACAAGAAGTTGGGGCAATCTGTAAACAATGTAGTCAGCTAGTCTAGGTGGTCGATCAACTGAGCCTGGAACCCATGACTCACTCAAACCCTCGTATCTTGACATGTACCAATTGTCTTCTGTAAACCCGATATGATTAGAGGTTTTGTTGCTATGATACTACGCCATCCATATGATGGTGAGTATATTCGTTGATCTTCAAAAGTAGAGGAATGATTGTAATTCCTTCCTATTAGAACACGTGCCAATAAAGAATTTGGGTAGTAAATTAGTCTCTACAATTATTTTGCAAGAAGCGCTATATTGAAATTATGGAGATCTCAAAAATCTAGCCCCCCCCCCCCCATATCCTTAGGGCTACAAATCTCGTCCCATGCTATCCAATAAAAACCTATGTTGTTTTTTTCGAACTCCACAAAAGTTAGAAGTTGTGCTTCTTAGTTTGTCAGTAATACCTTGTGGAAGCAGGAAACACGGCATCACAAATGTCGGAACTGCTTGAGCCACATATTTAATTTGAACTTCTCTTCCTCCTTTGGATAAGAGCCTTGATGACCATGTGTTAGCTCGCCCATTGAATAGATCTTGTACAAAGGAAAAAACTTTCATCTTCTAACCACAAATTTTCTCAGGTAATCTTAGGTATATTGTCATACCTCCTATTGTCATACCTCCTTCAGAAGAAAAACCCATATCTTTTATATCATGTTTTAGAGAAATATTCATCCGGTTACCAAAAACCATCAACAATTTTGCTGCATTTAGTCTTTGTCCAGATACTCTCCCATATATGTCTAAAATTTTCATGATCTCTCTGCATTGGCATAATTCCACCTTACAGAAGAAAATATTAACATTTGCAAAAAGAAGATATGAGATCCTTGGACTCGCACTAGCAACATGGAGACTTACAATCTTTTTCTCCGCTTCCGCTCCGTTTAAGAGTGAGATCAACGCCTCCGTACACATGATGAACAAAAAGGGAGAAAGGAGGTATATATCCTTGTCTCAAACTTATCCTTGGTAAGATTCAGCCTTTTGGTACACCATTAACTAAAACTTGATATGTGACCGATGTGACACAATACATAAGGTCAACCAGTCTCACATCAAAACCCATCTTCAACGTCAAAGCTTCTATAAAACTTCATTCATCTATCGTAAGCTTTGCTCATATCTGTTTTAATAGCCATAAAATCTTCTCTACATCTCTGGTTCGTCCATAGGGCGTGAAAATTTTCTTGCACTAGCAGAATTTTGTTGCTACAAAGGTAGATTGTGTCTTTGAGATCAAGCTCGGAATAACCCTCTTGAGTCTCTTGCATAGTAGCTTAGAGATAATTTTGTAGCTAATATTGCATAGACTAATAGGTCAGAACTCAGTCATGTCCCGAGGTTTATTCTTCTTGGGGATGAGACATATATTCGTTTGGTTCAGATGTTGGTCAAAACTTCCGGTGGTGAAAAAATCTTTCACAAGTCTAATAATGTTTTGGCGCATCTCACACCAAAATTTCTGATACAATTTACTAGTCATGTCATCTGATCCGGGTGCTTTTCCAGGTTGATATCAAATAGAGCTCTCTTTATCTCTGGTTCAGTTGGTTCCGCTAACAATAGCATGTTGTCGGCATTAGACAGCTTTCCGAAAATAAAGCAAAGTGAGGCATATAGGTTTGATGGTGAAGAGGTGGAGAAAAGATCTCAAAAGTATTAAATAGCCACGTTCTACACTTTGATGGCACTCTCTACTAACCTTCCATGTTTATCTTTGATACTGACGATGTGATTTTGTGCTCTCCTTTGCTTTGTAATGGCATGATGAAATTTCGTGTTTCTGTCCCCATATTTATGCCATTGGTTCATGCGCTTTTGTTCCCATAATGTATTTTCTTCTTTAATGTTGATATCAATAGTGTTCTTAAATCTTCCAACTCTTTCGTAGTAGAATTTCGTGTTTCTGTCCCCATATTTATGCCATTGGTTCCTGCACTTTTGTTCCCATAATGTATTTTCTTCTTTAATGTTGATATCAATAGTATTCTTAAATCTTCCAACTCTTTCATAGTAGAATTGTCGTCATCTTGAGCACGATCTATCTTAGTTTTCAATTCTTCAATCAATAAGGTGGAGTTTGTCGGGTTATTATTTTTCTAAGTACTAATCTTACTTTGACATGAGATAACTTTTTTGATAAAAATTATATACTGGAATTTCATCAAACTTTCCCCATCCCAAAACTACCGCTTTTTTTAAATTCTGGTTTTCCTATCCATCTTTTGTCGAATCTGAAGCTTGTCTTTGTCCTTCAAACGTTAGATTGGATCTGCACGAAGACTGGTCTATGGCCTGACCCCCACAATTGTAGGTATTCCACGACAGTATGGGTAAATAAAACATGCCACTGTTCATTTGCTACTGCTATGTCTAGTTTACATTTAAATTTTCTAGACCAACTTTTTCTCACTCACAAAAATGAATTTCTTTTGTATGGGAAATCAAGCATTCCACAATTTTCTAACATGTTTCGGAAGGGAAGGAATAAACTTTCTAAACGATGCTTTCCTCCCCTCTTCTCATAGTTTCCCGTGATTTCGTTAAAATCTTCAATCATTAACCATGCTTCACTTCGGTTGGTACTCATACATGATAATAGTTCTAAACTAGGCTTCGATGTCGCACAACAGGATCACCATACACAATGGTCTTAAAGATCAAATCTCCTTCAAGTTTAGTTTGAATATCGATCATGTGTTTATCTGCATATAAAATAGAAACCAAAGGATCATCCATATAAAAAATGCTAGACTTCATGGCCATAAGTTACTTGCAAATCTTGTAGAAAAGTATTATTGTTCTTAGTCTCTGATAAGAATAAAAACTTTGACATAAAACAGTGGTATACTCATGGAGATGTTTCTTTGTTAAGTCGACACCTGCTCTTTGACAATTCCACATAATCATATTCATCTTACAAAAATTATTGATTTCTAGAGATATATAAGTATACTGGACATCAACACCAATTAGAAAACTAATGTAATGAGTCAGAACAAAAATGTTCGTTGATATGGACACCACCCGTATGCACTACTTGTTAATCTTCAAAAACAAGGTCTTAGCACTTGGCTATAGCAAATTGGCTTTTGTCCAGGAGTTTTCAAACGCAAAGATCACGAGTAAAGAGAGACGCCAGTAACAGTATGTCACCACCAGAGGTAATTTAATTCTTCAACGAAGGTACATAAATCAAACCAGCACAAAGGTGAGGTTTCTTCTATTGCTTGAGTGACGTGACGACTCTAATGTGACGTAGGGGTAGAAATAGTGGTTTCTAGAAGTAGGTGTAAACTGGCTTTATCAACACTAGAATAAACCTAATGTGATAAACCAGAACAAACTACTCCGTAAGTGTAATTGTGATTATTAATTATTCCCTTGTGCCTTTTTGAAGATTTCTTGAACTGATTTCTTCCCCACCCGTAATTGAAGAAGGGAATTACTAAGTCATAATTATCCACAAAGATTAAAATCATGAAAAGGCCTCTTCAAAATTTACGTTTTGAATGCTATAAACCTTCTTTAAATGCAACTAGGTCCGTGTCCGCGCTACGCGCGGATAATGGGGTTATATAATTTTTCTTTTAAGTTTATATAATATATGATATCATTTGATAAATTTGTTCTAAAGAATCTACAAAGTTTTGAGCTTGGAAAGTAGGTAGAGATCTTGTTGTCCCTTTATTAATGTTTTGTTGCTGATCTCTTTTGGCCCAAAGCTATATCTACAACACATCCTCATGTAAGTTCAATATCTCCACAAAATTATAGAGGCAAAGATTTTTAAATATAAAAGACAATGAAAAATAAATCATACATATTGATCTGAGGGTTTGTGATTTTATTTAGAAAAGCAAAAAATATCATAAGAAAACATGAAGAAATCTAAAAATCATTTAGCTTCATTCTAACCTAGAAAAGTTAAAAGTAACACACGTGAAGATATGTCCGTTTTTGAGTGCAGAGGATTGTACCATGGAATATCTTATAAACATAAATGTAAAATTATGAGATGATGGTTTGATTTGGGCGTGAGATGCCATCTTCTAGTTGGTTGATTTCACCATTGATGTGATGCGTTGGAGATGGCCCTATCTGTTAACAAAGATGAGTTTAGTTAAATTTGCAACATAGTGGTTGTATGCTGGTTAGTGATGTTCACTTTTGTTTTTAGTAGTGAGTATTTGATTGCTTGGTTTATAGATTCATGATAACGTTATTTACTTTGTTTTGTTTATGGGCTATATAGCTGTGTTTTACCTTGTGTGTGGAAGCACTGCATGTACGATTTGGCTTGCCTCACTCATGATGGATCTCCAATGCATTCTCCATTTGTGGCTTGTTTGTCCTTAAAAGAAGATACTTCGGTAGTTGTAGATGGTGGAGCTGTTGTAGAATTTGCTTGGGCCTGCATATCTTATGGTTACTGTCTAGGTTTAGATGTTAATGTTTTTGTCTTTTGGTGGGCTATGACAAAGAAATGTGTTCTCATAATTAAAATGATTCTAAATATAATCTAATCAAATTGTAACAATGATAGTAATTAAGTATGTTTTTTAATTGGTCAAAATTCTAAATTTTTTTTTTTAAAGATTTACCTTATTTTTAACAGAAAATCATAATATGTCAATAAATTTTTTTATTACGATAGCTTGAAATTTTTGGTTGCCATTTCTTAGATACCATTACATTGATTTATTTCCTATTCATGGGTTGCATATTTTTTTATTGTTTTTCAGTTCACATAATAGTCTTGATGACTGATGTTGCTTGATCATAGCTTATGCATCTAACAAAGTAGGTGCTTTCTATGTGAATTTAGTACTGCTTGCAGTTTTTTATAAAAAAAATATGCTGTTATATGATGTTACCGGCCTGAAGTCAATGTGTCAGTACTCTCTGCTTCTGAATTTATGAATGTAAGGGGACTGGATACTATAAAATATTTAGTACTCGTGAGATGTAAATCAGAAATACTTGCTTCAAATTACTTTGTTTAAGAACTCTGATCCTAATCTTTACTCTATATAAGGAGAGTCTAGAATCTGAACGCTTTGTGTATCAATCAAAATCTCTGAATGTTTTTCGTTTCTCCACCACCAAAGAAAACAAAAACAGAGCTCGGTCCCGGAATCAAAACTTCTCCAGCCTCAACAAATAATCCAGGAGGTGAAAATCATTTTACAGTAACTTCCCTTATGAGACCTCGAATGTCCAATCACAACCTTCTTAGACTTTTGTGCTCTCCTCCTATACCCAACCACCCTCTTTTCATTGATCTTCATCTTCTTCTTCTTCCTTAGCTTTCTAGCTGTCTTTTACTTTCACAACCTACTCCGCTGAAACAGTTGATTTTTTTTTAAACAATCACTTTGCAAAGAAGAATCTGATACAAACAAATACTTGTGAAAAATCAAATCTACATTGCATTTTAAAAATATACCTTTGAAGATTATTCACAGGAATAATACCTAATGAGAAGACCAAATAGATAAACACTTAAGCAAAGTCGTAAAATTTCAGAAAAATAAACGATCAAAGTTAGAAATAAAATCTCAACTCACGAGCAAAGAAAAAACATTCTTACATTTTAAAAGTTCTGAAGAGCATTAGTTTAGATGAAACTTGAGTTCAAGCTCTTGGTTCCCTCAGCCGTGGCCAATGCTCCAGCTTCCTCACTCGTAAGATCTAATATTTTTTCCCGCTTCTCTTCTCCATCAAAAAGCTCCAAATCAAGTTTTTAAACAATCAGTTTGAGGAAACTATGCATTACAAAACAGGGGAGGTCGAGTAAACTTACCCTTTCTCCCATCGTCCATGAGAAGAGGAGACTCACAGAGAGGATAAATAGCTGCTTATTGGAAAACCTTGTCTCTCTCTCTCTCTGCTGGACCTCATCAAAAACACAGATTTCTAAGAATAAATCAATCACCCATTCTTGTTTTCATGTTTCATTTCATAAAAGAAATAAAATTATCTGTGGTTTTGAATGAAAGAGTTATAAAAGAAACAAATACAAAATGGGTGTACCAAACATTGTAAGAAATACAAAAAGCTTTTATTGCTTGCAAGTTGCTACTATATTTGGTTGAAACTGATTCTTGAGAAGCTTCAGTTCCTCTTACAGCTCCTTATGAGTTTCAATAAGCCAACGTAGGAAAGTCATGAAGCAATCAGTTGACTGTAGAGAAAGAACCAACTACGATCATGTGATGAAAGAGATTGGGTAGCACAATATCAATACATAAACATGTTTGTTTATTAGCAAAAATGAGTTTTTCCTTGGAGGCAATGCAATCAGAACCTGGAATGAACAAATAAAATCAAGTTAATCAACAACAACAATCATTAGATTCAAAACCAAAACAAAAGGTAGAATTATTTGAATAATCAATGATTAAGATGATAGGCTTTACTACATATTTAGAACGAAACAGCTTGGTAAGTTTATTGATAATAAAAAAAATCATAAGAGGAGTCAAACATGACGGGAAAAGGTAATATAAAGATCAACTTCCAGAGAATGATAACAGTTCTGAAAATCCAAAAGGGAGTTAACTAATTAACATATTTATCTGCGAGAAACTCTGGTATCGAGATTAATAGCAATTGAACAGGCAAGAGAGACTAAAAACCTAATAATCCCAGTGAAGGATGAGTCAACGGACAATCTCTTGAGAAAACGGCAAATATGCAGATTGTAGAATGTAAAATAATAAGAAGACAAAATCGAGGTTAGCCATGGCGCAAAAGAGGAGTAGAAAAGAAATAACTGCAGAGAACTTGGTTTTGGGGTAGTGAGTGTTCGTGTGTGTGGCCCTAATTTATAGCAAGTGGTTGATAAAATCATTAAACATCTCGATTTGAAGGATGAAGAATCATAAAGAGGTGGAACGACAAAATTGAAGAAGAGTTTAAAGATCATTGATTGATCAGTAGTGGCTAAGGTAACGCGAAACTCGCAAAACTCAGAGATTAGAGAATAGGAAGAGTCGAGGAGGAGATAATCGCAAGCTTGAGACGAAATAGATTTTGGGCTGGGGATGAAACGATTTATAATTTTATGCAAAGCCCAAATGCCTTTCTAACTTAGTGATGTTGAGGTGACAAAATCAAATCTCTTCACTGGTTGATTTTCTATGCCTACGTGGATAGGCTCAATGCTTTAGTTCAAACCCTTTTATATATTGGGATAAACCCTCTTTTTCTCACATCTTTTCTCTCACCTCTTTCTTTCTATAAACCTCTGACTGCTTCATCTCATCCTCACGGTGGTCGGTAGTTCTTTGCCTCCGGTCACCGTGGGCTTCCGGTCTTGTTCGTTTCTGCCTATACCCTCTGTAACCCTGCCATTGTCTCTCCTCCTTGCTTGGTTGGCTCTCGATTTTCTTCACCGAATCTCGGGAACCGTGGGAGTCCTTGGTTTCTCCGGAGCTCCAGCAAGGCAAGATGAACTGAGGGTCGCTCTGGACCTCGAATCGGCTTGGGATCCACCAATTGTTCTTGGATCTGGATCAGATCTTAGATCTGAGACTCGTCAGGATTCGTGATGCTTCGCTGCCGTTGTCGTCCTAGCCCCTCTGTCTCACTCCAATCGGTCTACTCCTCGATTTGTTTCAAGGTTTGATTAGAGCTTCTCCGCTCAGATCAGATATGAGTAAATGTGGTGTTGAGGCTCGCCACCAAGAACCTCTTCTTTTAGTTCGAGTTACAACTGCCATGGCGAACCACAGTGCTTGTTAATGGCTCCCCATCTTGCTCTTTCTCAATGATGCATAAGGATTTGAAGAAACCCCGCTGTGTCGATAGGTTGGCTTGTTGGTGGAGCTCTATCTCTTTGTTGTGTTTTTGTCTGTTGTTGTGGAGTTCTTCAATCAGCTCCCTTTGTGTTTCAACTCCCTTCTTGCATGCCTCCGGTTGAAGATTTTGTGTTTTTCTCTTGATGTATCTGTCACAGCTTTTTGTCGTGTGGCCGGTTGAGGAGCATAATTGTACCGCATGCGCTTGACCGGAATTGTTAATCTCCAGCAGCATCATTCTGGGTTTACATTTGATCTCACCGCCACATTAGCTGATGGTCTGTCTCGATCGACGTCCTCCTCACCGGGACCAATTCTAGTAGCCTCTGTTGAAGCCACTACGAGCCACCTTTAGGTGAGGTTCATCGAAACTGCTGTCTTAAGCTTTTCTCTTGGTCTCCTTGGTGACTGAGAAGTGGTAGGTTAGGGAATCAATCAATTGTATCTAGTTCTAGTATGGTATTACGTTAAATGTTCACCTTTCCTGGTTTGAATTGGATTTAATTTTAGTTTCTTAGGGGGGGGGGTAAACTTTTTGCATCCCTCAAGTACATAATAGCTTTACAGGTATTTTTGGTTCAATTACCAAACTTTCATTCAAACAATAACATTTACAATTTTAGCAAAAAAAATAATTAGGTTTTTAACAATCTTTTGGACAGATAATAACGGGCTGTAGAAAGTTCTTAATTGGACTGACACTATCACAAAGCCCACTACAACATCAACTCCGATTCTCCGTCTTCTTGATAGCAGCGGTTTGCTCCCCATCGCCGACTAAACTCTCAAGAGTTTCTCCATGAGAAGGTATATGCTTGTAGACAATTGATTAGAGCTAATCTATAACCAACACATGATCGGAGACGCACCAGATTTGATTTCTTTGAGGCAAAGATGAGGTTAAGAGTCTGATTTGATTTATACATAGTCTTGTTTGTTCATATCTTCATCGAATATTGATATGATATATAACTCATTTATAAATTACTTATTTTATGGTTGTCTGTGCGAATTTTTTGTTTCTATAGATTTAATTTTTATAGTAAATATTTTAAATATATTATTTACATTTTGATATTATATATAATGTAACTCTGTAGCGACCATATGTCTTATTCAACATTTGTAATATACAATGGTTTATTTTTCATACATAATTTACTTCTTAGGGTTGTTAATACATACCAATATATTTTATAATATTTTATTACAATAAATACATAATTTGAAATAAGTATATAATTTATTTAACTAACTATCATTTTGACATTATTTAAATAATTATACATTAGATAATATTTTGTTACAATAAATTCATAATTTGAAATAAGTATCATACTATTAATTGAGAACAATTTTAACTAAAAACGTTATAATTTCATTGGCTGATTAATTTACTATTGTAACTAAGCAAAAATTACTTAAGATGTCCAGTCATATGCGATTAGGATTAGACTTGCCAAACTTGATAATTAGACTGATTATTAGACAAAAACTTTGATAAACATAAATAAATAACATACTACTAAATCTAACCCACATTCTAACAACCCAATATATTAGTCAAATACTATAAAGTAGTCAAATCGGTATGCTATTGTTATATACAATCTTATCACTATTCTTACAACATTATTAACAAACAATTTTCTACTAAAATGTGATTTTATACAGTTTTATCATATTATAAAGTATATATTTTTATAAATTTCAGATTTATATGAACTATATAGTTTTATGTCAAATTTAAGATATAACTATATACAATTTTATCACATAATAAAGTATATATATGATTTAACTTTATATGAACTATATAGTTTTATGTTAAACTATTTAATCAATAATTTTTTTATAAAGTTTAGTATTACATTTTATACATATTTATCATATAAATAGTATACTATTTATACATATTGTCTATACGATAAATATATAATATTCATGTTATTTTTTATAAAAAATGGCAACACTTGGCCAAGGAAAACACAAACATAAAAACTAAACGACCCAAGCAAAACTACAACTTCACTTATCCTCAGAAGACGGGACCTCGTCTTTGTCAACAGCATCGGGGTTTGGAGCTACTCCATCTCCGCTTCCCTCGGCCACATCATGAGGCTTAACCCTCACAAGAGTTCTCTCTTCAAAATCGTAGGACAATGGGGGAAGGACACAGTCCAATATCAGGCCAGCAAAGATCGAGTAAAATTCCCCCTCGGTGGCTGACAGCTATTTCTTATGAGTGGATAGCCTCTTCAACACTTCGGACTTCGTAGGTGGAGCGTTGCTTGCTCGCAGCAGCTCGATCTCGTCAAAACTTCCCTCAGTGAAGGCTAAAGCAATGTCCCTATTACGAACCCCCATCAGAGTATCCAGCGAGTTCGCAAACTTTGTCAAACGAGACTAGAACTCACTGCACAAAGGACTCTTAACCTCAGTTTTAGCCTCCTCGAACCCACGGCTCCTAGAGCCCTCTTCACCTTGGATTTGGCGTTGCAAATGACCCACCGCCAAAGCTTTAGATTTCCTAGCTTTTTTCTCCTTGAGCAAGGAGCTTGCAGTTTTTCCAAGGTCCCTCTCAAGCTCGCCGATCCGAGCCTCCGATCGCGATATCTCAAGAGAATGTGTGTCTTTGATAACATATAGTCTCGACTCCAACCGTGATGAATTTTCTTTCGATTCGGCAAGCTCCTTCGTGAGTCGCTCAGCCTCGGACTCGCAATCAATCAATGATACAAACATTACAAAAAGGGGGTTAGAGGAAGCTAACACATGAAAAAGAGAAATCTTGCGACAGAACTCGAGTCAAAACTTGACGTGGTGCTCTGGCATCAGACTCGAGTGAGATGCTCCCAAAGGTGAAGGCCCAACCACGTCACCTTTAACACTTCTTCTTTTCCTAGCCACTTCAGGATTGACGCAAGTCCTCTTACGGATTTTTGGTGGAGCACTAGGAGCATGCAATCCCAAAACAATTGCTCTTTTTGCAGTTGGAGCAGGCATGGACTCTGATGCCTACTCAGCCTCAGCAACATGGATTGGAGTGGTTAAGGAACCCGTTGGTTTCTCCGCATCATCATTCGTCTCCGCTTTGGGCACGGTGGCCGGACTAAGGTAGTTCAGTCGTAAGGGCCTGTACACTGGTTGACGCAGGAGGATTAATGATCCAGCATGAGGAGAATTCTCCATCTCTGCATCACGGCATCTCAGCTCATCGCGAAAGGAAGACCATTCGGCCGTAGGAGATGGAGCGCTGCCTGGGACAGAAGAGCTCAACGAACTCGTACCAAAGGTATTCTCTATCTCTGTGTCACGCCGCTTCAGTTCATCATGGAAGGAAGTCATCTTGTCTTAGGAGTTTTAGAGAAAGTAGTAGAGAGACGTTACAGAGCAAAGGAAGTGTGGAAGGAATGAGAGGGGAGAATCCTATATTTATAGAATATGGACATAGGAATACTTTCTGCAATAAAATAATCAACAAAAGGAAAATCTCGAGAAAGGAAAACCCATTGTTGGCCGTTGATTCCGTTTAAACGCTTATGACTAGTTCGCAAGAATTACATGTAAACCTTACGAGCTAGAGGCTAACAATTGGGGTCAAAATTGGTAATTTTGAAATTAACGTCAAAGATCGTTTGAAGTCATACTAATAATTAGCGAAAGAAACTGTTTCTTAAGAAACTCGCACGAAACAATTTTACGAGAAATAAACTTCGGAAAGATTCTGCGGAAAACAATTAAAAAATAAGTTTTGAAGCTACAAAAGTATGTGGAATTATCAACCGAGATGGAAAAGGAGGAGGGAGAGAAGAGAGGAAGACTCAGCCTCGCCATACTCGAGTTCAGTCTCGCCACACTCGAGCTCCCACTCAGCCTCGCCACACTCAAGCTCTCTCTCAGCCTCGTGACACTCAATCTCTATCTCAGGCTCGTCATACTCAGGCTTGCCACACTCGAGCTTTCGCTCAGGCTCTCCACACTCAGCCTCTCCACACTCGAGCTCTCTTTCAGCCTCTCCACACTCAGCCTCACCACACCCGAGCTCTCTCTCAGCCTCGCCACACTCTCTCTCAGATTCACCACACTCGAGCTCTCTCTCAGCCTTGCCACACTCGATATCTCTCACTCTAACATCTACACACAGCTCCTTCAGTGATCAGAAATTCAATCATTGTGTTTTCCTTCAAATTTTGATTGAAATGTCCTTCATTTCAGCTCATTCGGAGTTTCCTTGTCCAAGCCGTGCATGCCATGTCCGTGTGGTATCAGCTTGTTGCGTAAGAAGACACTTAGAGTAGTTTACCTCCATTGGCGTCTTGTATAAACGATTTGGTGACCGTGATACTTGTACTAATAGCCTTCCTCGGGGGTCTCTTAATACCAACAGGCTCCTTTCATATTCACCTCACAACCCTTCTCAGTTGGTTGTCCAAGGCCGATTATATTATGCTTTAGATTAGGGATGTAGTAAATGTCTTTAAGTTCTCTTCTCTCTCTGGTTTTGCCTATGAATGTGATCAAACCTTTGCCTACGATCTCAACGTTTGATCCATCACCGAACTTGACTTTACCTTTAATGTTTTCATCAAGAGTTGAGAAAAATTCTTTGTTCCTTGTCATATGGTTACTAGCGCCATTGTCTAGATACCATATGCTTGTATTTCCACCGATGGCATCAAACACTTTAGGAAATACCTTTTCCTCATTAAGGAATACTACCTCATGCATATATAATGCATCAGCTTCATGTGTTTCTATTAGGTTAGCTTATTGGTTTTGCATAGGTGATACATTAAAAATGAATTTGTGCTACTGTCAAGTTATGGTTGTTCGAATACTTTAGATTTAATCCAAAGTTCACACTTTATCTTTGTAGGATCAATATCAAGCTAAGTATGAAGTTTTGAAAATAAATAAAGTAACAAGCAAGTGACACAATTTGATTGGTTTTCGGATGATTAAGAATGATAGCCTAGGGTGGTTCAGTCGGGTGTCAAACAAATGTGAGCCAAACAAATATTCAAGTTTTATTAAGGACTGGTCTAGAACTCGGAGCAAGTAACTCGGAGCAAGTAACTCGGAACATCCTACTTTCGCAGTGCTGCTCCCTATGCCGATCACCCTCAGATCCTAAACTTTCGCTTGGTCTGAGATTGATAGCGAGCAGTATAGAACATGTCTAATATGTTCACAAAACACCCTAATATCTACTTTCTCTGATTAGGGATGCGATGCTCATTCAAGTTATGTTTAGCAACCTAAAACACTTTTGATGAATAGATTAAACCTAGAATCATGCACCAAGTGGTTAACTTGATACAGGCCTTAAGAGCAACAGTGAATGACGACAATTGATTTAAGACTTATCTATGTTTAGCTCACGGATCTACCACCCTAGACTAAGCAAGTTGACTACTCATCCATAGGCACGAAGAACATAGAAACAATAGATGAATAATAATGCATATAAATAAAAGAGAGAGAAGAGGGTTCAAGTGTTCTTCTCTAAGGCGAGAGACCTGGCCTTCTCCCTTTACAAACTCGCAAATCTAAACAATAAAATATCTATCGTCTGTTTTCCCTCTCAAAAATAGCTTAGCAAAATAATAGAAAAGGGAAGAAAAAAATGTGTGCAGGTTCCTGGCGGTTGGGAGAGAGAAGAGGGAGAATTAGGGTAAATGTTGGAATATTAGGCAGTTTCCTTAAAAATCTTTGTCGCAGGAGCATGCACTCGATTGCTCCGCTCGATCGGGAGCACCTGTCTTCTTGCTCCCCTGTCTCTGGTGCGCAAGAAAAGGCCCAAATTGCATCCACTTCTCCATGTACTTCTCCAAGAGCCTCCTAACCTACTCCAGACCTGAAATGACTTGAAAATGACAAGATAGACTCGATAAAGACTTGAAAACAATTTAGAAAGCATATGTACAATATGTCAAAAAACATATATCAATAGGTCGTGTAGGATGTGGGAACCGAAATCCACACCATCGATTTTGTAATCTTAAAGGAAGTCTAAAAGATTCAACTTTTCCAGAGGTCCCAGATTATCTGCGTAAACACGCGATGCAAAGAAGAAAGAGATAACATAATATCAAAAATAAATTGCACTAAGGCGTTTTATTGATTGATAACAATAGAGTTACAGAATTTCAGCGAGAATGAGATAGACAGAGTTCGTCAGCAATGGAGAACAAAAAAACAAAGTAGAAAAACGTTATAAGTGTCAGACTTGCTAGCCTGACCACCTAGATCCTAAGTTCTCCTAAGGCTCACAGTAATTCTAGACCTAATCTTTCTTTCTTTTTTGCCTTCAGCCTTCGCTCTCCTTATATATGTCTCTTGAGGCGGTTTGTCTCTCCCCTTTTTGCCCTGAGTCGAGTTTATCTCCTTTCCGAGAATATTCCTTTTCTTCTCGATTTTCATAGTTATCTTCGTGTGAATAAAGACAAGACCGTCATAACACCAATGGGCTTGGTTTCGTACAAAAATGTAAGCAGGCCATTTGTCGCGTTTAGGCCTCTCGGGCCGTTTTGCCGACTTTGAGTGTTTTTATGTTTTCTCCAAAAGACCATTTTCGATACGACGTCGAATTTTAAGCATGAGTTTAAACTTCTTGTATAGCTTAGGCAACTTTGGAGTTAAGCCAACCATTGCTGTTTTACAAGATTGGTTTGAACTTCATACGAAAAACAAGTCTTTGTGGTTTTTGTAGTAAAGTTTCAACGATAACTCCGATCGAGATGAAACGAAAAGCATATTATCAAGTTTTGAGAGAGGAACTAGAGGGAGTGATTCAGGTCGCCATGTGAACCTGGGGCTGTATTCTTTGAGCTAGGAGTTGTTTGTTGAGTCTTACTTGTTTCTATCGTAAAATCTCTACGGGAACTCCGATAGAGACAAAACGAAAAGCATTTCGATCATGACTCGAAGAGGAACACGAAGAGGAGGCACATGTCGCCATATGACGACACGGGCTTCTCAAGCAGAGGTCGCCATATGGCGACCCGATCTTTGAAAGGGTTGGGTCACCATATGGCGACCCAGACTGTGCGGGTCTAGGTCGCCATATGACGACCCAGACTGTGTGGGTCTAGGTCAATAATAAGATACCTAGAACCACACACTGGTGATATGTTTACGGCATGATATGCCGATTGTCATTTCAACGAGAAAGAATTCCCAACTCTAGGAGGGAGACAATAAACAAGTAGGGAAAGAAATCAAATGAAGTGCTCCATCTCTATTACACCTTGATCCTCATACGAAATAGTCAGAGCTAGAAGTTCGACGTATCATGCATTTACAAAATGTAGCAAATCGGTTACCTGATGCATTTGTTGATATCAAAATGGTAACTAAATCACATATACCCGCTGCAAATACTCCTGCTTGTATTAAAATACCACAAAATATGGAACAACAGTTGATAAACCTGAATCAAAAACACGTTTGAAGCGCGATAGATCTGTTGGTTCAAAGAATAAAAATCCTAGAAAATAAAAGGAAGCTGAAAAGCATGATAATCTCAAAATAACATAAAATATTTTGGAAAAAAACAAATTATGAATCTGATGACAATATACAGCATCATGAATCTGAACGAAATCGCGAGATTTATATCAATTATATCCATAGTGGAAAGATATGGAAACAAAATGAGATGGATGATATTGATGATGTTTTCTCATACCTTTTAGCAAAGAAAATAGATGAAAAAACGAAGATCCAGAACCAAAGTTTGTATATGAATGTCAAAAGAACCATGACTGGATAAGATGGAAAGATGCAATTCAATTCGAACTAGATTCGCTTAACAAACAAAATGTATTCGGATCTATTGTACTCACACCCAAAGATGTTGGATACAAATGGGTGTTCGTCCGAAAACAAAATGATAAATACGAGATTACAAGGTAAAAAGCTCGCCTCGTAACCCAAGGTTTATTTCAAAGACTCGAAATTGATTATGAGGAAATATATTCTCTTGTTATGGATGCAATCACATTTAGGTTCCTGATGAGCTTAGCGGCCAATGAAAAATTTAGCACTGCTCGTCTCATGGATGTCGTTACAGCATATTTATATGGATCATAGGATACTGATATCTACATGAGAATCCCAGATGGATTTAAAATACCTGAAACATTAAGTTTCAAACCAAAAGAGTGATGTGCAATAAAATTACAAAGATCATTATATGGCTTAAAGCAATCTGGACGTATGTGGTATAATCGTCTCAGTGAGCATTTAACAAAAGAAGAATACACAAATGATCCTATATGTCCTTGTGTTTTCATAAAGAAAACAACATCCGGATTTGTGACAATCGCGGTGTACGTTGATGATCTTAACATTATTGGTACTCAAGAAGAAATATAAAAGGCATCATGTTATTTGAAAGGAGAATTTAAGATGAAAGATCTCGGGCAGACAAAATATTGTCTATGCTTGCAAATTGAGCATTTTTAAAAAGGTATATTTGTACATTAGTTTACATATACCAAACGAGTGTTGAAACGCTTTAATAGAGATAAAACAACTCCTCTCAGGACCTCGATGGTAGTTAGATCACTTAATATTGAAAATGACCCGTTTCGACCATCTGAGGAAAATGAAGAAATACTTGATCCTGAAGTTCCATATTTAAGTACAATTGGAGCTCTTATGTATCTTGCAAATTGTACCCGACCTGGTATATCTTTTGCAATCAATCTTTTAGCAAGATTCAGTTCGTCTCCCACAAAAAAAAAATTGGAAAGGAATTAAACATGTCTTTAGTTACCTTCAAGGGACCATTGATTTAGGTTTATTTTACTCTAACAATTCAAAAGGTCAAATGGTTGGTTTTGCATATGCAAGATATCTTTCAGATCTACACAAAGCCCGATCACAAACAGGATACGTTTTCACTATCGGAGGCACTGCCATATCCTAGCGCTCTCAGAAATAAACTCTCCTGGCCACTTCTTCAAATCATGCTGAGATCATCGCACTACACGAAGTAAGTAGAGAGTGTGTATTGCTAAGATCGATAAGCTGGCATATCTATTCAAGCAGCGGAATTGGCGAAAATACAAAGCCAACAATCTTATATGAAGACAATGCAGCTTGCGTCGCACAAACGAAGGAAAGATATATCAAAAGCGATAGAACCAAACATATACCTTCAAAGTTCTTCTCATACACTCAAGAGCTCGAGAAGAATAAAGAAATTAATGTAAAGTATGTCTGATCATGTGACAATGGCGCAGATCTTTTCACAAAATCACTTCCTACCTCGGTATTCAGAAAACGTGTCCATAACATTAGAATGCGTCATCAGAAGGACCTATGACTGTTCATTCGAGGGAGAGCTTACGTGGTTATACTCTTTTTACCTTACTATGATCTTTCCCATTGGATTTTCCTGGAAAGGTTTTTAAGGAGGCAACAAAGACGTCAAGCAAGATACGATTTGCGACTAAGGATAAGAAGAGGTGATAGCCGGACTGCTTGATTTCGATTTACTACAAGTTTACAACTAAAGCCACAGAGGAAAGGTTAATTTATTTATACTAGTCTCTAAGGAGTAGTGTTATAAACGTGAAGAAAGATTGGCAAGAATACACTCACCAAGTTTGACATTTTAGTGTGTATGTTTATTACGTGGAGTGCGCGTCACTATGCACACAGTAAATCTTATTTTTCAGCTCTATATAAACGAACGAAGTTCAATCAATTGTAACTCGCACTTTATCTTTCTTTCATCCCTCTTATAAAAATTCTCTAGATAATAGTTTATCATATATCAGTACAGTAAACTTAGCCAAAATATAACATCTGAAAGGCTCGAATTATTTTCCTTCTACGGATATAAAAATTTGCTTTTATTTAAATTTCTCGATACTATAAAATTATAAGTTATTTTATAACAAAGACATATTTATATAGGACTAAGTTACTCTTTATTCTAGTAACAATATGAAAACATAAAATCTTTATTCTAGTAACAATATGAAAACATAAAATCATTATATTGATATGTTTTCCTATATCCTAAACACATTAAACTTCCTTTTAATAAGTTAAATTGCTCCTCAGTTTTATTGGAATTATCCAACATGAACTACCGTTCTTATAATCTAATTTTTTTTAATATAACATAAATAATATAACTTATCAATGTTTTGTTTATCTTTCGTAAATAAGAAAAGCAATTAGTATCGAACTGAGTTGCTTGATTTCTTTTTAGTATTTACTATTTATCTTGTACTAGTGATCAACCCGTCCTACGGACGGAGTATACAAATAAATGAAAATAATATATTTTAAATATTAATTTATTCTTCATAAAATATAACATTAATTTATATTTTTTTATTTCTTATTTCTTTAAAAATATATATTTGAACTGAAATTGATTTATATATATGTTTATTCAAAAAATCAGATGTATAAATTTTTGTTTATTTGGTTTATTTTGGTTTATTTTCGTGTTCTAGTTTTCTTGTTTTTATATTAAATAATAATATTGTGATAGATGTTTAATGTAATATTTTTATTTCTTATATTGTAAATTTACTTGTTATTTATATTTTCTTATGTTGTATATTTACTTATTAATTATTTTTGTTTTTTATATTGTGATATTTCTATTTCTTATATTGTATATTTACTTATTATTTATATTTTCTTATAATGTATATTAACTTTTTATATCAAATGATAATATTGTGATAGATGTTTCATATAATATTTCTATTTCTTACCTTCTATATTTATTTATTATTTATATTTTCTTATATTATATTATATTTAATTATTAATTATTTTTGTTTTTAATAATAATATCACATGACTTCTTTTGGAAGAAAGATTTTATACTGATGTGAACACTTTCTGAAATCTCAAATAGTCAATTTTATTAGTTTACTTTTATATCAATGATAATATTGTGATAGATGTTTAATACTCCCTCCGTTTCATATTACTTGTCGTTATAGGGAAAAATTTTCGTTTCAAAATAAGTGTCGTTTTAGAGTTTCAATGCAAAGTTCATTAATAGATTCATAGGTATTTGTGTTTTTATTTTTTTATTGGTTGAAATATGGTTAGGTGTATAGGTAATTGTGTTTTTATTTTGGAAATATACAAAATTATATGTTTTCTTAATATGTGTGAATAAACCTAGAACGACAAGTAATATGAAACGGAGGGAGTATAATATTTCTATTTCTTATATTGTATATTTATTTATTATTTATATTATTTATATTGTATATTTAATTTTTTATATCGAATTATTGTATTGTGATAGATGTTTAATGCAATATTTATATTTTTTATATTGTATACTTACTTATTATTTATATTTTCTTATATTGTATATTTACTTATTAATTATTTTTATTTATTATATTGTAATATTTCTATTTCTTATATTGTATATTTACTTATTACTTATATTTTCTTATATTGTATATTTATTTTTTATACCAAATGATAATATTGTGATAAATGTTAATGTAATATTTCTATTTCCTATGTTGTATATTTATTTATTATTTATATTTCCTTATATTGTATATTTCCTTATTAATTATTTTTGTGTTTTTAATAATAATGTCACATGACTTTTTTTAGAGAAAAATTTACGATATTAATGTAATATTTTTATTTCCTATGTTGTATATTTACTTATTATTTATATTTCTTTATATTGTATATTTATTTATTAATTATTTTATGTTTTTAATAATAATGCCACATAACTTTTTTTTTTAAGAGAAAACTTTACAATGATGTAGAGACTCCCTACAGTCCAGGATAGTCCCTTTTAATAGTATAGACTAGTGATCAACCCGCCCTACGGGCGGGGTATGCAAATAAATAGAAAATAATATATTTTAAATATTTAGTTTACTCTTCACAAAATATAACATTAATTTATATTTTTTATTTCTTATTTTTTTGAAAAAATATATATTTGAACTGAAATTGGTTTATATATATATATATATATGTTTATTCAAAAAATCAGATATGTAAATTTTTGTTTATTCGATTTATTTTGGTCTATTTATGTGTATTAAATTTAGTTGGTTGATAAATCTATCTTTACTTGCCAACCGAACCATAAACCAATTAAAATTTTAATATTGACCGATTGTTTTATAGTTATTTTGAAATTTTATATTAGAATTATAAAATGTGAGCTGATGTAGATTATATGCATTGTGCTCTTATCATAATCTGATTTTCGCGTACTCTTCTAAATTTACCTTCACATACAATTTTGT
>MU105650.1:0-30204 GCA_012274485.2 Sinapis alba | reverse complement strand
ATATTGTATATTTATTTATTATTTATATTATTTATATTGTATATTTAATTTTTTTTATATTGAATGATAATATTGTGATAAATGTTATTGTAATATTTCTATTTCCTATGTTGTATATTTACTTATTATTTATATTTCCTTATATTGTATATTTACTTATTAATTATTTTTATGTTTTTAATAATAATGTCACATGGCTTTTTTGGGAGAAAAAATTATGATATTAATGTAATATTTCTATTTTCTATGTTGTATATTTACTTATTATTTATATTTTCTTATATTGTATATTTACTTAATAATTATTTTTGTGTTTTTAATTATAATGCCACGTGGCTTTTTCTGAGAGAAAAATTTACGATGATGTGGACGCTCTCTGGAGCCAAGGATAGTCCCTTTTAATAGTATAGATTTGCAAATATTAAAACTGTACAGCCTGGTACGCGACTTAACAACTATGAATACTTCAAAACTTAAACTAAGTACAGGACAACTTACAAGTATTTAACTTATATTGGGTACACCTTGGTGGGGGCTTCTGTTGTGTGCCCATTATTCCACAGAGAAAAGACAGGTGTTGTGTCTGTGAGCTCCTTTATTAGCTTTCTCCATCAATTTATCAATTAACCCAAAAGATTCAATAATTTTCAATTCGGGAAGGACAAAAAGAAATCGCAGCGAGGATTGACAAGAATAACAGTAGCAAAAGATCAAACAAAAATCATGAGGAATGGTCATTTTTGTGGCAAAAGAGTCATCATTTTCTCCTCTTTTCTTATTTTCCTTTTCTCAAAAGAAGGAATGTGTTTCTGAAGATGATCATTGTTTTATTTGGATCTGAAACAAGCTCTCTTTGCTGCTCGAACGATATCCTCTACCTGAGGAAGAGCCAATCTCTCTAAGTTAGCTGCGTAAGGCATTGGAACATCAGCTCCTGCTATCCTCTCCACCGGTGCATCCAAGTATGAAAAGCTCTCCTCTACTACCGACGCACTGATCCACCCATAACATAAACATTAATCAATGATCCTGACAATAGCGATATAGTAATCAAAAAATAGTTTAGTTTCTAACCAGATTTCTGCACAGACTCCATGCTGAGGGAAACCTTCTTCAACTGTTACCAATCTACTTGTTTTTCTCACTGACGCATTGATCGTTGCTCTGTCTAGCGGACGGATTGACCGCAGATTTATTACCTAACCATTCAATTAAAAAACAAAAGGTTTTAGAGGCTTACGTATCAGTAGTTTTAAGCAGAACCACAAGACACGAGACTCTTCATACCTCAGCACTTATTCCCTCCTCTGCGAGCTTCTCAGCTGCCTAGAATAATTAATTCAGAGACAGAACAATGATAAGCACCAATTTTTTTTTTTAAAGAAAGCATCTAAGAGAGTGTATATATGACCTAGAGGCAAGAAACTAGCAATTTTTTTCTCAGTTTTGTTCACTGAAAGTGTTCCCGAATGCGGAAAATGACAAACCTTTAGGGCAAAACCAACCATCTTCGAGAAAGTTGTTATTGTTACATCCTTTCCTTCTCGTTCAATCTGTCACAGCCCAATACAACATTAAAGCATCTAACTTACTAGATATAAAGACAAAAAAAAAGAAGAGGAAGGTAATGTAGAGTGAAAGTACCTTGGCTTTTCCTATGGGAAGACAGAAACTTGAATCAAGTGCTTCTTCTGAAATTGGAAATGATTCACCATATCTGCATGATGAGTTTAGCATATGGGTGAATGATATATGACTGAAGGCTTTACCTTAGTGAACTACATGAACAAATCTCAAATTAGGTATACCGTATACTACTTACAGTAACTCGTTTTCAAGGAAGACAACAGGGTCAGGGTCTCTAATGGCAGCTTTAAGAAGACCACGAGCATCTTCAGCTGAATATGGAGCGAGAACTTTTAAACCAGGAACTGAGGCGTACCATGCTGCATAACACTGCAAAATGTAGAGTAGAACACCTCCATTTATCATCCAGAAATACAGATACAATGTAAGCAGAAGTTGTAAGCAATATTATTCCTGGATCCTTGTACAGACCCCATGTTATTTAAACAATGCCCATGTTTGTCATACGGTAAAAAACATTTGCACATCCTGTCCTAAGAACCTGGTTCTTAATCAATCATTCAAATGCCTAATTCATTTAGGGAAAATTTGATCAAAGTTAAAGCCCGAGCCAGTTCCTTTAACCTATTTGATTATCATATTAACAGAAGCTAAAGGTAATGTTTGAAAGAATGAAAAGCAGCGATTTTAATTTGTGTTGTACAGAATTTTCGTTAGCATTTACCTGAGAATGCTGAGCACCAACACCAGCAGCAGCACCATTGGGTCCTCTAAAGACGATGGGTACATTTATCTGTCCAGCAGACATGTAATTTGACTTTGCAGCAGAATTTATGATATGATCAATTGCCTGAAACAAATTGCAATAGAGATGTTAGGATACATATAGAGATAAAAAGAATGTCTGTGCACTTCAGTGTCAATAACATAACGCAACAATGATGCCTAATAAGGTCAAGGAAAGAGGTAAGATGTAAGAAAAAAAAACGCTAACCTGCATTGAAAAGTTAAACGTCATAAATTCTACAACAGGCTTTAAACCAGCATAGGCGGCTCCAACTCCAATTCCAGTAAATCCAGCCTAAAACATGATAAACAGATGGCTGTCAGAAATGTTCAGAGTCTAGTAACATGGACATAAGGATTTCTGACTGCAGTGGAAGAAAATAATATAAGAAATCCAAACCTCGGTAATAGGGGTATCATAAACTCTCTCAGGACCATATTTCTCCAAAAGGCCTTTAGTGATCTGTGAGACCATGATAAACCTCTAGTATAAGATAATGGCCAAACTAGAAATTTCCGTAATGTTTTATCTTGTGATTCTAACCTTGTAAGCACCTTGATATTGTCCAACCTACAAAAAAAGAAGAAGAAAAATACAACATGAAACATCAATATGTGACTATAAATGCCATATTATATCAATAATGTCAGCTGCAACTAACCTCTTCACCCATGACAAATACTTTAGGATCTGCAGACATTTCCTCATCGATTGCAGAATTCAGGGCATCTCTGACTGTCATCTAAACAAGGATTTGCACAGGAAAATGTAAGTGATCTAACAGTATTTTGGAAAACTGCATGTACAAGGAATAATATCTTCGTTTTATATTGTCAGATCCTATTATAACTAAGACTGTGGGCTCACAACATATGTTGGGACTCTGTAAATGTTACTGTGAGTCCTCTAAAATCCACCATTTTAAATGAACAGTTGTTCCATGATTGATATATCTTAGCATTTATGTCTATTTGAAAACCAAAGGCAGCTAAAATCGATAAAGACACAAACAATATACCTCTTTTGAACCAGCTGCGTAGCTCCTTGCGGAAACCAACGCGGATCGCATCCTTCTGAGAGACTGTTCAAAACCCCATTTTCGAAAATCAGAATCCCAGAGACTCGACCAAAACCCTCAAATCGTATCGGCAGTGAACTGATAAAAAAGCAAAGGAGTAAAAGCTCTTACCGAAGCAGAGATGCCTCCATTGACGGCTCTTCGCCCCAAGATTCCCCACATTTTCTCGCTAACTGGAAAACAAGTAGCACTCTTCTCACATCAAAAACCCCGCAGATCTAACAGATAAATCATAATCCGGGAAAGAGAAATCGAAGGACGAAGTTGAGAATCAGAGTAGATCGATACCGCATACGCAATTGATTACCTTAGCTTTAAACGATCTACAGCGCCGGCGAAAAGCGATCGGAGACGGCGGATTCGAAAGAAAGAAGAAGAAGAAGAAGAAGAAGAAGAAGAAGACAACTCAAAGCTTGCTTTCTTTCTTCTTTTTTTGTAACAACACAGCAGCACAAGAGAGATTTCAATTAGAGTAGGTCTCTTCTTCATCAAATCACAGGAGCCGTGCGATTAGTAGGTCTCTTCTCACCAAATTACAGGAGCCGTACGATTAGTGTACTATCAATCATGATCATATGGTTGACATTCTCAGATTATACTTTTTTTCCTTTTTCTTTCTCAACTATATTATTCCATGGTTGATGTTTTATAAAGGTGATATGACCCAAAAGTTATATTATATTTTGAAGAATACAAATATGAACATATACACTCTTAATTATCTCTTTAATTTCCTTTTTAAGTGAAACTAAAATTGTGTTGGCTTTTTCTTTTTTTACATTAAAAGTATATCTATTTATACTATTATTTGCAAATTGATTTTTCGTGTTCGAGTTTTCACGTTAAAATTTAGACTAGCTAATATATATATATTACCCTTAATAAAATTTTATATATAATTTCTTGTAAAATTAAAAATGAATTAATATTAATATTAATGTTAGGTTTATCTGTAATATTAGACAATTGATTATAATTTAATATAATCAATTATCGAAAACATATTATAAAAAACTCTGATAATTCTTATATATATTGTGTTATTATCTAAAACAATATTTTTATTATAATTTTTAAAAATTAAATACAGTCAAACAAAAATATTTGTATAAAAATTTGTTCTAAATTATTTTTAGTATCTGAGTATTTTTAAAACTAAGACATAATAATAAGCATATATATTTTGTTTTTTTTAGTCAGCCAATTTTTTTTGTCATAGATAAATAATTAGTTTTTTAATTTAAAACTTTTAAGAACATAAGTAATAACTTATCTTGCTACTTTTTTGAATTAATAAAATATAAATTAATATTTGCGAAGTGATTTTTTTGCGTTTGAGCCCTCACGTTAAAATTTAGATTAATATTAATAATATTAGATTTATCTTGGTTAATATCTATATTACCCTTAATAAAATTTTATATATAATTTATTATATAATTAAAAACAAATTAATATTAATAATATTAGATTTATCTGTAATATTAGATAATTGATTATAATGTAATATAATCAATTGTCAAAACTTTTTATAAAAAAGTCAGATAATTCTTATATACTGTGTTAGTATCTAAAAATAATATTTTCTATTATAATTTTTTTAAAATTAAATACAATCAAACAAAAATATTTGTATAAAGATATGTTCTAAAATATTTTTAATATGTGAGTAATTTTAAAATTAAAACACAATAATAAGCATATATATTTTGATGTTTTTTTGGTCAGCCAAAAAAACTTTGTCATAGATAAATAATTAGATTTTTAATTTAAAACTTTTATGAACATAAGTAATAACATATCTTGCTACTTTTTGAATTAATAAAATATAAATTAATAAGTATTCATAAAAAAAATTGTGTATGCATGTGCGGACAGAACACCTAGTTATGTTGTACATTTAGTCATTAAGTAAAAGAAAATATTGATAAGAGGATAAATAAAGTATGAGTATGGTTCTTAAACAGGATGGATGGTATTTGCAAGTATCAGAAGACCATAAAACTGAGTCAAATACCAAAAACAAACTGCATGTTTTTATATAATAAGATTTTAAACTTGGTTAAAGTTTATAATCTCTTCGTATAGAAAATTACAATATGTAAATTAACTTTTATTTTTGTAAATTCTTGATATGATTATGGCCGTCTCTGTGACTAATTAGAACAATTTGAGCTGGCCAGTGAAGGAACTTGATGAGGAAGAAGATGAACCAGAGCTCAAAGGAAACATTGTTGTGTGAGTCATATCCGCAGACTATGAGTTTGAATATTATAGGTTTTTTGCAGCCCTTGTGCAACTATACAACCCATCAGCCTTGGAGCTCTCACGTTAAAAGTTAAAGCGACTAAAGTTTTTAATATCCTTAATGAATAATAAAATTTATTCATATATAGTTAACCATTATTAAAACCAAATTTATAATTATCAAAATCTAAAAATAGTTTATATTTGTTTATCCAAACAACTATTTCATATAATATTTTTTGAAAAAATAAAGATAAATACATATATGTATTATCATTAATTTGATAATTATCATTATCTAAAAATAATTTGTATTATGTTATAAAGTCTTTATTAATCTTAATAAATCACTAGATTTGCTAATATATAATTAACTATAAATTAAAAATAAATTTCCTTGATTTGCTAATTGTATTATAACAAAATAGTTTAAATTGTATTATCCAAAAAATTATTTTACATCATAAAATCTTTCTTTTAATCCCTACATATATTTTATATATTATTTTATGTATACACGAGTGTTTTCAAGTTTAATTTACGCATTAAAATATAATTTTATTATAATATAAAACTTTCCAATATAAAAAAAAAAATATTTTATTTATTACTAATTTTTTTAAATGCATAAATGTTTCAAATTAATTTTACGTAGTAATAGTATTTATATCATATTATGATAAAAAATTGTATATATTAAAAGCATTATTGTTAAATATTTCAAACGTACGAATAATAACTTATTTTAATATTATTTGAATTGATGATTTATCTATTTATAAATATTTTAAAATTATTCAGTCCGCATGTGCAGGAAAACCCCTAGTTAATCTATTTTGTGAGGGGGTGATTATTGTAGCATCTTCTCTGGAAAGCCAAAATTTAGTTCACAGTCATGTATATTAACTAATCAAGCTTTCCTTTCTTTATCAAACCTACAACAACAAAAAAATCTAGATAATTAAAAAATGGTTGTAGAGAGCTTTATTTTCAGAGCAAAAATTTAGTGCTTTAAATATACAACATAAGAAACTATATCAAATAAATCTACAAGTTAAATTCTACAGCCAAAAATATAAAGCTACATCCCATACCAATCATCCCCTTAAACTTGAAGTGGTTTAGCAATCCAGACCGTAACAGAATAACCAACAAAAATGAAACATCTATGAAAAGTTCGTGTAGTCTTGGCCAAAGCATATGTTGTCCAAATCTGCGTTCTTGGTATGTGTGTGATCTTGAAATCATGAAGCCTCTCTTGTAGCATCGTTATCTCCGCCAATTCTGTTGAGAAACTTGATCATGCTGTCAGATTTTGAATCATTGAAATGTTATCCTTGCAGTCTGTCTTAAAATGCTGACATATCGAGAATTAAAGCATATTCTCCATTTATCGAATAAGTGCTTCCAGTTCTGAATGCAAAGGTGACTAGCGTCTATATATGTTTCTTAACCCTATGAGTTTTTCATTTCCATACTCATCTACACAATCCTATCCATATCCATTGTACTCAAAATTCAAAGTACATTATACATCTTCCAAACAAATACAATTCAAGCATAAGGCTTGTGTATTCCGTATCTGGTTTAGCGGGTGTTCTTCTTCTAACTTCTTTGAGTACATATCAAACAATGCATGACATTCACTTTGAGCATTCTTATTAGCTCTATCATATCTCTTGTGATTCTTCTAAACAGTTTATTATTACGAGCTTTCCAAAGATACTAGATTATCCATGGATACAGATCTCTATCCGATTCTGGATTTTCTATTTCATTCTTTCTCCATATCAAGTAATCCAAATTAGAATACACACTTGATGTTGGAAATATACATGGGCATGATGGTGTCGAAGCGAGAACCCAAATTTGTAAGGCTGGTGGACATTCAAAAACCGTATGATTAACTAATTCTTCAGGCTCTCCACATCTAGGATAATGATTATCACATCACATATGGTGACGTGTTAAGTTCCTAGTGCCAGCTAAGTATCCATAAGCCATCTGCCATATTAGATGATGCATTTTTGTGGAGCATTTATTTTCCAAGCAAAGGATTGAAGCTTTGTGATACTTGGCCCTCATAACATTACTTCAGGTTCATGACGCAGAATATTCATTGCAACCCAATATTCTGATTTAACAGTATACATCCTATTTTTTTGTATATCTCCAGCTATACTTGTCATCTTTATTGGATTAGCTTATGGTCAAACTCAGAATAAGCGCTATATCAGCTCGATCTAGCATCTCTATGTTCCACACTTTTGGTGTATTATGAATTAAGTCACTCACTGTCATACATGGATGAACAATAGGCGCGGAAGATCGAGCTGGTCTAGCAGGGGCCGTAGAGATCCAAGGATCTTATCATACTCGTATCTGAAAACCCGAGTGTGCGTTTTGTCTGATCCTCAAGGTCAATAAAGGTTTAGTTGACATCAAACTCGTCCAAATATAAGAAGGACTTTTAGTTGCTGGTTCACGCAAAGGCGAGCATAGTCGATGATACTGTCCACGTAAAACTCTCACAAGAAGAGAATCTGAAAATTGTATCACTCTCAATAATTGTTTTGCCAGTAATGTTAGATTAAATTCATAAATTAATCTGAATTCAATTCCTCCTTCTTCTTTTGGACAACAAAATACAATTCCTCCTTCTTCTTTTGAACAACAGAGTTTCTCCCATTTTGCCTAGTGCATTCCACGTTTGGGCAGCTTCAACCAGAATCGTGCAATGAAACTTGCTAAGTTTTCACAAAATCTCCAACGGAAGAAGAAAGCTAGAAAAAAACACATGTTGGTAGAGCATAAAGCTATAAGTTCTATAATAATCTCATTCCCATCTTTTGTTAGCCATCGAGCGGACCATCCATTGATTCGATGATCAAGTATGTCTTTTAGAAACGCAAATAACCTGCATTTTGAACCACTTATATCCTCTAGAATTCCCTAATACGTCTCCATTCATCCTTCCTTATCAATACCCATAGTGGATTTGAATTCTTGTTTTACATTTCTCGGAACCCTTTTGCCAAAAAGAAGTGATGACTTCTCAGAGTTAATACATTAACATGATGCTTTCCCAAATACCTTTACATCTTTCATAACCTCATCACATTCACGGGACTCCGCCTTACGAAAAAAGGCTATAATCAGCAAATAACAAATGAGAAGCCAGGGGGCTAGCGCGTGAGACGCACATCCCAGTTATCTATCTCTGAGTCTCTGCGTGATTAAGAAGGCTAACAAGCGCTTTCATGTATAAGATAAAAATAGAAAGAGACAAAGGATCTCCTTGATGTAAACCTTTCTTTCGGACAATGTCTCCTCTAGGTTGGCCATTCATGACAACATTGTACTTAACAGAAGAAATATGGGAAAATGACATATTTTGACCCTAACAATTTCAGTCGTGCCAAATACGATTTAACTAACTATTCAATGCTAAATACGATCTAAATTTGATTAAAATTCAAATTTTTCTACCCAAACTTACTTCATAACTTAAAATACTACTTTGACTAACAAAATGTTAGTTAACAGTTAGAATGAGCAAACCGACGTCGTTTCATGTATACGATAAAAAAATAAAAATGATTCTACGTTATTTCATGTATAGAATACAATTGTAAAATGATGGTTAGGGGTAGGATTTGAACCCGATCTTAGACACCTATTAGACAAAAAAAACTCTAACCACTAGCACAAATAGTTTTTATGTACTAATAATATAACATTTCTATATCCATCTATTTCTTTTCCTGGACCTTTCGCTTATGTACAACCACTGCAGTCATCGTCGGTAGATTTTGTACTCCTATTTTGCTCCTTCTTTTATTGATTCATCTGGAATCGTTCTCCCAGCCATGGATTTGACGTAAGAAGATTTGTTGAGCTGAGATGTTTTGACAAAATCATTGAGCTCTGAAGCCGTCAATGATATCTAATCTGGCGAAAAACAAGTTACAATAACAGATCCTCGTTGGCCTTACCTCAATCAATGGTCACATTTCCGTAATGTCTAATTTTCTATCAATTAATCTGGTTAATAGTGTTGAAGATCTTTGTCGTAAGAGTTGTTAAGGAATTTTCACATTAAGCTTTTATGGAGTAATCTTCTCTATTATCTTTCTATCAAAAAGTAAAAGTTTAAATGTCCTCTTTCTAATTATAATTTTATTTACATTTATTTTTAATTTGAAACGGTAAGTTAATTACTTATTTACTCTTTTTAATTAACCCTAATATACATAGAAAAAAAGATGGAGTTGCCGATCGATTATTTTTCCTTTCACCATTTTTTCTCTCTGCGAACTCTCTATGCGAACTGTTCTTTAATTTTTTTTTCTTATCTTCTTCTTTTTCTTTCTGTATGGCAGCTTAAAGACGAAACGTTTTAGAAACAGAGGGTTCTAGATCTATAATTTTGGTTTTGAATCTCAAATTTTGGGTTTATGTTAGATATGGGTTCTTCATTCGAATCTCAAATTCTAGGGTTTTATTAGATTTGGGTTCTTCATTCGAATCTTATAACGATGACCTGAGGAGAAACCATGACAGTCCGTCTAAGATAACATACAGCAAAAGAGCAGTAGCCGCTGAAGGTGATGAGAAAACAGCGGCAATGGAAAAATGTAGTGAGTTTTATTAGGGTTCATCATGTTCTTCATTTGTTCAATGATTATGTAATTTTTGGTGTATTTTTCTTTGATTTTATCTACAAATATGAATTCAATATAACTCGGTATAACTATCTCAGTAGAACTCGGTATAACTAACTCATGAATACTTGGTAGAACTAGGTATAACTAATTCAATAGTACTAAGTCAGTAATACTTAATATAACTCGGTATAAGTAAGTATTACTACTTAGTAGTACTCAATATAACTAATACAACTCAGTACAACTAATCTGTATAATTAGTATAATTCAATACAACTAAGGCAATAATACTCAATATAACTAGTCGAACCAGTATAACTAGTTGAACCAGTATTATCAGTTGAATCAGTATAATGTAGTTGAATCAGTATAACAAATTGTACGTTGATAATTAAAATTTGAAAATTAAAAAAAAAATCCAAAAATTTTGAAATTTTCTATTTTCTACTTTTTAAAAATATTAATTTAAAAATAAATAGCGGTAAAATCAGATTTTCATCTTTTCACTAATGGATTTTGTTTTGTCATATAAGCACTACAAGAAAGCATAGCTTATTTGACAAAATTTCTGACCATATAAGGTTGTCAAAATTATTTCCGACCACAGTTTAACCATTTTATGATAATTAAACAAAGTGACCAAAAAAATGGTAAGGAACTACCGACGAATTGGACTGGTAATAAAAATGGTCAGAATTTATGACCAAGTCTTGACTACGTTAATGTCGTCAGAAAAATGATCAGAAGAAGATCAGAAAGTGGTCAAATATTTTTAATAAAACTAGGTCCGTGTCCGCGCTACGCGCGGATCATATGTTTATGTTATTTTCTTTTTAGATGACTATAGATATATGTTATTGATTGTTTGATGAAGTTGACTTGTTTCAGTGGAGATTACAAATAGTTCAGTTATCATTAAAATCAAAATCAAAGTTTTAGTATGAACTTTAAGTACTTTAAATTTTGTTCGGGTATGAAATTAATATTATTAAAATATATTTCAAGTGATTGTAAAGGTAACTTTACATATTACATTAAACTAAATTTTAAATAATGTTTTGCATTATTTTTGATGATAACTCTCGATTGGCTGTCTTGACCACTTTCTAACACACTTGTAAATCATGGAAGTAGTCATCATTATAAAACATATGTGTGCAGTGGCTGAAGTGTGTGATGTTGAATTTATGTATAATTGAATTAACTGTCGAGTTCACAATGATTATGCTGCTAACATATGCATGCATATATGTATTTATGTGCATAAATTAGTCATGGATTCCTCCTATGCCTTCGAGATCAAGCAACCAATTGGTCATCTAATAATGTTCAGTTCCTTCGTCGACTGGAATGAAGTTTCCCTAGTTGTTATTTTGCAGTACCACTTCTCATCTTCACACAAAACTCTTCATAGTTTACTCTTCAATCCTGCACAAAAAGTGAGTTTATTTTCATATGTCTGTAAAATGAAACTTACATTATTTGTATCAACTTGAGCTATGATTTTGATGCTAGCTTTCTCTCACATACCATACTCTTTCATGGCTGACTCAAACTCACCTATCTTAGTGTCTCAGAATTTTTGTAGCTTCTAAGTCTATTTTGTCTACCCGGGATTCTCTTTGTCAAAGAATTGGAAAGCTTTGAATAAGTTTTCATCCCGATCCAATCTTTATTTATGCATGCTGGTTGAGATAAACTTGATGTAGTAGATTGTTCCATTATCATTTACATCAGCATGAAAACATATAATAATATATTATATATATAAAGGCATCTTCTCAGATTCTGTCTTTTAAGAGAAAAATGTTAAAGAACGATTAGGATAGTAAGACGATAAAGATATACCCAGCAAACTCATTCCCAGCATAGCCAAGAAGCACAAACATGGCTTTCTTTTCGTTGTCATGAACGGACACCTTAAACCGGTACGAATCACAAGTTTGAAGGTTAAGACTATGTGTACATGGTTTTAGAAATGGGAGTTTGAGATGACGTACTTGAATAATCCAATAGCATTTTGATTGTTGCATTTGGGGAAGAAAACGACATGAATCCTCTGCTGACCTTACCTTGGCAGTCGCTGCCGGCAATGTAAGACCACCCATATTCCTGAACCACATCGTCAATTGTAGCTATGCATTCAAAATGGCTGCCTGTGAGTATTTACCGTTGGTTAGTCATGTGTTTTATGTGGCAGGAGTTTGTGGAAAGTCATTACTCTAATGCCTGAGCGGGGCTCTTTGTTGAGGTAAGCAAAGATTGAGTTGTTTAGCTTTTCTTCAGAGAGTCTAGAACCGAGTTTAGCCAGTTCTGTTTTCAATTCTCCTTGATTGTGCCGCTTTTATATGTGTTCATATATGCGGACATGGTTTGAAGACCTTTGATTTCCACTTCTCATCGATTCTAACCCGCAAAACAAAATCAGGATACATTACCAATGATTAGCCAGGGAAAATTGAAGGTTAAGCGTCCTTGCATAAGAGAAGTTTATAGATTTACCTTTAGAGCAAGTTTTTTCATTGCTCGGATTTGCTTCATCCGAGATAACACAACACTATCAACAGGCGTCCAGCACTTCTCCTCGGATATTCTGAAAAAAGCAGATAGGATAAAAGCATTTGAAGTATGCTGATCACAAAATTGCATATAATGTTCAGTTTGTGACTAATCTTGAAGAGACTCAGGGGACATTTTACCGTGATGCAGAGTTTTGTTTCTTATGTTGCATCATGCCCCAATCATGTGACTCTAAAGCTACCTTTTACTGAAACAGCGTGATGAAAAGGTAAAAAAAAGATAGCAAATTACAGAAAATCCTTGAGAAAATCAAAATGGGTTTCTCAAACATGAATCCAACCATGAATCAAACACAAAATATTTCTAAAACGTTTCCTCTTAGCTTTGGAATCTCTGATCCACATAAGAAAAAGAAAAGGATTAAGGCTACATTCACGTTTTGAAGACCAAACAATAGCAGAGACCTTAAAGCTTTTCCCTTCCCCAACACCTAGAGAAAATCAAAAACTGTCTTACAGATTTTTGCAGAAACTGGAAAATTTTGTCGCAGTTCACAGCATCATCTTTGTGGCAATTGTCTATATCTATGTCAAACTCTTCTCATTAAATATCTTCACCAGAAAACCATGAGACAGCCTGAGGTATAATCTTCTCCTGAATTGTAGAACTGCAGGAAGCAATAAATACATGAATCATATATTGTAAATGTAAATATCGGCAGAGTTTCATGTTCAAAAGAAGACATTAGTACAAAGTTCAGTTGAAAATGTTAAATTGAGGCATGTCTTGAAACTCAATGGTATAGTATCATACTCTAACCTTGGCCTATAGATATTTAGAGACACGGCTTGTGAGCAATCCTTCATGTCGAGCTGCTGGAGGCTTTCTCCGATGAGATAAATGCGTTTTTACTGTGGAATTATTGCGTTAACCGGAATCGTATCGCCGCCTATACCAAACCATGAGCGACGTCGTTCGAGAGTAGAACGGTGGGAACTCCGTGGTCTTGTCTGCCGTTGATGCTGGGAATTATTTGGTGTTCTGGCTTTGGTGAAGGTGCAAAGCAAGAAAGCAGAGAGATATATATATAGGGTATAAACCTGAGAATTCAGAAAGTTTCATTCTGTTTGATACTTGCGGTTAAAAATGAGGCTTTATCACTGATGTTGTGGGATAGAAGCGTTAAAAGAGAAAATTGGAAGAGTTGATAATAATAGGGTTTTTTTTTATCAAAGATAAAAATAGGTTTTGTTCTGTTAAAAAAGATGAAGATGAAGCCGGTACGTCCATCGAAAGGAGTTAAGTGTTCCCCGCTTTATGGGCTTGGCCTAGTGAACAATAAGAAATAAGCTCAGTCGAAAAAGTTTTTTGTGTGTTTTTTTGGATGAATAATGAATGACATGTAAATTTATAGTTGAAGTGTCACTTTGATTGGTTGAGAATTTTTTGCTGATGTGGACATACTAAAATTTCAAGTTGAATCTCTTTTATATATTGGGATGTAACCATTTTTTCATTTTGTGTGATGGTCAAAGAATGGTCAAAAAATTGTATAGTAAGTGTGCTTAATAAAGTCAGATATCTTTAACCTAGTTTACACTTTCTTTTAATGTCTTTTTCTCATCTTCAGCGGTGCAAGTCTCTCTATCCACATTGATTCTCAGATGATGACTACTCGAGCGCAACATGTAAATGTTTCCTTTATATAATTGGTTGATTTGCAATGACTTACAGATTTAAGTATTATAAAGAATTTTTTAAAGTAAATTTTCATTGAGTTAAGATTAATTTCTTACACAGGCAGAAATCAACACTCTAGTTTTCATGGTAAGTTAGTTTTCATAGTTATCAATTTTTTATTCTTTCTTATATGCTCCTCATTTCACAGGAAAACCATGTGATTAAAAGTCACCGTTTTAGATTGGAACAATGCCAGACCGAAAATAAGTACCTTCAACTAGTTTCATGTCTAGGACCAAGAAGCACAATTGCATATTACAAATAGAAGACAACAGTAGTAGATGAGAAGATTGTTGTGGCACATAAGGTTGTGAGTAGATTTTCAGAATTGCTTGTGTATATGAAGATATTATTATGCTTCCGTTTTGTAGCTTTATTTGTTGCCTTAAACTTTATGTAAGGACTATGTTAAAACTATTTCAATGTTAAATGATTTAGGTTTCAACTCTAAACTATATTTGATTTGGTCATTTGTATTTTAAATACAATTTTACTGATTAATAAATTTAACTAAAATAATTAGATAAATTTATTAATAAGTGATTATAATTATCAAAAATTGGTCAGGAAATGGTCACGAACATGGTGACCACTTTTTGATAGCATTTGTGATGACTTTCCAGACCAATTATGTGGTCAAGAATTATTGACCACTTTCTAACCAAAATTTATTTCTAGCGGAGTTTTTTTTTACGGCTATAAATGGTTAGAAATTGGACAAAATAGTGTATTTGTGACTATTTTTTGTCTGATATAATGGTCAAAATTTGAATTATTTCTTGTAGTGAAGGATATATGAGATGATGTCTCGCTTTTATATATGGAGGAAGAAGATGATTCACTTTGTTGTTGTGTGTATATATTATAAAAAAATTATATAACTCGTTATAAGTATAAATGTGCAAGTGATTATTGTCCGTGTTCATGTGATTGTTGATACTCTGGCTCGATTCCCTTTCAAACTTCACAAATTTTTTAAATCATAAACATGAAACGGTGTCGTTTTGCTCATTCTAATGAGTCAAGGTAGTATTTTGAGTTATTGAAATAAGTTCAGGTAGAAAATTTGAATTTCAATCAAATTTAGGTTGTATTTGGCACTGAATAATTGTTTAGATCGTATTTGGCACGACCAAAATTGTTAGGGTCAAAATATGCCATTTTCCCTAAGAAACACAGTGCATGATCCACGTGATCCAAGTTGCTGAAAATCCCATTTTTCCCATAACTGTGTATATAAAAATCTATTCAATACGATCATATGCTCTGCTCATATCAACTTTGATGGTCATTCGCTTGTGTCTTCCACCCGTTTTTTTTCTTAAAGCATGGGACATCTCATGAGCAATCATCATAATATTTGTGATATGTCGACCCGCAACAAAGGCTGATTGAGTTTCCAAAATGCGCTCATGCAAAGCTTTATTCAGTATATGGCATAAGAATTTAAAGACTGTTTTATAACTCATGTTGCACAAACTAATTGTTCAAAACTGGACCATGTCAATAGGTTTTCTTTTCGAAATGAGACATATGTATCGTTCAATCCATGAGCAATGATACCATAAATGAAATCATTGACCATACAAGTTAAATCTCCTTTCACTATGTCCCTAAACTTCTAATACAATAAGACACTCATTATGTCTGGTCTAGGGGACTTCTCAGGCTGCATTGTAATAACTTGAAAGGAACAAAATAATCCAGAGTATTTGTGGTATTTAGACTTGAATAGAAGATATATTAGGCAACTATGCATATATTTTACGTATTTAGCTCGATGGGTATAGGGAGATTGTGATATTAAGTTTTTGTCCAAGATGACGCTGAGTTGGGATTTAGGCTCTTCGCCAACCATTTTTTAGGCGTGTAGGTTTGTCTGTAAGAGTGGATTTTGTGTCAGGTTGCGCATGTTATGAGTGAAAAAAGATTTGCAAGTTCATTATTTTAATATGTGGTACTGTAGAGTGCGTGTTAAACAGACGAGAATTTTTTTATAAATATTAATATGATAAACATAAGACAAGTGTGCTAAAGTGGGGTTAAGGAGGGTTAATCGAATTTGTGGGGTTATATTTGAATAGATAATTACAAACAAATTACATATTTGGCCAATATTCATCGACATGAGTTTGTATCAATTCAGCAATTGTAACTAGCCTTGAGGTTGAAAAATTACCATTGATGTTCAAACACTAGCATTGATAGTGTGTGAAATGATTGTTAAATTAACTAATAGGTTTAGATAGATTAGGAATAACATTACTCATCATTACAACAGTTCAATATATTACAAACAAACAGCGAGAGGGATTAAACATATGATTAGAGTGAAAATGAAATATATGATTAGAGCGTGATTAAAACGTGACTAAAACTATGATAAGTCCATTGTCTGTTTTATCCTTACTGGTACTCTTTGTAATATCATGGTGGTCAACCATGTCATCATCGTCATCACGAGCTTGTTTAGCAGACTGTTCTTCTAGAGTATCAGCCAAGTCCATCTCAAGAGAAACACGGTAAAGAACCATCATCTCATATTCACTAAAAATCTCGTCGAGTATTGCTCGACTACACTTCATCCTCCTTTCTAAAACAAGACATGAAATGATGTGACTGTTAGACAGAATCAGTGAAAATCGAATATACCATTCAAATATTTCAGGAGTAAATGCTTACTTTCATAATCAGAACCCGAACCTCTATCTCCACTCCCATCAACGATGAATGTTTTGTTCCCAACCACAAAGTTGTCACGCCTGTTGAAATGATATCTCAAAACAGTATGTGCTCCTGCGGTCACAACCATGATCAGCTCTGTGAACCACCCTCCAACACTCAGCATTGTGGTGATATTAGAGGCAATTGACACAGCTATCGGCAGCGTCCTTCAAGACATTGGGCCTAAGATCCAACTGGGAAACTGGTAAGAGAGAACAACCAGAATCCCTTCATCCAATACATAATACATCCTCACTATGGTCAGCAAGGACTCAATTGTTTTGTTAGAGTTGATCATTGCGCCGAACCCAAAATATGTACGGTTGGGGACAAAACTCCATTCCTCCCTTTCGTTCTTATTCCACTCACCGCTCCATAATCTGACGAGCATCTACATCTGAAAACATCAGAAAACCTAATAAGATTTGATTTTTACAGTTTCGATTTATTATCAGACGTACCAACAATAACTATGTGAATTAACTTTTTTAAAAAATCATTAAATTTTAGGAGATACAAAATGATATCAGAAAATATATATAATGTTGAACTCTAATGATCCTAGTCTCTATATAATAGTTACATAAATGGATAAAAATATAAGGTTCAAAGGAAAGTTTGGATTTTACCTCAAAGTCTTCTTTAAACGGAAATGTTGTAGATTTGTCTCTTAAAACGAAGCTTAGAGCATCCTTATCGCTGTTGTTTAAGGGGGCTCTTAATCTAATTCCAATTAAAAGAAAATCAGAAATAGAAGAAAGCAGAAGAGACAGCCCCTAATTAAGCCCGAGAAGCTACGTTTCTTCGGGGACACGTGTCAGCCGACGAGAGGACCACTGACCGGTTACGCGTAAAACGCTTGAAAGATATTGTGGAATCGCTTTCTGTCCCTCTCTCTCGAATCCTCTCTTCTCCGAAGGTGATTCATATCCATCTCTCTCGGTGGTCTCGTCGGCTCGGTGTCCGTCGGTGGCTTGCGCCGGCTTCCTCTCTCTCGGTGGTTCTCGTTGACGGCGACCTCTCTCTCTCTCGGTGGCTCTCGTCAAATCGAAAGGTAAGCGGCTGTTGTGGTCTTTGATTATGCATGTCTTAGATTTATGCATCTTCTTGTTCTGATCGGTTGTTTTTTTTTCTTCGGTTCAATTTGGGCTATTGGTGGCGACGGAGCTCTCCTCGACGGCGACAAAGCTCTCCTCGACGGCGACGGAGCTCTCTATCGGTGGTGATGAAGCTATCTCTCGGTGGTGACGAATCGAGCTCTTGGTGGTGACGAATCGAGCTCTTGGTGGTGACGAAGCGAGCTCTCGGTGGCGACGGAGCTCTCATGCCAAGTCCATCTCGGGTCGAAAAGTAAAGTTTCTGTTTCATGTTCATCTTCTCTTTATAAATTTTGATTTGTTTGATTCAGTAATTTTTGTCTTAAGATTGATGAATCAAAAAATGATGTGTTTGAAAGTTGGATGTTCTGTATTTGATAAAATCGTTTTTGTTATGTCCTCACTGTCTTTGATAAAATCGTTTCTGTGTTTGATTTGTTTCAATCCTTCAAATCGTTTCTTTCCTCTGTTTCTCAAATATATTAATCACTTGATTTGTTTCTGTGTGTTTCAAATATAAAGCAAAGCATGTTTCAAATATAAATCAGTGTGCAAGTAATGAGAATGATGAGTTCTTTGAATTTGTTTCTCGATTCTGAATGTCTGCTTTCATGCTTTAAGGACATTTGTGGATCCACGGTTCAAGACGAAGGAACCTCACAGAAGGGGAGTACATTTGGTGGAGCAATACATGTAAATGCCTTCTCTTTTTGAATTCATTTGAAGTTTTGAATTGAATTAGGTAGTTGAGTTAGGTGGTTAATGTTTTGAATTGAATCGAATTAGGTAGTTGTTGTGATTATTGTGGTAGCTATATGTCTAGTCAAATTAGGTAGTTGAGTTAGGTAGTTAATGGTGATAGAATACTCTTCCCTTGTGGTTGTGTGAGTGATAAATGCGTTTATCTTTCTCTCCTCTATTAAACCGAATCCTTTAACTCTTCCATCTAGCAAACTCGCCTTCTTCCATCTCTCTTTTCTATCACTTAAGAAATATTCAAATATGGATTCTAATACATATCTAAATTTAAATTTTGTTGATCTTCTTCAAAGTCAACAAGATAGTGGCATAGGTTTAGAATCTTCCTTATTCCTTTATCTGGCATGCAAGCTACAAAAGGTTCAAACTTCCAGCACGACACTCCTGTGGAGCGTAAAGAACGGAGGTCCTGGTCGCGAACAGATGATGTAGTCCTCATAAGCTCTTGGTTAAACACCAGTAAAGATGTTGTTGTTGGGAACGAGCAAAAGTCTGGGGCCTTCTTGAAGAGAATTGCAGACTACTTCGCTGTTAGTGCGAAGCTTGCAGGGTGTGAAGAAAGAGAGCCAGTACACTGCAAGCACCGGTGGCACAAGATCAATAATCTTGTCTGCAAGTTCTGTGGAGCATATGAAGCTGCAGCAAGAGAGAAAACAAGCGGCCAAAATGAGAATGATATTCTCAAACAAACTCACATAATCTTCTTCAACAACTATAAAAAAAAAAAAATTCACCCTTGAACATGCGTGGAAGGAGCTTCGCCATGACCAGAAGTGGTGTAATCTATCTTCTGAGAGAACCTCTAAAAAGAGAAAATATGAGGATAGTGCACAATCCTCAACATCTCAGGCAACTGGTGAAGCAGATGAGGGAACGGCTCGGCCCCCTGGTGTTAAGGCAGCCAAGATCCGTGGTAAGAAGCCACTGGAGGAGAGGAAGGGGATTTCTAAGTTTTGAGCAGATGTGGTCCATTAAACAAGAGGATTTGAGTAGGAAAGAAAGGCTCTCCAAGTTAGGTCTACTTGACCGTCTACTAGCTAAAACAGAGCCACTCTCTGAGTATGAAGAATGTCTAAAGAAGAAGCTTATTAATAAGTTCTTCTCCACTTAGGCTAGAGAAGAAGCTCATCTGTTTTAATTGTATTTGTTTTAGGTTCGTTGAGTTGTTGTTTGTTGATGTTTCATATTCTTCTTTGTTGTATTTTTCATGTTCATGTACTTGTTATATTTCAGTGTTGAGAATGATGAGTTGTTTGTTGTTCTGTTCTTGTTCTGGTTATTGATTTCATGTTCTTCTTTCAGGTGAAAATGGAGTCTTGTGTCACGGAGAAAACATACGAGACCGAGTGGAGCAAACAAAGGAAAAAGAGTTGTGGTTTTGTGTCATGGAGTCTTGTGTATGAGTCTGTTCCAAGTATTGTCACAAGTATTGTTTTTGTATGTCACGAGTCTTGGTCTGAGTCTGTTCCAAGTTTGTATTTGCATATTCCAAGTTTTGTTTTTGTATGTCACAAGTCTTGTGTATGAGTATGTCACCAGTTTTGTATGTGTATGTCACGAGAAGCTTCATAGCAACACATCTTCTCTTTATAAACTAAGCTTGAAAAAACAACACACTCAAATATAACGTTTGCTCAGATCACAAATTTCTCTCAGACATACTCAAACAATTTTGCCTCTTTGGAGCACAAATATGGCATCTTCCTCTCAATCTCAACCCCCTTATGAAGGATCAATAGATGATACATTTGATCAATATTTTGATCAATGTTTTGATCAAACCTTTGACAATTGTACCATTGATGACGTACAAGAAGAAAGGAAAAAGAAAAGAAAAAACGAGCATATATCGAAAGAAATCGTGAAGAAGGCCATGTTTAGTTATGGAATGATTATTTCAGTGAAACTCCGATGTATCCTGACAATTTCTTCCGTCGACATTTTAGAATGAACAAGAGATTGTTCATGCACATTCTTCACCGACTCTCCAACGAAGTTCAATACTTTCGCCAAAAAAAAGATGGGCTCAGAAGGCTTAGTCTCTCTCCCCTCCAAAAGTGTAATGCAGTCATTCGTGTCTTGGCATATGGTTATGCGGCTGATACAGTCGACGAATACCTCCGGCTCGGTGAAACAGCAACTCGGCTATGTTTGGAAAATTTTGTGGAAGGAATAATATGTTTATTTGGCGATGAGTACCTAAGAAGATCAACACCGGCTGATCTTCAACCTCTACTTCAAATAGGAGAGCATCGTGGATTTCCCGGGATGGTAGGAAGCATCGATTGTATGCATTGGGAGTGGAAGAATTGTCCCACCGCTTGGAAAGGGCAATATACTCGTGGTTCGGGTAAACCAACTATTGTTTTCGAGGCGGTCGCTTCATATGATCTCTGGATATGACACATATTTTTTGGACCTCCAGGTACATTAAATGATATCAATATTCTAGATCGCTCACCTTTTTGATGACATAATAAACGGTCAAGCTCCGCAAGTGACTTACTATGTCAATGGACAAGAGTATCATATGGCTTACTATCTCACTGATGGTATTTATCCTAAATGGGCAACCTTTATTCAATCTATTCCAATACCACAAGGACCGAAAGTTGTTTTATTTGCTCAACCTCAAGAAGCTGTCCGAAAAGACGTCGAACGTATTTTTGGAGTCTTGCAATCTCGCTTTGCTATTGTTAAAAATCCAACACCATTTTGGTATAAAGGCAAAATTGGGAAGATTATGAGAGCATGTGTCATACTTCATAATATGATAGTAGAAGATGAACGAGATGGATACACTCAGTATGATGTTTCGGAGTTCCACGAAGGAGAAGTCAATGGAAGTTCACATGTCGATCTCGATTTTTCTATAGATATGCCTACAAATCTCGCAAATATGATGGGTGTTCGAACAACAATTCGTGATAGACACATGCATCAACGGCTGAAAGATGATTTGATTGAGCATATATGACATAAATTTGAACCTGATGAAGACAACAACTGAGCTCGGATGTTTCAATAATTATCATTTCTTTAACTAATCTTTATTTTTATGTTATTATTTTAAAATCTATGTTTAAAATGTTATGTTTATTAGTTTTTTCCAATAAATTTTAAGTTTTAAAAAATAATGTTTACTTTTTTAAAAATCCTTTAATAAGAGACTTGCAATGGACCACACAAATTTAACCGTCTCTTAACTAAGTCTCTTAAACTCACTTTTCCAATTTAAATTATTAAAAATGATTAAAAACCTTTAATTGTCTCTTAGGGATAATGATACTTTTAGATTATTAAAATGTATGAAAGGTAGATGTTTTATCGGATAAGTATATCTATCTATATATATATAAAAGGGAATACTCTATTCTCTTATGCTGCCACATCATCAGTTGAGTTAATCTCCTGCCGTCACGTCAGCTTAAAGAAAACGAGTATGTTTTACTCTTCTATGGCTAACTCTTGCAAATGGGCTTTCATACATTTTTGGATTTTCCTCTTCAATTTCTTATCTCCTAAATATAGGCCTTGAATGTTTTTTGGATTTAGATGTTTCCCAATTTGGCCCACCAACTTCATCTGCAGTGAATCACCATCATCATCGTCTCTGAAACCCTAGCTCCCACCACCTGCACCTACAAAAAACGTCACGCCTAACCGAAACATTGAAACCTGGTAGTTCAACGTCACAATTAATTTCTTCAAACCACCCCTCCCACTACTTCACATTTTATTTCTTCTTTCTCAAACCCTTTTGAACTTCTGAGGTATTGACGAACGCTTACCACCTCCAAACTATAACGTCTCACACCGACATTCAACTCATGTAATTGAGATCTTTATAAACGACACTCATTACACTCATTCTATCGCTTTCTTCCACTGTTACCCTTTTACAGTCTACTCTTATAAATAGGCATGAAGAGCTTGGTGTTTTTCATCAATTGCTCAAATAGTCCTACTTCTCACTGAGAAACCTGAGCTCCAACAATGGCGCCCTCCTAGCTCAATCTCTCTGTCAAGAAAAATGCCAAACCAAAGGACACGAAAGAAAAGAAGTTCTATGATTCACATGTTGTATTGGATTCCAGAATTCTACGGTTAGTTTTTTTTGGGTCTACATTATGTAAATTAGTGGCGTTGAGACTTTACATATCACTTTTTCCTTTATTGCAGTGAGTTAATGGGTTTTGATAACGGAAAATACGATGAGAGTGAAGATGTAACTGTACAAGAACCTGCGTTTGTAGTTCATGTTGAACAGACGAGAAAGGATCCTCCTATAATTATGATGGAGCAGGAGATCATAGAGGCTATATATCAATTATCATCCCACCATTATTATTTCTAGAAAGACATGTTGTGGTAAAACCACTCAAGTTCCTCAGGTCAGTGGTTTTGCTCATGTCTGAGGGTTTTGGTCTCAATGCTTAATCTAATTCTTTTTCTGAATCTTTCAGTTCCTTTATGAAGCTGGTTTTGGCTCAAAGCAATTCAGATCTCGAAGTGGGGTTGTCGGTATTACACAGCCATGTGTGGCTGTCCTCGCCACGGCCAAGACTGTGGCTCACGAGCTTGGTGTTCGTCTCAGTCTAGAAGTTGGTTTCCAAGTTAGGTGCGACAAAAAGATTGGCGAGAACTCAGCTATAAGTGTATGACCGATGGGATTTTACTCCGTGAAGTTAAGGTGATTTTGTAGAATCTTTTTTTTTTTCATCTCAAATGTATGTAAGATAATTTGTTTTGTATGAAATTTATTTGGTTGCAGAATGATCTCTTACTATGGCGTTACTCGGTGATCATTCTCGATAAAGCTCATGAAAGAAGCTTGAACACAAAAATTATAAATGGGATGCTCGCCGTAGCCATCAATATCCTTCAGGAACTCTACAAGGATCAACAAAAGTCTCTACAATCTGGAGGCACAATAGCATCAGAAGCATGGTATAGACGTGAACGTTATAAACTTGAACAGAAAAATAAGTTGAAATGTTTGGTATGCACAATAAAGATGTAATGCTAAGGAAGCCGCTCAGTTGGAACAAATAATGAAATATTGTTCATTATCTTCAAATACTACCTTGAAAGAGTCCTTGAATATTGAGTGGCCAAATTTCTTTTTTCTTTTGAGAAAGGGCATTAAGTGGCCAAAATTTTCTGATATAAAAACAAGTCCTCCAACATTATCTCTTTTTAAAAAATGTATAAACAAAAATGAATTCAATTCATGAAACAAATATATAACTAAGAAGGAAAATAATTTCACTCTACTCCAATCGACTATAGTTTTAAAATATATGTGTCTTATTGGTATAGTTAAAATAAAATAAACATATGAGAGAAAGTAAATAATTACATTTTTTTTAAATAATTTTTTGTTATAATTAGACAATGTATAATTTCTATAATGAATAGTAAAACAAATAGTTAAAATTGTTTTAAAAATTATGAACATTAATACTACTTTTAATGTATGGAAATCAATAATACTTTTCGAAGAGGTAGATAAGGTTTTTGTTAGAACCACGGGTGATGGAGGATAGATTTTTAACACTCTATTCATTTTCGATTAATTTATATACTTATTGTGTTTTAAATTTCAAAATAAAATTTTAATCTTTATATTTAAATATTTGAAACCCGAATAGACACAAACTCAACTCTATCAGGTACTTGAGTGTACGCCTCTTCATTAAACATTAAATATATCTGAAAATAATTGAGTTATTAACACTGCAGGGCAGTTTCGAGTTTTTTATTACAACATAGAGCACTTATTACTCTTGGGGTAGTTTTTTGTGACTACAAGCTAACTAAACTAATTTATCTAACAAAATAGGTCCCACTATTTTGTCACTTTCTTTCTCTTTCTTTCTCGGTAGTGAAAAACCATTTTAATGACTGAAAAACTTTAATTTTGAAGATAATGGTTTTCAATCACTAAACTTATTTGTCATCTCCTTAACCGTGTTTCTACAATTTTCCCGATGTCTTGACATTATTGCTCGCTGTCTCGGCACTTCGCAAAAAGCTCGAGAATGTCAATGGCTATTTTTGGTGTTTTTGCACTTTTAGTCCTAACTTTTTTGTATAATTTTATTTTAGTCCCAAACTTTTTAATTTTGCATATGTATACTCGAATTAACTTCATAATATCTTGATTGTTCATTCCAGGTCATTTTCATAGTTACAAGAATGATTCTTATTCTTTAGAATGCTTTCATTTTTGCTCACAAACTTCCAAAAGAAGATATTTTTTTTTATTTAGCTCAAACTAATTAATTATGTACTTCAATCTTTGTAAATGAACTAAACAAACATATACACATAATACTCCAAAATACATGATAAAAACTAAATGAAGTAAAACTAAATGGTAAAACTCATTAAAATCTTTTGATATGAACAACACACAAAACCATATATACATATATTGTTATTTACATTTTCATCATCATAGACTGATCTATTATGTTATGTATTTTAGTATTTTTAAGAAAGTTGATGTTAGTTAAATTATATATGTACAACTTCTTCAAATATTACGATTTACCTTCGTTGTACACATGTACACATAGCATTGTGTACACCACCAAATTTCACACAAAATAATAATCTTTGTTTATATTCTATATACATATCACACAATCAAATATCCAATGATTTGTTTCAATATGAGAGCATGCTTCCATATAGAGAGATTTTTGTTTCCTCTTTGATGTGTTCCTTCTTCAACGCTGGAGGTCAAAGCTTCACTGACAATTTTTATGTCATCTTTGTCTCAAGTCTCACCTCATCATCACTGGTTCATCTCCGACCAGTATTCTATGGGCATAAAATAAAACTCAAGCTTTAAAAGTCAATTTTAACATTTTTGCACATTTAGTCCTTTAATTTTTTTATAAGTTTGTTTTGTAATAGATAAATAAATTCATTCTTAAGAAATAATTACATGAAAATTATAATTAAGATTTACTCATTGGTCATACATGTAAGTATGTATGTGTACAAATTTACATGAGTACAAAAATTATGTGTGTACATGTGTACATTTACACATATGTACATCATATATTATTAAAACAATGACATCTTCACAAATTGCAACATGGTTGTCATCTTAAAACTTCTCTTCTGCCACAATAACACCACCGCTGACTATGTTCAGATCTCTATTTTTTTCATTAGCTGGGAAATCACCTCAATCTATGTACACATGTACACACACAATCTATGCACTCATGTTAACTTGTACACATATATACATATTCATACTTACATTTTCACATATGTACATCATATATTATTAAAAGAATGTACATCTTTACAGGTTGAAATATGGTTGTCGTCTTCAAACTTCTCTTCTGCCACAATAACACCACCGCTGACTGCTGCCAGATCTCTATTTTCCTCATTAGCTGCTAAAATCACCACAACTAAGTTTCCTCAACTTTGTTTTCGCTAAGACCTCTTCTCCATCGAAACATGCTCATATCAATGCAATCATCCTTGTCATGGTCGTTATGCAATGATTAACATGTACACATCATACATTTGTTACATATATTTACAAATTTTAACATTTGCACGTTCGAATATCATCAGTGTACACATATATATTATTGTCCACATGTACAACTGTTTCACAAAATTATGTGTACACTATTTATTTGTACATTGTAAAATTATTATATATGATGATTTTAATAAGTACATTGTTGGAGTTCAAGTAGACCATTTTAAGTTTCATTTATGTGTACATACAAAATTTATTTGTTTAATATACATCATATGGGATAAACATATATATAATCCTCATATGCATTGTATATTTGTTTAGTGTCTTCAGTGTTGCACTTCTTGTGGTTTTTAAGATGCATTTAAATATATACATATATATATATATATAGGCTAAATTGTAAATTTGAAACGATGAGACTAAATCAAAATGATTTATTTGCAAATCAAAAACATCTAGGGTAGAAATGAAAAAAATGACATAGACCAATGTTGCTAAATTATAATGTTTTCTTGGTCTAGATTGCACAATTAAAAGTCTTAGGACAAATTTATGAACAAGATTGAACAAATTAGAAGTTTGAGGCAAATTAGACAATAAGCAAGAGTTGGAGACTAGATGTGTAAATAATCAAAAATTCACCATTGTTACTTCGTGAAGCTTTCTCTTCGGTCTACTTTTAAAGTGGCGATGATTCTGGAAGCCACGACTCTGGTCTCGAGCATGACGACCACGTCGAGGAAGAAGTCGTGGGCTAAAGACGTGGAAAAGTTGATGTTAAAGGGACGAAAATCGGTGACCACCGGCGAACGAGATCTCATATCGACAGCATCTAGGACAGATAAACTGAGCATGGAGAGGAAGAGACGAATTTGAGCTTCTTCACCACTTCAAAAAATATCTTGATTTTTCTTATACTTTATTTTTAGATCTGTGAAGAAAAAAAGAAATTTGAGAAAGAAGATAAAGAAAGAGAAAAAATGGGACTCACTAGTTATAATTTAATTTCTTGTTTCAACGATTAAGTTAGAAAAGAAAGAAGATGTTGGAAGAAAGTGTGTGTGTAGCAGAAACTGTCTTAAAGTATAATAAATAACTTAAAACTGCCCTGCAGTGTAATTCTTTCAAAATAATTCACATTTTTTTAACTTTTCTTAAAATATAAAATCAACATCTTTTTAATATTTTCGTCACGACAATGAAAATACCTATGACAACAATATAATTCTAAAAACCTAATTGTAAAAAATATTAAAGCCATTTTTTTAAATATAAAAAATACTCTTTCCGTTCCATTAAGATGGATATTTTGGTGTTTTCACACATATTAAGAAAATACATTAATCATACATCGTTTTTAGAAATTATCAAATACCAATGCATTTTAACCAATAGTTTTTCAATAAATTCAATTAATTTTATTGAAATTTGCAATTTTTGTATAGAAAACATAAAAAAATATATCTTTGTAAAATAATTTATTTTTTTTTAAACATTTATCTTAGTGGAACGGAGGGAGTAAGAAAGAGTATAAAAACATTATAAAAACATTATAAACAGCTGTAAAATAATTGTAAACAACATAAAAAATAAGAGACAATTGGCTAGATATACAACTTATGACATAAAATTAGCAAACTACCCTACGCGCCTATAAACTCCATTTTCATGTTCATATTTATCTACCCCATTCCGATTCTGCTCTTGATTAAAGACACGTTGCCTATTGAGTTAATCAATTTTATATTCATAGGATTAGCTTCTAGGATTCTAGGTTACTGTTAGAAAGAAGGATGCTTGTACTTTCTTCTCAGCCACATCTTTATGTTGGTCTGCACGCCCATTTGCACAAGAAATCTTCACACGATCTGCACAAATATCAAATTATTACTGTGTATGACGAGAAGTGAAAAATATTAAAGTTTGACGGTGTGTATATAACAATGTAACCAATGTGAATAGCTTTTTCTCTGTCCCATAATCTAAAAGAAATCTGAGAGAAATACGATTGTAACAAGCTTGATCTCCCATTAATAAGGTTAATGGTTACTATTGACAATGATTTGGTTGCTCCTTACGTATACCAGAGGAGAGATAACTATATTGTTATCGGACTTCAAGTAGAAGCTTAGGTGCTAAGACAATACATTATTGGGGTAACAATAATCTTAACCATCTAACTTCAGGATGTGTGAATGATTTTCGTGTTGGCTTAACTGTTAAAACGGATTTTTAGGAAGATATGCTTGCAGAAAGTTGGATGGTGACGAAGAATGCTTTAGCCTTGACAAGGAGTGCACATGTGACTTCTGTTGAAATAAGCAAAGGAACAGAGTCATCAACAAATTCTTCAGCTGCTCCATTGAATGCCCTACACGAGGTGCTGCTTGCGTTCGGTATTATAAGATTGGGAGAGGGACAGTCTACTCCAGCTTATGTTCCAAGTATGGCATTGACCATAAGAAAGTTACACATGTGATCTAGTAGCGTATTATTTAATATTAAATGTTAACATTAGATCTTATATGCTAACTATAAACTAATGTGTTATTTAATAATTGAACCACAACTAAAGTCAAGTCATTCATATTTAGGTATTACTTTGTCAATTAGCATCTACTAAATGACATAACACTAAAGATATATTTTGGGGTCTCGACAATACCAATAATGCGTTAAAAAGTTGGGAAAGAGCATTCAATTAATTATGAAAAAAATACAGGGGGAATACGAGTTTAAAGGGTAAAAACACATTAAAAGGACAAAATACAACAACATTTTTCTGCGCCGGGTAGATTGGATTTTACCGGCTTTGTTCACACATGGGTTATGTCATGATAGTCAAGGACAGCCAGGTGTTTCCCCCCTGCAGTCATACGCACCAGATCGGCCGCAGTGATGCCTCCGCCGAACATAGGCTTCTTGAAAATAGAGCCTTCATGGATGAGCCGGACAATGTTGTCCACGGTCTCGTCGTTTACCTCATCCTCCTACACCAGATCGTTTGGAGAGTGTGTAACATCCACTATCATAGATATCATCTATGCCTGAAGAATAAACGCATCAAAACATTATAGTAACAACTATGTCCCGTTTGGTGATCATCCAATAGTCTTCTTAGCATCTAATATAGGAAAATAACAGTTAATGATTGCGATAGCAATTAGTTTGATGGTTAACACGTACTTTACAAGGGTAAATTCCAATAACCAAATGTGAAGCTATATAGCTACTATTTATGATGATAACGGCTACGTGACTAGAAACTTAATTGGTGAACGAAAGTTTAACTGAGGATCATTATTGACCTTGCATTCTTCATCTAACTCTTTTGTGTGTGCTTGGTACACACAGTAACGCACAACTTTTGGTGGAGACGGTGTGACGTTGATCTCTTCTTCTTTAGCTTGAAAGTCATTACATCATGATTCCGACTCGCTGAATGACTCAATCACCACTATTGGCTCCGACTC
>MU105649.1:421419-436428 GCA_012274485.2 Sinapis alba | reverse complement strand
TAGAAGTCCGTATGGTGCAAGGGTTTGGGTGTATTCGAATTATTTTCGGGTTTTTTTTCAAGGATTCAGTTGGTGTTTTCATTATTATGTTTGAACTCGGTGATTTGTAAGACAATTCGGTTTTTCTCAATAAAGGTGTTTGAAAGAATTGTGAATGAGTTGAGGTTACAAGTAAGATCCTAGGGACTGGGATGTCACACAATGTATTCATTTTCTTTTCTACAACAATTGAATTGATTCGAAGATAATAGTGACTTATTTTGCTAGAGATGCAAACGTTTTGACGCACGTCGTTTGCAATATGAAAATACATGACGAGGCATGTTCGGACACCAATATCAATCAATCAATTATTAATTGCAACTAACTAAACAAAATTTGAGTATGTAAGGGTAAGATGCAACAAAATAAAGTACGACGAAGATAAATTAAAGAGAGAATGGAATTAGTAAATTCTTTTTGCTATATTAAAAATCCCTATAAACAATCTATTACAATACTTACTTAATTAGTTTTATACAATTCGTTAAAATCCTAATAATTATTAAAGATTTCTAAGCTATCCAACTTTTATTTTTCTGTCACTTGCCACGTCAGTCTCTGACTCACCACGATTTCAAAAACATTTACAAAGGATTCTCACCCTTCTTCTATAATAATTAGTCTTGAGTGTCTTGTCAAATTTTCATCGACCTCCTACTATTTTATAGTAATTTTCACATTCCCGAAGCCTTAGTCCAAGGATCTACAAAGAATCTATGCATATAAATAACTTTCATACTAATAAATAACTTATTATCTTGGAATTATATTAAATTTTTTTTTCAAGACATAAACTTAATTTCTAAGTTTATATGCTTGCTGATATATGGTGTTTTTGACACCTTCTACATATTGTTTTATCAAAGGCTTTCAAGTTTTTATCGAGTTCTCCTAATTTTTTGAAGTCATTTCTGTTCGGAGTAGGTTAGGAGACTTCTGGAGAAGTACATAAAGAAGTGGATGCAATTTGGGTTTTTTTTCTGCACACCAGAGACAAGGGAGCAAGCAGACGGGTGCTCCAAGCCGGAGCAAATAGACGGGTGCTCCTATCCAGAGCAAACATGAGGCTGCTCCCGACGAATATGGAAGTTGCCTAATATATCAAGATTTGCCTTAGTTCCCTTATGTTTTTGAACCCAGCCGCCAGCGAGTTCCTCTCTCTCTCCTATTTTATTCCATCCTAGACTATTTTCAAAAGATATTCTACTCAAGAGAAACTCAAGAACAAGAGATCTTTTTGGTTATTAGGCAATTTGAGCAACTTTGTAAGATAGAAGGATTTGTTCTCTCTTGTTTGGAGAAGACTCTTAAAACCTCATTCTTTTTATTACAGTAGCATTCATGTCTTGTTTCATCATGTTTCTTGTAATATCTTGTGTGATTATGGAGTCGTCGATTTACTTAGTCTAGGGTGTTAGATCCATGAGCTAAACATGAATAAGTTATCAATCTACTATCTTCATTCATTGTTGATCTTAAGGCTTCCATTAAACTGATCACTTGATGCATGATTCTAAGAAAACCTAATTATCAAAAGTTCTTAGGTTGCTAGACATAACTTGAATGAGATTGTGATCCTAATCAGCGAGAGTAGATATTGGGGCGCTCTGTGAACCTATCAGACTTGTCCTGTACTGTTCGCCATCGATCTCAGACCAAGCGAAAGTTTAGGATATGAGACAGATCAGCGTAGGGAGCAACGCTGCGAGAGTAGGTTACTCCGAGTTGATTGCTCTGGGTTTTAGACTGTTACATAACTGAACTTGAATAATTGTTTGGTTCAGCTGTTTAACACCCGTTTAACCACCTTAGACTAGCATCATAATCAATCTGAAACCAATCCAACTGTTTTATTTTCTTGTTATTTTTGATTGTTTTAAAAACCCAACTCATTGTCTTAGCTTGATTTTGATCCAATAAGAATAAAGTGTAATTTGGTTCTCTGGAATTAAATCTCAAATATTATGATAACCACTGTTAACTTGACAGTAGCAAGGATTCACTTATAGTGTATTAAGTTTTGGCGCCGTTGTGACGGGGACCAGCCATTACTTTTATTATTTGGTTATTTATTTAGTCTATAACTTCTAACTTGCTCTATCCTTTTTGCTACAGCTAATGCTCCAAGTGCATGACCAGTATATGTACCCGAAAAAACAAATCAGGAGATTTAGTGACACTTAGCAACCATGAACTAGCAAGATTAGAAAAAACCAATCGACAGAGACTAAGGCCAGACAACACCACAATGGATGATCACGGCCAGTTAGAGAATCTCGCTGCCACAGTGCTCCAGATGCAGGAGCAGATGCAACAGATGCAGCAGACCATTCAAGCTGAACAACATGCTGCAGTACAGGCTGCGCAACAGCAACAATAACAACAGGAACAAGCTGCTTCGATTGGACAGAAAAACCTGTCAAGCAATTTCCCCACTACTCGTTCTGCCATTGCTTTACCATCCTGTGCAAGGCAAAATTTTGAGATCAAGTCTGCTATGATCAATCTGGTGCAGAGAAAAATGTTCCATGGTCTTCAGGCTGAAATTCCAATGGAGCATATTGAGGCTTTTGAGAAGATATGCACTATGACACGATTGAATGTGGTTTCACCTGATTTTATCAAGTGTATGATGTTCCCATTATCTCTTGCTGAAAAGGCTTCAAGATGGCTGAAAAACCTGCCAAGCAATTTCCCCACTACTCGTTCTGCCATTGCTTTACCATCCCGTGCAAGGCAAAATTTTGAGATCAAGTCTGCTATGATCAATCTGGTGCAGAGAAAAATGTTCCATGGTCTTCGGGCTGAAATTCCAATGGAGCATATTGAGGCTTTTGAGAAGATATGCACTATGACACGATTGAATGTGGTTTCACCTGATTTTATCAAGTGTGTGATGTTCCCATTCTCTCTTGCTGAAAAGGCTTCAAGATGGTTGAAGTCTCTGCTAACCGTCTCTCTTACCACATGGGAGCAGGTGCAATCACCTTCCTGAGCCATTTTTACCCGAAAGAAAAAGTGTCTGCTCTGCGGAACAAGATATCTTCTTTCAAACATGCTAATGAGCCATTTTGTGATGCTTGGGAAAAGTTCAATGACACCTTTAGAGAGTGTCCTAACCATGGTTTTAACAAAGATCACACTCTGGACATATTCTATGATGGAGTTGACTGAGAATCTCACAATGCTCTGAACTCTGTGAGCAATGGAGATTTCATGACACAGTCTACTGCTAGAGCATTCGAACCGATCGAGAACATGGCTTCTAGCTCTGCCAACAAAAACCAGGAGAACGACCGTTCCATGAAAGTAAACAGTGTCGATATCAAGTGGAAGGAGGATTTATCTGCCAAGGTTGATTTACTGTTGATGAACAACCAAGGGAAAGTGTTCATCCTGGAGGAAGCAACAACTGATCAGATTCAGACAATTGAAGAAGATGCTCCAAAAACTGAGAAAAAGGCAGACGACCAACAGAAAGCGAACTACATCAATGGACATGGGTATGTGCAGAACAAGAACTATGTTCAGAACCCCAACGTCAGGAACAACCCACAATTGTTCTCTTACAGGAGCAACAACATAGAGAACACTAGTGATCTGAAGCAGAACAACCAGGTTCAAGGAGCAGGGTACCAGAAGGGCTTTCCACAAAATTTTCAGAGAAAGACCTTTGTCTTCAGTCAAGCTCAGAACAGATTCCAGAACCAGCAAAAATCGCAGAACAACCAACATGCTGCTCCAGCTTCCAGGAGCAACCAACAAGATGAGCTGAAAAATCTGAGCAACATGATGCATCAGCTACTGCAAAACCAACAAGTTCAAGTCAAGGCATAAAACCAGGCCATCACTGATATCAACACAAGGATGAACAACATGTTCACTGAGATAAATACCAAGTATGATTATGTGACTAGTCACATAAGGAGATTAATGTCCATCTAGTTCAAACAACTGAGAGCGTTAAGAGGCAGCAGGGTACTCTCCCTGGAAAAACTGATAAAAATCCTAGGGATTGTGATAAGGCCTGATATTTACCACTATTGTGTCATGATATCGATCCTATTTAGAGTCTATTATATGTATTTGGAGTGTTTTAGAGTATTTCCAGGTTCAGGTACGTTGTAGAGAACTTTTAAGATTCTGGAGCTTTTAGAGATGCAGAAATGCACAGATGCATCCGATGTTTAGCTATGGATGGAGACTTTCCCACGGTGCGATTGAACTGATATTTTGACATATGATAGATCTTTGAGTTAGCGTTCTAATTCGACCATTTTAAGGTCAATCAGGATCCTAGAGCCAAAGTTATGCCGTTTTATTGGAGAGTGGTCTGTCTGCCTCGCGAGAGGAAGCTATCGAGAAGATGAATGAGTGTCGATCGACGGCACAGACTTGGCGTCAATCGATGGTGATCCCATAATACAGGCCGACTTGTTTTATGGCCGACTTAAGCCCAGAAGCCATCACAAATTACCAGAATACCCCTGGACGCCTTAAAACTATTTTTTCTAAGCCATTGTTGACGGCTATGCAACACTTACAAAGCTTTCTTATATTTATTGTTCTAGGTTAGTAGAGAAGGTAGGAACTCCTTCAGCGTCCTCCTGGAACTTTTTTGGTTCTTTATATTATATCTATTCTATTCATCTATGATTTATGTGACAAAAATCATGTCTGAGTAGATATCTTGTTACGTTTAGAGTTTATTAATGGTATTGATGGATTAGCCAAACAATAGAATTGCTAGGGTGATTATTAGATCTATCAATATAATTGTGTTTGTTGCTTGTGTTCTAGAGTAGCAAACTAGAACTCTGATCATAGGATAGTTAGGCGCAAGCGAGAGCATGGTCTACTACCATAATTAATCATGTTGAGCTAAATTGCTAGAAACAAACGAGAGTTGATTAAGTTAATTTAGTGAACTTATCAAATTAGATCATAAATCTTGACTCAAGAGACCATCGATCAATGCAGGATCATTGCCATCGATCGACAGTCATTATGTGTCAACAAGAGAGAGTTGAGACATCGGACTTAGTCAATAGATTAGACTCGCAGCGAGAGCTGGTCGTATTTTACATTAGATATTGAGTTTTATGATTAATACCCTTAGCTTCTATCCTCTATAATCCACTTGCCTGAAACCCTAAATTTAACTATTTATTATTATTGTTTACTTACCGATCAATCAATCAATTATCTGCTATAGTTTATTTATTGCTTATTAATCTATTCGCCTAGCTTAATCGCGACTGTATTGAGTTTATTGTGTTCTCACGCTCCCTGTGGTTTCGATCCCTAATTACTACAATTTGACCTTGGCAAGAGTAGTTCATATGGTTAATTTGATAGAGTTGATTTGAAATACATAAAAAACCTCTCGTCAAATTTGGCGCTGTTGCCAGGGAACAAGGACTCGATATTAAACTCAATTTGTTTGATTTAGTCTAGGTACTTTTCTACATTAGTTTACTTTTATAAAAAAAATTCTTGTGTTTCAGGTACATACATATTGGTACCATGAAACAATGAGGAGAGGAATTTGGGTTCTTCAAAAACAGAATCTGCTGATTTGCGCTCGGTCTATAAGTTTACGAGGGAAGTCGATACCCTCCAAGAGAAGCGATCATCTATCAACAGTAATACTTCACCGTCGATCGATACTGATATCAAGACATCAATCGACATCCACACTTCACCATCGACCGATATTAACATCATGACGTTGATCGACGTCCACACTTTACCGTCGATCGATACTATCTGCGGCAAGACAAAGAAAGATGAGGGGGCTGTAATCCTTGAGCATCGACTGATAGCAGAATTGATCAGGCCTACTCAACTCTATGTTAACAGGTCTGCGATTCAACCTCAAGAAATTCAGGGTATTGACAGGCCAAATAAGACCTGCATACTTTAATCATGTGCGCAAGCACCCTTTTCATGGCCTTCCCCATGAAGATTCCATGGACCACTTTGAAACACTAGAGGATTTTGTGTTTAGCATCCCAGAGCATGAAGAAACTACAAACTATCTCCTCTGCAAGTTATTTAAGTATTCTCTCTCTGGGAATGCAGTTGCTTGGCTAAAACTTCTACCACCAGGATCTGTCACTACTTGGAACGATGCCAAGACTGTGTTTCTGACTAATTCTTTTGATGATGCAAAGACCAAAGAGCTAAGGGATAAGATTTTGACATTCTCTCAAGGATCTACTGAAAGATTCATAAGTTCTTGGGACATATTTAGGGGGTACCAAAAAGACTGTCCACATCATGGTTTCATGGAGGTTCAACTGTTGAGATTCTTCTGCAAGTGTATTAATGTGCAATATCATATGATGATGGACCAGGTAAGCGAAGGAAACTTTGAAACCAGAACTCAAGAGGAAGCTAAAAGACTGATTCAGAACTTTGTGTCTAGCAACAATATCAGGAATATGGATACTCAAAAGATGCAATTAGGTGTTATGAATAATGACAAGATCATTGAGGTCGAGAACAAAATTGATTTTGTACATAAAGTCTCGTTGGTGGAAAAGGCTACAGAAGAGGACGAGAATCATATATATCAGAGGATTGAATCTACTCTGAAATGAGTCATAGAAATTCAGCAGATGACAAGTGCATACTTAAATCTGAGGTTGGATTCTATCCACAAAGAGCTGAATGGAAAATTTGAAGCTTTTTGACGCCCATGTCATGATGTTAGACACCCAGGTTTTTCAAACAGAAGAAGCTGTAAAGAAGCAAGAAGCTCTAGTTAAAGAGAAAGATGAGGAGAGCAAGAGCATTGAAGAGTGCATAAGAATAGTAAAAATTCAGGGCCACTCAGACTTCGCCACACGACACCCACACCCTTCCAACTTGTACTATGTTAAAACTCACGCTGTTGATCGACACCAACAAGACGACATCGGTCGACATTAACAGGTGACCAAAGATTGGAAACAGCAGACGAGCATCGATCAACACCCGCCCATGTCAAGCCCTAATGCACACCGCTCATCAGAAAGGCCAACAGTGAACACTAATCAGCATGATGTCGATACACCAGAACAAGGACAATTGATCCCAGCTGAAACCTTTTTTGTTGGCTGCATCGATCGATGGTACACACCATATATTGATCGACACCAACAAGACGACATCGGTCGATATCAATAGGCGACCAAAGATCGACAACAGCAGCAAATAATCAATCAACACCCAAGAGAGAGCATTGATCGACAAACACCACATGATATCGATCGACACCCATCATTGGACGAAGAGCCATGTTACATGATTGAACCAGAAATGGTTGAGGAGAGAATGCACCAGTCCAAGGGTTCACACTTGTTGTTCCAAAACATCTGCATCTATCTATTTGTGTAGAGGAAGCTGCTGGGATTCACAAAAGAGTGAAGTTGATACATGACCCTGTGAAGTTTGTGGTTCCTTATGCTCTATTGGAAGTTGAATTTCCTATCCCACTAGATAGATGTACTCATCTAGGTTCCTACAATGGGGGTATGTGAAGATCATATGTTTGCAGTAGCTTCTCAGAAAGGGTCGAGATGTAGAGGTGAAGTCGATAAAGAGCCAATAGAAGCAGCATTGATCGACACCGACCAGACACCATCGATCGACACCTACCAGATACCATCGATCGACACCGACCATATACCATCGATCAACACCAAGCGCGTACCAGAGAAAAATGAGTTTGATGTGTGTAGAAATCGTTCTGAAAGGGACACCACCACGAGATCAGACAAGTATGAGGGAAAGAAGAGAAAGAATTGGAAGAAAAGAAAAAGGACCAAGGTTATCATTGATTCCCCACTTCTCAGATGGTGTCTGGAAGTACAGAGTGCGCAATAGATGCTTCTAACAACCATTTGCAAAGCTTCGAGCACTCCTTATTGCTGAGATGATAAACAAAGGAGAAGAGTCTATGGAGGCTTTCACAAAAAATATGATGAAGCTGAAGACATTGGACATTGGGAATTGTTTTGGAGCAAGTCCCAATCTCATCAGAACTAAATCAGAACTCCAAAATGTCAAGATAAAAAAGTCTATAAAAAAGCGCTGAGTGGGAGGCAACCCACTGTTTAGTAAGTTTTTAATTAGTTTTTGATTATATTAGTCCAATTTCAGATTTTATTATTGCAGGTTTAAAAAAAAAAAATACCCGAGGAAGATAGTATGCACAGAGCATCGACCGACACTTGATCATCGACCGACACTTGATCACTGTCAATCGACGGAGCAACCCCAGTATCGATCGATCGATCGCTACTTAACTGTTTTGATCGACGGTCACATCCAGCGAGCATGTATACCGTTTTTCTTGATTAAATTTTGTCCTTTTGGTTTATTTTTTTCACCAATCTTGGATTGTATAACACTGATGATAGTTTTGTTTAAGTCTGGGAAAGTTTACTAACATTGTTTTCTATTTTTTAGTCTTATACTTATATAAAAAAAGAAGAAGTAAAAACTTACAGGTGCAACATCGATCGATTGTGAAGAATCAACATCGATCGACCATGGATCGCGAACATACATCGATCCTACCTGCCTACCATCGATCGACACTCTCTTACAAAGTCTGGTATCGAGTTTCTCTCTTAAGATATTTACTTATGATTTAATTTTTCCTAACCAATCCATGACGGATTACACTGGGGACAGTATAATTTAAGTCTTGGGGAGGTTCACTAACGTTATTTGATTTGTTTTGAGTTTTATTTACTATATATATATATATAAGTTTTTCAAAAAGTTTTATTGAGTCAAGAAGAAGACAATGATCAAGATTTATTATTAATTAACCAGACTTTAGCACCATTCTTAGAAGGTTGTTTGCCGAGATTACCAGAGATACCAAAGTGGATCATCTTGCCACTATATCACACTTGCTTAGAAAGTTTGAAGTAACCGAAGCTGATTTCCAACACTAATCCTGAATTTATTTGCTTGCTTTGGGGCTGGGTATATACTGGATCGGATTCCTTCTGCAAGTCTGTAGGTACAAGTCATTGCACATTTGGTTCCCTTCTCTCTCTCTCTTTAGCATCTACTTAACAGCTTAAAAGATTGAGATGACTTCCCGAGATGCAGAGGGGTAGGTACATTACCAATGACCCCACTATTCTAATTTGGAGGAATGATCACACATTGTTAATAGCGAGGGGTAGGTAAATTACCTATGACCCCACTATTCGCCTACAGCTTTGCCCAAAAAGCAAAACAAAAAAAAAGAAAAAAAAGAAAAAGAGAAAATCGTGAATAAGATGGCATCATTGTCCATTAAGTTTAAGATCCAAAAAGATCCAGAGAAGAGAGAAAAGAGAAAAGAAAGGGATCATAGAAGACTTTGTGCCTAGTTGTTCATATACTTATAGAGGTAAAAGTCCATGTGTCCTTTGATCGATACTCCTGATATGCTAAAAACTCGATCTTTACTACTATCAAGTTAACAGTGGCTATTGTAATAATTAAGGTACAATTCCAGAAGACCAGATTATACTTTGCTCTTATTGGATCAATATCAAGCTAAGCTAAGAAAATGAGGTGGTTTTCAAACTAAATTAAAGTAACAAGCAAGTAACACAATGTGATTGGGTTTTCAGATTGATTAAGATGCCAACCTAAGGTGATCAGACGGGTGTTCAATTGCTGAGCCAAACAATTATTCAAGTTCAGTTATGGAACAGTCTAGAACTTGGAACAGTCAAATCGGAACAGCCTGCTCTCGCAGCATTGCTCCCTATGCCAAACAGTCTCAGATCCTAAACTTTCGCTTGGACTGAGATTGATGACGAGCAGTACAAGGTAGGTCCGATAGGTTCACAGAGTGCCCTAATATCTACTCTTGCTGATTAGGGATACTATGCTCATTCAAGTTATGTCTAGCAACTTAAGAACTTTTGGTGATTAGATTAATCTAGATTCATGTACTAAGTGATCAGTTTAATGCAAGCTTTAAGATCAACTATGAATAAAGACATCAGATTTATAACTTATCTATGTTTAGCTCTTGGATCTAACACCCTAACACCCTATACTAGATAAATCGAGTACTCCATAATCATACTACAAATCGCAAGAAACAAGATGGAAGACATGAATGATACTAAGATAAAAGAATAAGAATTTAGAGTCTTCTCAATGGGGAGAGGACAAATCCTTCTCTCTTACAAGTAGCACAAATCGCCAATAAAAACTAAAAAGGATCTCTTGATTTTAAGTTTCTCTAAGTATGTGATGTAAGATAAGTGTAGTCTCTCTAGAAAATAGTCTAGGAAGACCTAGATATAGTAGATAGGAGAGATAGAGGGAGTCGCTGGCGGCTGGGATGAAAATAACAGGGAATTAGGGTAAATCTCGAGATATTTGGAACCTCTTGCTTGCTCCCGTCGCCTTGCTCTAGTTTGCTTGCTCCCTCGCCTTCTTTTGGCAGAAAAGCTCCAAATTGCATCAATTTCCTCATGTACTCCTCCAGTAGCCTCCTAACCTGTTTTAGACCTGAAATAACTCCATAAGACTAGGAAAACTCAATGAAAGCTTGAAAACCCTTGAGAAAAAAATGTGTGCTAGGTGTCAAAAACACCGCATATCAATTCCCCCAGACTTAGATCCTTGTTTTCCCTCAAACAATCAAGTACCCATAACCGGGAGAAATGTTTGGGAACTCTCCTATTCTCAGCAACCATTGTTTAGACCACAAGTCTTTGAACCATACAAACAGAAGTACTAGGACAACACACTCTTACTGAAACCCCACTGACTTGCTGTTCAGATCTATTCCATACTCTCTATATCAAAACCTGCCAAAATCACACTTTCGAGACCAGATTCCTTACATTGAATTAAGAGTAGCGTGAACTTCTTATCATGGGCATTATTCAGGGTAGACAACGCTAGGTGTTGGAACATGCTGTTTAGTCGTGGAGTTAAGTGTGTGTTTAGAGGTAACTTTTTCTGTAGAGAATGCATGATATCGCACAAAATAATAGGAGAGGATAGATCCATTGATGTCCACAACCCCTACTCGTTTTGCTTGCTCTCCTGCCCTTGCTCTCATTCGATTTCTTGCCTTCATGACTTGGCGTCCACTTTTCTGTTGGACCATCCCAGTGACTCATGTCAGATTTCTTTTTTCCCCTTCTCCATCACTCTTGTCTTAGTCAATATATATATACTTTTTTCTTTGACATACATGGTATGGTGATGTGACAGAGAAGGAAACAATACATGATGATTTTCGTACCACCGGTGGTTCTATGTATTCAACCTTTTTGGTTCTTTTGCCCTTGCTCTCTTTTTCTTTCTCTAATAACAGAGCAACCCCATATTGGAGCAGTTGCTCCCCAATTTCGCATGTTCTCTTCGCTGATTTCCTTTCTTTGCAGCAGTAACGAGTAAGAGGCTGCGTTGATCCTTTCCTCTATAGATCTTTTTGCACATATCTGCATATATGACACTGGAATAACATAATGCATGAAGGTGGAATAAAGGCTAAGGTGCTTGGTGGGAACTAGCTAAAGATGAGCTAGCCACTCAGGATCAACAAGATGAATAGAAAAGATTAAGATCACCTGAGTGTAAATTCGTTTCCCTAATCTAATGCCCACAACAAGAAGAATTTCAGTCAATATTATGTTCAAATAAAATGGAGGTAGGTCTTTCCAGTGTAACCTCAACAAGACGAAAATCTTCTGGAGAAATGTGAGATAAAGTCAGGGTGTTCCAGGTCCACATGTGTGTCTTTTGTCACTGCTAAGGTCACTGAATAAGATAACTTGAAGCACAAAGTAGTTAATAAACATCACAAAATAAGGTTCTAATTCCCACAAGGTTTGAACTGACTCGATCCTAACAAACTGATTCAACAAAAGCAAAATAACTCGACATAAATCCAGAATAAATCCAAACAAGCAAAAACAAATACGATAAGTACACATAAGTGCCTCCCTCAGACTTACTTCACAACGTCTTCGGTGTGAAAATAAATCCAAAGAAGGCCAAATAAAAGAAGAGTTCAAATGGATAAGACAGTGGTGAAGAAGGGGGGTGTTTTACTCAGTCCGTCTCCTCGCTATCAGACTGACCAATGTGCCTTCTGTTCCTTCCCCTGCGCGCACCCTCCGCTGATGTGCCTGGTATGTGCGGCTGCCTACTCCAGCGCGTGGAGTTTGGAAACAACCACTTGTTACTGCCCGCAAAATCTTCTTCATGAGGCTTTTGTTCTTGCGATGTGCATCAACCATCCAACGTTTGTATGTCTCTGCATCAGGGTTGTCGACAATGGGGTCCAAATCGTACTCATCATCGGGAAAGCGGTCCTGAACCGGAGTCACATCTTCCACGTCGTCCATGTTCGTCTCTGGTGGTGAAAGTGGGGCTGATTTAGGATCAATGCATACGTACTCAGGACCAGGCAGGAACCTGATGTTGTCGAATACCTCCAAACCCATGATTGAAGGCTGTGGGAGCTTGTAGTAGAGAATGCTGCCATCACGATCCTGGAAGATGTAGGTGGTGTCATCCCTCAAGATGCCACAGTGAATCAGGTAAGGAGTGTCTATGTACTCAATGGTGGCATTCAACTTGTAGGGGCTGAGGTCGATCTTGAAATGCCTGAACAGTAGAGTGAGTAGGCTGCAGCATCGCTCTGTCGTCCTTGCTCTGTCTCTTTGGAGCACCCTGGTTCTTCTCCTCAAACATCTGAGCAAGCACAAACGCTGGGTTGGTTGTCATCTTAGCCAGTGGGATGCGAGCATCCGCAGCCCTGATCTCGTCCTCAATACCTGCATAGAGCATCTGGAGCTCTCCATTGGTCTCCTTTGCAGTGACCTTTTTCGAAAACAAGAGGTCGGCGAGTACCTTAGCGACAATCCTGAGAGTAGGGTTGCTGATGTGGGACTGGCTGGCTGATCTGGACTTGACCTCTCCAAACGCAATGAGTTCCCAAAAAGACTGTGTAGGCGGAAACTTCTTTGGGAAAGACATCCCTTTAGGCTCGGACTCCATCTCATAGATCGCAGCAAACTCGTCCAAGGTGAGCTGGTATTTCCTTCTTCCAGCGAAAAAGGAAAATGAGGCAGTGTCAAATGTAGGATGATCAGCATCCTCGTAAGTAAGCTCAGCGGTGGTGAGGCACTGCCTAACCAGATCGGGGAACACGGACTGAGTATCGTAGCACAGGCCTGCAATGCCGACTGCTCCAAGAACTGCGTGCACATCCTCATGGAGATCAAGGAGTGATAGTGCTCCAGCATGGAAAAAGCGGGTGGGAGCAATCGTGACGCCTAGAAAGGCGTTGTAGTGGCGCGAGTCAAAGCGGTCCCAATTGTTGACGGAGAGGGATGGGAGAGCAGGGACGTTAATGTTGATTTGCTCCCCTTTATTGTGCGGCCATGGGTATGTTGTTGGCGAGGGATCAACGTCATTAGGCGTGGATGCTGATGCTGATGTGTGTCCTCCTCGGGTGGATGATCGAAATACTGCTTTAGTTCTTGGAGGCATCTGGCGAGGAGAACCCGACTGCTTGCTCCCTCCAGGGTGCTCCGAAGTTGGAGCAAGGCACCTCAAATTTTCTAGGTTTTATCTGAAACACAAAAAAACTGAAAACAAAAATCTTGAAAATATTTACTCTTACCAGTGGGTTGCCTCCCACCAAGCGCTTGGTTTAAGTCGCTAGCTTGAATTTGGAGAGCCGATTAGGCTAAGGAAGGGTCAACTAAGGGAATTTCTTCACTTTTAGTGATGATTGTGTCAGCAAGATATGGCTTCAAACGTTGACTATTCACAACAAATTCTCCTCCTTTTGTGTCCAACAACACAACAGCTCCATAGGGTCGAACTTCCTTGATTGTGAAAGGTCCAGACCACCTTGATCTCAACTTACCAGGGAACAGTCTCAGCCTGGAATTAAAGAGCAGGACCTGATCATTCGGTTCAAAGCTCCTCATGATTATCCTCTTGTCATGATAAGCTTTGGTTATTTCCTTGTAGATTTTAGAGCTCTCATAGGCCAAGTGCATGATCTCTTCTAGCTCATGGAGTTGAATGGCGCGCCTCTCAGTGGTTGATTTAATGTCAAAGTTAAGAAACTTGACAGCCCACGCTGCCTTGTACTCAAGCTCAACTGGTAGGTGGCAGGCTTTGCCATATACCAAGTTGTATGGAGTTGTCCTGAGAGGTGTCTTATAGGCTGTTATGTATGTCCAGAGAGCAACATCCAACTTGACAGACCAGTCCTTGCGCGTAGTGCTCACTGTTTTCTGCAGAATGATCTTGATATCCCTGTTGGAAAATTCAACTTGGCCACTAGTCTGAGGATGATATGGGGTAGCCACCTTGTGCTTGACGCTATTTTTTCGCAGCATGCTCTCAAAAACCTTGTTGATAAAATTGCTTCCTCCATCACTTATGACCACTCTAGGTATCCCAAATCTTGGAAAGATCACTGATTTGAAATCTTGATCACCACTCTAGCGTCATTCGTGGGACTAGCCAGCGCTTCAACCCATTTAGACACATAATCCACAGCCACTATGATATATTCATTCTTGAAGGATGGGGGAAAAGGTCCAATGAAGTCTATTACCCAACAATCAAACATTTCAATTTCCAAGATAAAATTTTGTGGCATCTCGTTTCTTTTACTGATGTTCCCTTGTCTTTGGCATTCATTACACCTCGAGATCAAGGCGTGGACATCTTGGAACATGTTGGGCCACCAAAAACCGGCTTGGAGCACCTTGGCCACTGTTTTGAAAGTTGCAAAGTGTCCTGCATATGAAGACCCGTGACAGTGATGTAGGATCCCTGGTATTTCAGCCTCAGCTACACATCTTCTGAAAACTCCATCCTTACAATGGCGATAAAGGTATGACTCATCCCAAAAGTAGTGTCGCGCCTCCCTTAGGAACTTCCTCTACTCATTACCGGTAAATTCCATTGGTT